>JALDQB020000144.1:0-126999 GCA_024416835.2 Perccottus glenii | reverse complement strand
ATCAATCAATCCAAGAAACTTCTCAAGTCCAGGTTCAGAATTAAGACCAGGACCAAACATTTAGAGAATCAGAAGGGTTTGTATCATAAAAATAAAGAGGAAACAACCCTTTTAGGGTTGATTATTTGACTAATCTCGTAAAACCTCTGTCAAACTGAGCATTTTTTGCCGTCGCTGACAAATAAAGTTTTAAATCAGGGGCTGCAAAGTGTGACAGGATCAAAGACAGCCACGATAATATCTCACGATAATAAAACCAAAGAATGCCCAACAAATCAAAATAAAACTGTCCTGACTTTGACTAGAGTAAGCTGTCACTGTAACAGCTCAACAGGAGCAAAAATGCCTTATTATTATTGACACACACTCAGCCTGTAAGTCTAAACTCAGGGTAAACAAACAGATCCAATCACAGAAGCACAAAGCTGACATGGCAGGACTGTAGCATACACATGATAACACACATATTATACTCTCCATCCTTTCCCAGGTGAACAAAAAGAATACATACAGTGTTATTTGATCTGGGGTCTTTGTCTCCCTCTTGTGGCAGCCTTGTGTACATGTTGGGGAAGAACACCTGGGCGGAGCGCTGGCCCTCGTCTGAAGAGTGCTCCAGTAACCCCAGTCTGAAAAACAAGTGTGAGAGTCTGAGCGCCATGGCCGACGAGCTGTCCAACAACGCCTGCCGACTTTAAGGACGGACATTTATGTATAAAACAGGAGAAAAGGAGAAGACTGAGAGGATTTTTAAATGATCTGTGACAAATGAATAAACTGATTCTACCTCTTATTGTGGGTCTGGAGTCTGTCCAAGCTGTTAATGCACTCACTTTAACACTTTAAACCTTGTTAAAGTCATTTTGAAGCAGCCTTTTTTAGTCTCAAAATCTTTTATTTCCTTTTAGACTAGCAACATTCAGAATAAAAACAAACAGTACTTTCTTGAGCCTGTGCCTTGAAAGTAAAAAACACACTCTTGATATGAACTGCACAGGTGACACATACCTATGACACAATCCAACACAAAGAATCCTAATCAAAAAAATCAATAACAATATAATTTAAATATGTGTCTTAAATTTGAATTACGCAGAGCAAATTTATAAAGATAATATAAATTTATAGATATTTGGGCCATAAGCTCACATTTAAAAGAAAACAATGTTACCAGAACCTGGGAAAAGAAAAGAAACAATTATATATTTTTCTGGTTTGGTTCTGATGTATTATTGGAGACAGTGGATTCAAAACAACCATTGTTTGGATTCACGAGGAATGTTTCAACACAAGATAACATTCTATGTGAGTCAAGGTAACAGGGGATTCACAGCACCATCTTTTATGCTCACTTCCCGGAGCTAGAGATGTTTGTTTTTTGTTATCTGGTGTTTTTTTAAGAGCTGGAGTTCAGCTCCTCAGACCTGGTGGGAGCCTTTACATTAAACAAACCTTTTAAAGTTGAAAAGTGCTGAGTTAGAAATGTCAGTGACAGAGACAGATTGCACTGAACTGATGTGTTAAATAAAGTTTATGATACTTAATTAGGAAAACTGTTTGACCTTCAGACAGGTCTGTTGTTACAAATATAGTCCACTTTTGAGTTTTATTGAATCTATGGAACATGATTTGGTAAACTAAACAACAAATGAATAGGATTGAATATGTTTTTTGAGAAAAATTGTCAAAGGAATTTGGAAAACTGAAGTGAACATGGTTTTCAAAATGGTATTTTATAATCAAGGTTATACCTAACACTAAAATAGATGCTGACGAGTGTCATCTAAATGATAAAGATTTAAACTGTAAATTTGTAATCTGGTGATTGAAAACATATCTATTTGTTAAAACTGTTAAAACGATCTTGGAGGATTGTAATGAGGTTTTATTAGAAAAATTTAAAGTTAATGAGAAATAAGTAATAAAAAGGTAAATTGTTAAAGGTTAAGAACATATGCCAAGTTGCTCGCTGAGTTTTAATCAATGTTTGTTTGTGAGTTCAATTTTTTTGAGGACTAATACAATGGTCTGTCCTTTTGAACATAATTGAATTTATTTTTGGCCGAACTTTAGAGGTGTTCATGGAGAACACTGAATAAAATCTTTGGAACATTAAGATAAAAAGTTTAAATGTTACCTTTAGCATTGTTTTAAATGAACAGTAATGATTATTACTGAGTGCATTTTGGTGAATCTAAATAAATAAAGAGAGACACGTTAATTTGATTTTACACTTGATGTTTAAGTTTCTGTTTAACATCGAGTGAAGGGAATTCTTTATGTAGAATCTGAATGCAAAAGTAATGGAAACGTGAAATTAGTGATGGATAAAACGTTTTGAATATGTTACAGTTAAAATTAATGTGAAAAAATTTAAAAACAAAATGGTTTATTGTATTTATTGACCTGGTCTGACCCGAGAGTTTTTAAATGTAATTTCTTTCTAAAGAAATTAATTTAAAGTAAATTGAACAATTTTCTGAGAATATTCTAATTAGATTGTGAATTTAAAGAATTTGGCTAAACGTTTGTGACGTCATGAGAAACTAGTTTAAAAGTATTTATGTTAAAGTTAAAGACCTAAAGCTAAATGTCTCGGCAAAGTACCACATCTATTAAACGACTGCTCTCATCTACAAGACCCAAATGGTTTAAAGTGTGATGGTCACTTGCTGCTACAGCAGGACTTCTTCTGGCTTTTAAAATTTCTACTGTCCCGACAGTGTCCCGACAGTGTCCCGACAGAGTCCCGACAGTGTCCCGACAGAGTCCCGACAGTGTCCCGACAGTGTCCCGACAGAGTCCCGACAGAGTCCCGACAGTGTCCTGACAGAGTCCTGACAGAGTCCTGACAGTGTCCCGACAGTGTCCCGAGAGTGTCCCGACAGAGTCCCGACAGTGTCCCGACAGTGTCCCGACAGAGTCCCGACAGAGTCCCGACAGTGTCCCGACAGAGTCCCGACAGTGTCCCGACAGTGTCCCGACAGAGTCGACAGTGTCCGACAGTGTCGACAGTGTCGGACGGAGTCCGACAGTGTCGGCGGAGTCCCGACAGTGTCGACAGAGTCGACAGTGTCCGACAGTGTCCCGAGAGTGTCCTGACAGTGTCCTGACAGAGTCCTGAAAGTGTCCCGACAGTGTCCCGACAGAGTCCCGACAGTGTCCCGACAGTGTCCCGACAGAGTCCTGACAGTGTCCTGACAGTGTCCTGACAGTGTTCTGACAGAGTCCTGACAGTGTCCCGACAGTGTCCCGACAGAGTCCCGACAGTGTCCCGACAGTGTCCCGACAGAGTCCCGACAGTGTCCCGACAGAGTCCCGACAGTGTCCCGACAGAGTCCCGACAGAGTCCCGACAGTGTCCTGACAGTGTCCTGACAGAGTCCTGACAGAGTCCTGACAGAGTCCTGACAGTGTCCCGACAGTGTCCTGAGAGTGTCCCGACAGAGTCCCGACAGTGTCCCGACAGTGTCCCGACAGAGTCCCGACAGTGTCCCGACAGTGTCCCGACAGTGTCCCGACAGAGTCCCGACAGTGTCCCGACAGTGTCCCGACAGTGTCCCGACAGAGTCCCGATAGTGTCCCGACAGTGTCCCGACGGAGTCCCGACAGTGTCCCGACGGAGTCCCGACAGTGTCCCGACAGTGTCCCGACAGTGTCCCGAGAGTGTCCCGACAGTGTCCCGACAGAGTCCTGACAGTGTCCTGACAGTGTCCTGACAGTGTCCCGACAGAGTCCCGACAGTGTCCCGACAGAGTCCTGACAGTGTCCCGACAGTGTCCTGACAGTGTCCTGACAGTGTTCCGACAGAGTCCCGACAGTGTCCCGACAGAGTCCCGACAGTGTCCCGACAGTGTCCCGACAGAGTCCCGACAGTACCCCGACAGTGTCCCGACTGTGTCCCGACAGTGTCCCGACAGAGTCCCGACAGTGTCCCGACAGTGTCCCGACAGAGTCCCGACAGTGTCCCGACAGTGTCCCGACTGTGTCCCGACAGTGTCCCGACAGAGTCCCGACAGTGTCCTGACAGTGTCCCGACAGAGTCCTGACAGTGTCCCGACAGTGTCCTGACAGAGTCCTGACAGTGTCCCGACAGTGTCCTGACAGTGTCCTGACAGTGTTCCGACAGAGTCCCGACAGTGTCCCGACAGTGTCCCGACAGAGTCCCGACAGTGTCCCGACAGTGTCCCGACAGTGTCCCGACAGAGTCCCGACAGTGTCCCGACAGAGTCCCGACAGAGTCCCGACAGTGTCCCGACAGAGTCCCGACAGTGTCCCGACAGTGTCCAGACAGAGTCCCGACAGTGTTCCGACAGTGTCCCGAGAGTGTCCCGACAGAGTCCTGACAGTGTCCCGACAGTGTCCTGAAGGTTTGGAAGTATCCCTTTTATAAGACGTCCTGAGAACGATTCACATGAACCTTAATATTCTGCTGTTGGACACACAGACTGATCTAGGATTATTTTTATTGGTGTTATGCAGTCTACACTGTTAAACCAAATAAATACATGTAATATATGGAGGTTTTCTGTTATTATTTCTCTTCAATAAACCTTTTGAAATGTTTTTATATGCTTCATATTGACATAAATATTGGTTTTATGGTCATTTCTGTTTCCAGCCTTTGAAGTGTCACTATTAAAAATAAATGTTCTGTAAAAAGTCAGAACCAGTTTAATGTTGTGGAGTTGCCTTTTTAAAGAGAACTAATGGATAAATGTATTTTTCTTGAGGTTCATTGTAAAGAACAAATGTAAACTCATAAAGTCTAAGGCCTGTGGAAGTTCTTACATCCAACACAGACCTCACAAGTGAACAATACCAAAGGCTCTAATGTCAAAGGTCAAGGGGAAAAACACAACAGAAGCAAACATTCAAATGTCATCATCATAGGTTTTCAAAAAAAATGTTTTATTTCAGAGGAAGACAGAAGCTACATTTATATGCTGTATATTTATTTACTTAGGGCATTTATTTATATTAGTTTGTGCTTAATTATAGTGTGCGTAATGAACAAAATAGAATAGAACTTTACTTTATTGTTCACCAAAGTGGAATGTTTCCTTCAGCTCACCAGTACATGAAGCATAGTCAGTCATAAAGACATGGGTCATAAAGTCATAAAGTGACTTTATGACCCATGTCATAAAATGTCGTAAAGTGTCATGTCATAAAGTCATAAAGACAAACAACTTTTTAAGGACAGCTTTAGTTGCCAGTTTGACTCCAGCGCTGACCAGAGACAAGAGCTCACATAATAACAGCAAGAGTAGCCTCAACTGTTTTATTTTCATTGGACTGAACCATATTATATTGCAATTATTGCAGGTAACTCAGTTACAAGTTTTAAAAGAAGTTGCACAGCACGAGCACCATGTCCACGCCAGTGTTCCTTCTGTAGTATTTCTTCTGTAGTATTTCTTGATTTAAAGGCTGTTTCTCATGTTACACAAGTTAAACGGAGATCGTCTGGATCAACTGGTGACAGCGCTGTCCTGTTTACATCGAGTTATAATCCACAAACCGCTCGAATTACAGCCGTCTACGTTCGTTCTTTCTCATCGACACTAAAAGAGACATCATTATAGACATGTCCGCTGTAAAAAGAATCACATCAATGTAATTTAAGACAAAATAATACCTATATTTCCTGGTGACCGGGACAAGCGTCAGAGTGAGTCCTAGACGGATGTAATAGAGGGAATCCGGTCTTTTTTCTAAATAAAACAACGTTCAGACTCAGATGAAAAATAAAAAGGAAATAATGTAGGTTATTTATTCTTTCTCTGCGGCCCGGTACTAAATGACCCACGGACCGATACTGTTCTAAAACACGACCCTTTTAAAATGTGGCCACACTCACAAACAGACAAAAACAGGGACAAACCTTTATTGTTGCAGGCGGCGTCCGCAGTTAAGGAGTTAACTTTTCAGGAGAGGCTCATACGTCACTGTCTCTGTGTAAACACGAAGACTCGCTCACAGCAGACGCCTTTCTTTGTCAGCCTCCCGCTGCAGAGTCACAGTCTCGTCTGGGACGTCGCCTGCAACAATCCAGGTTTGTCCGTGTCTTTGTCTGTTTGTGAGTGTGACCACATTTTAAAAGGGTCGTGTTTTAGAGGCTTTGCTGCAGAAAAGTGTAAATGTAGTCAACGAAGAAACTGGCGGAGCTAATTCCGTCTTCACTAGCGTTACACGTCTATGGAGTAATCCATGTTCAAAATGACTACATCTGCAGAGTTTGAGCTGCTTTGAAAAACAAGCCACAACCACGAGGGCGCTTTGTTTTAGCCTCTACGAAAACAGTCCGGCCACTTTTGTAAAAACGGCTATCCTTTCTACTATCCTTGATACTTTTGGTCTTTGTCAGCATGTTAATGAGCCGACCCATAACAGAGGTCACACTCTGGACCTGGTCATTACTAAAGGTGTTCATATTTCAGATGTCACTGTGATTGATGTTGCTCTATCTGATCATTCTTGTGTTCTTTTCCAACTGTCCATAATTCCAAAAGTTTCTGTTGGACCTACTGTTGTTAAAAAGAGATACATTAACGATAACACCAGGACACAGTTTATGGAGGCAATCAGGTTTGAAAATGCCTCATCAGGTCAAGTTGATGATTTGTTGAATTGTTATACTTCAGGTGTTTTAAATGTTATGGACACCATTGCTCCTGTTAAGGTTAAGGTTAAAGTGATCAGGACGAGGCAGAATGCTTCATGGAGCAATGCTCACTCTGTCAGGGCACAGAAAAGGGAATGCTGAAAAGCCGAAAGAAAATGGCGTAAATCGAAACTCTTAATTCATTATGAGGTATACAAAGAACATTGCATGTTTTCAATCAAACTTTGCAAAAAGAAAGAGAAATATTCTTCTCAGAGATCATCAACAACAATAGCAACAACCTGCGTGTCCTGTTTGCTACAGTGAACAGATTAACAAACCCTCCAGCTCCATATCCACCAGAATTAGTTTCCACCACTAAATGCAATGAGTTTGCATTGTTTTTCAACGACAAGGTTCAAGGCATGCGATACAGTCCAAAGGGCATAAAACAACACTACAGCCACCTAGGAGACACCTGGTTGGTTTAACACATTTTACACAAATTAATGACAGAAAAATTGAAAAAACTGTCTCCAGCCTGAGTTCATCCACCTGCTGCCTCGATGTTTTACCCACTAGATTTCTAAAATCAGTACTAAGCAGTTTGTTACCACAACTCACTGATATAGTCAATAATTCCTTACAGTCTGGAACATTTCCAAGGGCCTTAAAAACTGCTGTCATTAAGCCTCTCCTAAAGAAGAGCAGTCTCGATGCTACAGTGCTCAACAACTATCGGCCCATATTAAACCCGCCATTTTTAGGGAAAGTCATCGAAAAAGTTGTATCAACAACTTAATGACTTTCTATTACTTAACAACTGCTTTGATCCTTTTCAGTCAGGATTCAGGCCCCATCACAGACTGAGACTGCACTTATCAAAGTCACAAATGACATCCGTATGAACACTGACGCAGGCAAAGTCTCTGTCTTAGTTCTGTTGGGCTTGAGTGCTGCGTTTGATACAGTGGATCATGAAATGCTGACACAAAGATTAGAGGAATGGATAGGTATCACTGGAACTGCCCTTATATTGTTTCAGTCCTATTTTGAAGACAGGAAGTACTTTGTTTTGGTTGGTAACTGTGTGTCAGACCAAATGGCCCTGACATGTGGGGTTCCACAGGAGTCTATTTTGGGACCTCTATTATTCAATCTCTACATGCTTCCTTTAGGCCAGTTAATACGCAGCTGTGGCATATCCTACCATAATTATGCAGATGACACTAAGATTTGCATTTTACTCACAGCAGGTGAAAATTGACCAATCCATTCACTGTGTCACTGCATCGAACAGATTGACACATGGATGCAAAATAATTTTCTCCAACTGAACAGAAACAAGACTGAACTAATCATCTTTGGGCCACAGAAACAAAGAGAAAGTGTCAGCAGTCGGCCTGCTCACTGGTCTCTCAAAACGAGGGTTAAGACAGCTTCAGCTTATTCAGAACGGCTGCTTGGGTTCTTACCAAAACCAGGAAGTACTACCACATTACGCCAGTTTTAAAATCTCTGCACTGGCTTCCTGTTGCTCAGAGAATAGACTTTAAAACAGCACTGCTGGTTTACAAGTCTCTAAATGGTTTAGCACCAGAATATATCTCTGACATGCTAGTTGCTTATGAACCTCCTCGGACTCTGAGAACATCTGGGACAGGCCTTCTGCTCGTGCCCAGAGTTAGAACTAAACAGGGTGAAGCAGCGTTTAGGTTTCATGGGTTTCAAAAACCGGGAACAGCCTCCCAGATGAAGTAAAACAAGCCTCAACTTTAACAATGTTCAAGGGGAGGTTAAAAACCTTCCTCTTTAGCTCTGCCTACACAACAACCTAAAGTGTTATTTTTTTTTCTTTTATCTGCACTCTTCTTCTTTTAAAATGTTTTAATTTTTTCCTATGTTTCTTAATCTAAATCTTGTAAATTGTCTTTTATTACTGTAAAGCATTTTGAGTTACCCAGTGTATGAATTGTGCTATATAAATAAAATTGCTTTGCCTGCCTTGCCTTCCGTTGAAAGACGACCACTCTACCCACTGTTCTACTTCCTTTCTATCGATTTCTTTCTAAAAAAAAAAATTCATCCTTAGCATTGTATACTGCGCTGGGTTTAAACTGACTAGTTTTTTGTGCACTTATGCTTTTTGTACCTTGTGTTGTTAAAATTGCTTCCATTGTTTTTCCTCACTTGTAAGTCGCTTTGGATAATGAGTTCAACCGGTTGAACCTAAGTTTGTGGAACACATCGTTCTCGGGATGTTGAGAACTTGTGTTAAGGTGATCTTTTTCTCACTTCTACATTTCTGTCTCTTACAGATAAACAAGGAATCCTTGGTCAGAAGCAAACTCTCATTAAATAAAGAAGCAACTACTTCTATAATGCACAAGTGCAACCAGTGTGGGAACAAGTTTACCACTGTGCAGAATCTCAAAAGACACCAGCTCATCCACACTGGAGAAAAGCCTTACAGCTGTAAACTGTGTGGAAAGACCTTTTCACAGGCAGGTAGTTTAAAACAACACCAGCTCATCCACACTGGAGAGAAGCCTTACAGCTGCGACTTGTGTGGGAAGACATTTTCAAGAGCAAGTACTTTAAAACAACACCAGCTCATCCACACTGGAGAGAAGCCTTACAGCTGTGACTTTTGTGGGAAGACATTTTCAATAGCAAGTAATTTAAGCGACACCAGCGCATCCACACTGGAGAAAAGCGTACAGCTGTGACCTGTGTGGGAATAAATTTTCAATAGCAAATGTTTTAAAAAAACACCAGCGCATCCACACTGGAGAGAAGCCTTACAGCTGTGACCTGTGTGGGAAGACATTTTCACGTGCAGGTAGTTTAAAAGAACACCAGCTCATCCACACTGGAGAGAAGCCTTACAGCTGTGACCTGTGTGGGAAGACATTTTCACGGGCAGATAGTTTAGAACAACACCAGCGCATCCACACAGGACACAGACCGTACTATTGTGACCATTGTGGAAAGACATTTAGATATTCAAGTTCTTTTAGGACACATTACTTTAAACATACTCGAGAGTTGGTGATACCATGTGAGCTGTGTGGAGAAATATTTTACTCTAAACAGACTTCTTCTCGACACCTAAAGCAACACGCTGAGGTAGAAATGGGGAGGTGTGGACCACAATGAGACTCTGCATCCTGAAGTTTTTATAGATGTACATTATGCCCGCCTCTCAGGTCCAGGGTCTTAGATGGACGTGTCCGTTATAGATGTGTATAGGTTTACATGTATATGCCATGGACAGCATGTCCCTGAACAATGATTAAGTGTAGTGCAAAGTGAAGTCTTTGTCTAGTTTTAATTAGCATGGTGCCAATAGGAGATACAGCTAAAGACATTACGTCATAAGTGTATGTGGATAAGCATATGAACTGGAGCAGGAGTGAGAGCATATAATATACAATTAATATGAAACAAACTCTATAAAAATAGTTTACTAGCCAAAACATGATGGACATGTTTTACCCGCTCCTGAAGAACTGGGATGGACAGCGCTGTATAAACTGCAGGATCTGTGTGAGAACAGCTCTCAGCATTTTTAAATCTGCTCGTACAGAGTAATGAACATCAAAAAGTTATTATATAAAGTTATCTATATTCTATTGTGAATAAATATAAGTTTACGAGATTTGTAAATTATTGCATTCCTTATTTATTTACAATTTGTACAGAGTTCAAAATCTTTGGGAATCGTTTTTTTAGATTTTAAACACAAAGAAATTACAGCAAAGAAAAAAGTGTGAAATAACTCCAAACATGTTTTATATTTTAGATTCCTCAAAGTAACAGTCTTTGCTTTGTCGACAGAGCTGCAAACCCTTGGGCCTCTCTCAGTGAGCTTCAGGATGGAGTCACTTAAAATGGTGTTTCCAGGTTAAAAGTGGAAACACAATGTTGTGTTTGTGTCTTATTTAAAAGTAAAAACATGGAGGATTAGGGAACATAGATTTAAGCCTAAAACGAATGCTAGCCTTTATAAAAACACATCATTAGACTTTATAAGAAATGCACGTTGGGCGAGAGACAAAAAGTGTTGGAGGAAGAGAGTGGGACGAGCACGTCAGGACCAGAGTTTAAATTGTTGTTTGGTGATTTTACTCATAAATATGTCCTGGATTGGAACGGTTTAACATCAAAAAGGCTTTTGAACAAACTTAATGACATTGTTGTGGGTGGTTTTGTCTTGTATAAATATTTAAATGAGGATGAATGTGCAGCACTGATAAAGCTCCTGGATTGTAAAGACTCTGATGAAAGTCTTGGAGATATAAGAGGCTTATATCAGTGACCAGACTCCCGCTCAGAGCCACTGTTTCATGGAGTTGTTATGTAAGCACCAAAACTGTTCTGAGGACGAGACCCACACACATTTGTTTTTAGACTGCTGTCACTCAAAAGAAATGTGGACCAAACTAAACGGACTTGGACTCACTTTTAATGTAAACTTCTGCTCTGTTCTGTTTGGACTCATGGAGGAAAGGTTCACACGAAACAGTTCAAACTCATTCAACTCATCATCGCAGTCTCCACAGTTAAAATATGGAAAACAAGGACAAAAGTCACCATTAAACAAACATTCATCAACAGCTGCTATTTTTTTCACAAAGACAAACAAACAATAAAACTACTTTCACCATGTCCTACATTGAACTCAGTAACTGTAACCATTTTCTTGCATTTCTTATTCTGTTGTATTTTCAGAAAATAGACGCAGAGTCCATCTGAAAAGCTCCAGTGACACCATCCCAGAACAGAGCAGTGTGACTCTGAGCTGTGAAGTCGAGGCTTTAAAGGAACTTATGAATGGTTCAGACTAAAGTCAGCCTCGGACTCTCAGAGGGAAACAATGAAAGAAAACTCAGCTGGTGTCAGTGTCTCAAATAGAGGTGTCTACTCCTGCAGAGGATGGACCAACACATCGTCACAGAATCAACTAATACTGTCACTGTTTTACAAACTGATGAGTACACTTGTGTTTTTAAAGATAGATCTGAAAGAAACATAAAATAAAAATCTCTTTTCCAAGAGTGACCTGGCCAAGACGACAGCATTACACACAGTTTGTGACAAATACAAGAATTATCAAACACACAAAGAACAATATTTACTCTCAATAGTTACAAAAGAGTTTAAAAACAGTTACATTTACCAAGCTCCTTGAGTTCACGCTTCTTTAGGATAGATTTAAATTCTCCTAAAGTAACAAGTTCAGATGGATTGAAGTCCTTTTGCAGGTCAGTCCATGCACAGGGGGCAGCCACTGAAATACTGCCTTACCCAACTCCGTTTATTAAATCTGAAATCAAGCACTTGTAATCAGTCGGTGTGTAGAACAGTTTATTTTACTGCTGTTATTTAGACTGTTTTGTTTCTCAAACTAAAGAAAAGAAATAGACACAACACTGTGGAGCAGAGAGACCACACTGGAAGAACTGAGTGAGTCTGGACAACTATTCATTTTCATATTTATGACTTAGATTTCTTTTTTCTTTAATACACTCAAATAGAATGTCTTGATTTAGTTCTTTTTTTGTAACAACTTGTGTTTGATTAAAGTGAGAAGAAAGTGGACACAGCTGCTTCTCTAAAAGTGATTTATTTAAACTGATCTGTTTCTGTTCGTTTCACAATGTGATGCAGAGATAAAAGCAAAGGCCACAGTGACTGGTGACACAGAGGTTCAGTCTGGAGGCACACTGACTCTGAGCTGCTCTCTTATATTAGTGTTTTGCAGATGTTGAGTCCCCAGTGTCTCTCACAGTGAGTCCTGACACATCACAGCACCTCACGTCTGACAAAGTCTCACTGAGCTGTCAATCCAACTCCACTAATGGAGAGTGGACACTCAAAGGCTTTTCTCAGAACGGCCTTTTCTTACCACAATGTACTTCCTACTGGACAGATACATCTAAATGTGACTTTTCCCCAAAAGAGAAAACTAATGCAGTGTTTTGGTGTGAGTCTGGATCAGGAGAACTGAGCAATGCCCTCAACATGACTTTTTCATTTCATTTTTCATAGAATAGATGAATACAGCCATCCTCTTCTTTGTATTGCTGTGATAATGTAATAGTCCAAGTGTGACTTTTCACAGGTGATGTTGTCCTTGTGAGTCCTGTTCATCCTGTGACTGAGGGACCACCTGTTTCTCTCGGCTCTAAACTCAACACATCTACTGCTCTTTCTTCTGTCCTTTTCTATAAAAATGGAAAACTAATCCAAAATGGAACCCAAAGTGAGTTCAACATCTCTGCAGTGTCCAAGTCTGACGAGGGTTTTTATAAATGTGAGGGACAAGAACAAGGCCCAAGATCTCCACACATTTGGACTTCTCCAGAGAGTTGGATCTCACTCAAATGTGAGAATGATCTTTTAATTCAAAATAGAAACACAAAGTTGGAGGTTTGAAGGTGTATTTATAAAGCACTGCTACAATGTGAGTTGTAAATATTAACATGAGATAAATTCTTGCAGCAAAGGAACATAGCTCTTCATTTCCTGTCATGTTGATGATTGGACTTATCTGTGCAATAGTTGGATTAATTCTGCTGCTGCTTCTGTGACGCTGCACAAAGTCAAAAGATAAGACTATATCAGACACAAACACTGTATTTGTTTCTGATACAAATGCCTTTAATATTATAATTCACTATTGATTTGTCTGTGTTTGTTACAGTTTTGTACTTAAGGTCTGTGAGAACCAATCAGAGCTCTGCTGAAGATCACATGACCAGCAACAATTACACCTCTCGTCCTATTGGTCAGTCTCAGCTTCTTCTAACTTGAGGACTTCCTCTAAGGCAAGAAGAAGGAGTTTTATTTTGAAGAAAACCAAACTGTCTGTAATCAAACGTCCAAATCCAGAAAAAGGACAAGAGTTCACACAAAGTCTGTTCACAATGAAAGTGTCACTATGGCTTCTTTTTCTTTTGCACTAAAGCAGTAAAAACACTGTCCACTGTGAATGAAATGAAATGTTTCTTTTACAGATGCCACAGATTCTGTGCTGGAGCTCAAAAACATCAAAAGGTGAGTCTCTTGTTTCTTTCATTTGATACATTGACAGGTCACTTCTTTTTTGACTCCAACTCAGAGAGAAGGACGTGTGAACAGGAACAGAGCTGTGTTTACTCCAGTGTGAGGCCACATTCAGCAGCAGCTACAGTCCAGTCACTTTAAACTAGAACCATCAGGTCCAACACAACAACACTGACTTTGACTTTGACTTTTTCTTTTAGATGAAAGTTATATTGGAGGTTTGTGTCCAGCAGAGGGCACTGTGTCCATGAGTTAGACATGTTTCTACCAATCTCATGTCGAAGAAGCTTTAAAAGGATTTAGAGAAGATATATTTTTGGGCCTTTGTACCTGTCTCTCACACACACACTTAAATATTATACATTCATATTTACTCCACAAATATTATTAACTCTATGTATTTATGTTTATCTTCTAATGTCTTCTGTGCTTTAGTATTTGTTTGGACTTAGTTTTATTATTGTCCAAATTCCAAATCTGTGAAGATGTTTGGCCTTGTTTTTCTCCCTCACATTTATAAAAACCCTTGTCAGACTTGGACACAGTCTAGAGTTCTGTGGAAGAGTCCAAGACACACTTGTGCCTCTTTTAACTTTGTTGTACAATGATATTATCTCAAATCAGTCAAAGCCAATAACAATGTGATCTGCTCTAATTTCTCTTGTTCCAAAGCCAGGCAAGGATCACGTTTAGCCTCAAATAATATGAGAAGACTATTTCATCAAATGTCAAAGGATTCATCTTTTCAGGGTCCAGCAGTAGCTGTGTCGCTGGAAAAGCTTTGGATCGAGTGGCCCTTCTTATTTTATGTTCTCTCTAAATTTGGAACCAATTACATGAAATGGACCAAGACTCTGTCCCATGAACCACTTGCACGAGTTAAAACTAACCGTATAATATCACATCCTTTTCAAGTCTTTAGGTCCACACGGCTTCCACCAGCTTTATTTATCCGAGCACTGGAGCCGTTAGCCTGTGCTATTGGGGCAGATCCAGGTGGACAGGGGATTAACATGGGAGGACACCATTTTAAAAGTAACCTCTATGTGGATGATACAAACCCCATTCCCCAAAAAACTTAAGACACTGTACAAACTGTGAATAAAAAAATCTCATAAACTTATATTTTATTCACAATAGAATAAATAATAAAACACATGTTCGACAATAAACTTAAATCATCGCTGCACAAGTCTCTCTAAGTCTGCTTTAGACATTATCCTTTGACTTTGGAAATGTTTTGAAGGTGATAAAATGCTGATGATGTAATAAATTCAAGTCTGAGTCCAGGATGAGTCCTAGATTCCTAAACACTTGTGATCACCTGCTCATCTCCAAAATGTTTTTCCAGGAGTCGTTGTGCCTCTTTTAATTCAATAGTGTGTTCAAACGCTCTGATGAAGGCTTTAAAGGTCAGGGGTCACCTTTAAAAACAGGAACATCTTTTCTAGGTAACTGTGACTGCTGCTGTTACAAGCCTCTCTGTTTCTGCCTTTGTTTTAGTCACAACTTGTAAAATGCTCTTGTCACATTGTTCATATGTCGTGGGGCTTGTGTTTGAGGATCCTTATTATTTGTTCTCCAACTTTGTGTCAAAGATGTGTCTCACAGTGCATTCATCAGTTCATTCTTTTACCTTCAGGTGGATCAAAGACATTCCAGCGTAATCCAGACATTACAATCCTCAGCAACAGGTCGAAACTCTGTGTGCTCCCAAATCTGGTGTAGGTCAACACTGAAAACATGACCACATCAAACACTTCAACACTGCCTTAAAAGTGCTCTTTCAAACATCATTAGTGACACACAAACAGGTTTTATTCAAATTCTATCAATATTTATTAAAAATGAACTAAATATTATTGGAATTAACATCTTCCAAAGATAAATAAAACTCACACAATTTGCAGATGACACAGTTCTATTTTTAAAAGATAAACTTCAGGGAAAGCCATAAAACAAATCAAGAACTTCTGCTGCATCTGGTTTTATATTAAACACATCCAAATGTGAGATTCTGACTTTATATGATTGAGCTGAGAGTTCAATTTGTGGTATTTTAGTGAAAAAAGAGGTTAAATATTTAGAAATACATATCACAAAAGATGGAGCAGAAAGAGAAAAGGTGAATTTTGTCCCTAAATTAAAAAAACTAAACAATATTAAATGTATGTCTACAAAGAGACAGGTCCATTTGGGGAAGAAGTCTATGACAAAAGCAGAAGGCGTGTCCAGATTTGTTTACCCTGCCTTGTCACTAGAGGTCAGTGAAGACACATGCAAAGAAATCAATCAACTATTGATAAACTTCAGATGAAAAATCAATATTAACCAGTTCCAAGGATGTGGAGGTGTTGAACTTTTGGATTTGATAGATTTAAATGATATCTTTAAAATCAAATGGATTGAACAAAGCCTGAGGAACCCAGACTCACTCTGACACTTCATCCTTTGAACATATTCAAGAGGTTGGTGGTCTACAGTTTCTATTCCAAAGTCAATCCAGTGTTGAACATGAGCTCTAAAACGATCATCTTTCTACAGCAGGCTCTACTAGCATGGAAACTGTGTCAGAGCCACAGCTTCTCCTGCACAAGACTCTTCTATGGAACAAGGAAGACATTACAAAACCAAAGAAGTCATTAAAAGCAACAAAATGGAAACACAATCAAATTATTTTGTACAAGACCTTTATGAAAATCATGGAGAATTACAAAAATAAGAAAACTTTATCATTTTAAACAATTTTCAAATAACTCCCCAAGAATATAATTATGGCATAAAAAGTATTTCCAAAGAAATATTTGAACCAATGAAAGGATTTAAAATTATATTTCAGAAAATATATATGTTAACAGAATAAACATTAAAAATAAAAAGGTATCAATAAACATTTTAGAAAAAGCCTCCAAGATTTGACTCGTTCAGTTGCTGCTTGTATAACCGGCTGCTCAGCACAGTTTTCTAATATTAAATGTGATAAAACATGGATTATGACTTTTAACTATTGTATAGAAAACAAAGTAAGACAACTACACTGGAAACTTTTACATAATATCTCCCACACCAACATATTTATTTCAATTTCATATTTATTTATTTATAGAAAATCACCAAACTGTCTTTTTTATAAAGTCATGAAGAAAATTGTTGTGTTGAAACAGGAAACCATTATTTAAACTCTTTTCAATTGAAATGAATAATTATATCTTTTCACTGAACACAATTACAAATAGAAAATCTACTAAAACTATAGAGCTTGGCAACCGACGTCACAGCGCAGTGCATTCTGGGACGTAAACAGGAGGGCGCCACCATTTTGTGAGGTCACACAAAAATTTATCAAAACAATGTTGAAAAGTGGATTAAATGAACTTATACCGAGGCTCAATTTCGTAATTTTAAATCTATGGAAGCCCACGTTCAGTTCACAAATGGCTGGGTCCATGACTTGGAAGCCTACAAATCGCTGAGTTGTGAAAACACCGTTGTCCGTACAAAGGTGAGTATCATCTTGCTTACCTACCTGTGATTAGTGAAACACACATCTTTACACAATATTTAATGTGCGTGATATACAGGCCTGCGTGCGCGATCACAAATGACCTATATATTATATACAACAATGTAATTTTCATTTACATTTTCATTAAATGAAAACCTTTTAAAAAATTATGTGAAATTAGCAACAGGACCCAAATATATATAATACTTGTGCCCACTGCTCTTTTCATTTACTGTTGTTCTGTATGTACACAGGTTATGCACTCACAGAGATTGAATGAGCCTCCTCTAAAGCCCTGGGTCATTGTGAGCAGCGCTGGGAAGGTGGAGTGTGCCCATTGTACCTGCATGGCAGGGATTGCTGAGACCTGTACTCATGTAGAATTGCACATAGGCCTACTCAGTTAAGAGTTGTTTTTAAATGTTTTACTTGACTCAGAGTATTAGCCTGTTACTTGAAACGTGTTAATTGAAATTCAGTGTTTCAAAGTAGTTCAATACAAGAAGCACAAGAAACAAAAACATTTGCAGGATCTTTTTTTTGTATTAAAATTTTTTGAATGTTCAAATTGTCATCTGAAGTATTTAATGTACAAATAGCATACCATGTTCATTCTAAAGAAGGTACACACACCCCAAATACAAACATGTTCAATATCAGGAGGGTACCACACATTCACACACACCAAATTTCTCCAGGGGTCTTTTTACCATTTAACATGCACACTTTTCTGTTTCATCTGGCCTTACAACAACACTTGGACACATGTTAACTAGAATACAACAAACATTAACTATTTTATCAAGAAGGGTAAAATCTTCATCCTTACAGGGAAGCAACAAACTAATTGGTATGGTGTTATGTAACAGTTTGTTACCAGGCAACAGTTTGTTAAGAATCCCACAATTCTCAGTTATGTGCTTGTCAGATGCTCGTCCCCCCCATCCCTCAGAAATAAATGAAATTAGGCCTTGGGGTGTAATTCCTATCAAGTATTTCATTGTGTGTGTACCTTTGTAGTGGGAAAATGATTGTGCACGCGCCATTAAATTTGACGGCCTCTCTGTACGTATTTCAAAACAGTCAACAATAATCGCAACATGCTTTCCAAAAGCTTGCAGAAATTGAGCTGGCATTGTGGCTTGTAAACAGTGCCGCTCAGGCCAGTACAACAAGGGAGCGAGGCGTGCATACAGCACATCTATGGTGTCTGCAAAGGTAGCAGAAAGAGTTCTACGTGACACATTAAAAATGTGTGAAAGATGCTGGATTGGAAGATCAAGCCTTAGACGAATGAGTGTCAGTAAAACCATTTGAAACTGTGACAGCTTCTTTGCAACTGGCAGGAAGGGCTTAACAGTAGTAAACATTGAAAACAAAATTGCAAAACATGGAAGTCCCGTATAATATCGTACCTTCTCTGTATTATCTTTGAAAAACTCTTCATCCATCTTCAATTTGTTTAACTCAAACCTAAGCTCCCTATTTTCTTGCAAAAGGCGTGTTACTTCTGCACTGCTTTGCTCACAGAACTGGCATTCTACTCTTAGTCTCTTAGCCGCTAGTTGGTCTGTTTCTGTCGTTTCCCTGTATTCTTCCTCTTCCACAGCTGCCTCTGCTTGATCCATATTTCCCTCTTCTTCTGCATCTTCTCTCTCATCTTCGTTCATGATGTTTTGATCATTGTGGCCTCCTCCCTCAGATTCTCTCAAATGATGTCTATGCTGTCTGCGGGCATGCCGATCTGACACTGTGGCTGTGACTTCAGAGTGACCCAGGTGCAGGGATGGAGCCCAGTCTGGATGAGACTCATCCATCTCATATGCTGGTTTACCTTTGGGAGACAAAATTATCCGAATTGAAACAAAATATTGCAAACAACAGTGAAAATGCTATATACTTCAGTTCCAACTTAACTCATGTGGCAAACAATACTAACAGGTGGCACACATACAAATGTTAAGAGAATTTATCGTGCTTCAGTCATAGTGATCAAAAATTGGTCTCTACAATCGGCTGGATTACCCCCCAGACATTCTGTGTGCTTTTTTTTTTATCACATTCATTTATCGCACTTTATTTGAACTAGCCTAAGTTAGCTTGCTCACTGTGCCACAGTGTCAACAGAATAGTGCTAAGTTAAAAAATGCAAAGGAACCTAAGACTACTCCACTCGGGAACAGAACAAAATAAGAACACATAATCATTTGCTAGGTGAAGTTTATACACTTACCCGAATGAAAATGCCTGGAACACACTTTCAGTGATCGTGGGATGTCTGCGAAGTGTATGTCCGTGCGTCTTATAGCGGATATCCAGGCCATCCGTCTCCGCTTGGTTACATCGGACACACGACTCCCTTGATTCTGTTTCCAGGCCGGAAAACAATAAAAAGAAAGTCCGTTGTCTATTTTTTTGCCCCTTCGATCGTGTGAACGGACCTTACATCCAACGACACAACATGTTCTTCCCATAGCTACGCTTAACAACAAGTGACCTCACAAAATGGCAATTTTTCCCATCAGCCACCGCGGCGCTAGATCAGTGACGTCACGCCCCCATCCCCTATACTATGAGGTTAACAAGGTGCTCTCCTGCTATGACAGCTGATTCGCTCATGTTCACAAACGAACACACAAGCAAATTATTTAATTCAAGATGTTAAGTTTAAGAGCGTAAGTACTCAAGGATGACATTTCATTGTAACATACCTACTCTCAGTTGAGCTCAGATTTTCATCACCAGTCGTCTCCTCGCGGTAGTTTTCCCTGGTTTTCCCCGCTGTATTTCTTGTATCTTCTTCTTCTGTTGCTTGCTTCAGGGTGCAGCGCATAGGGTTCAGGGACGCTTATTAGCGCCATCTATGGTCGGGGAGTTTGAAAGAAACAAGCGATTCGGCGATTCTCGCCTCAAGATTAGATTTTTTTTTTTTTTGCGTGAGAAATGTGATGTGTGGCGTGAGTGCGTGTGAAAACAGGCAAAACCGTGTGTCACACGGCGAAAGCGTGAGAGTTGGCAGCTCTGGTGTCAGGGGGCTGCACTCTGCTAGAAAATATTAAAAGAGTGGGGCTGCGGTAAAATAATAAATAGAGTGCGGCTGCGGTAAAAAAATAAAATTTCAACCCAGTCCCATGACAACAACGGCCCTCGCGGCCAAACAAACATACCGGCCCACCGGGAATTTTCCCGGTGCTCCCGATGAGCCAATCCGGGCCTGGTTATGACCTTTAGGGTATTGAGTTGAGCAGACGCACAACACGTGGGCTGACCTCATGTTAGCTGCGGCTTGTCTAACAGCGCTGGACTTCTGCCTTTTTCTGAGTGGAATTAAACAGACAAACTTTACATTGGTTTTATAGTTTTTATTCTCTTAGCATTAGCTCCAGCACTCGTCCCAAAAGAACCGGGAGATATTGTTTTTAGCTCTCATGAAATCCAAAATAAGGCAATATTTGGCATTACATTTCAAAATGTTTGAGAGATAACATTTGATTTCTTATCTATATTCTATTGTGAATAAATATAAGTTTATGAGATTTGTAAATTATTGCATTCCTTATTTATTCACAATTTGTACAGTGTCCAAAATCTTTGGGAATCGGGTTTTTAGATTTTAAACACAAAGAAATCTCAGCAAAGAAAAAAGTGTGAAATAACTCCAAACATGTTTTATATTTTAGATTCCTCAAAGTAACAGTCTTTGCTTTGTCGACAGAGCTGCAAACCCTTGGGCTTCTCTCAGTGAGCTTCAGGATGGAGTCACTTAAAATGGTGTTTCCAGGTTAAAAGTGGAAACACAATGTTGTGTTTGTGTCTTATTTAAAAGTAAAAACATGGAGGATTAGGGAACATAGATTTAAACCTAAAATGAATGCTAGCCTTTATAAAAACACATCATTAGACTTTATAAGAAATGCACGTTGGGCGGGAGACAAAAGTGTTGGAGGAAGAGAGTGGGACGAGCACGAGTTTCAATTGTTGTTTGGTGATTTTACTCATAAATATGTCCTCGATTGGAACGGTTTAACATCAAAAAGGCTTTTGAACAAACTTAATGACATTGTTGTGGGTGGTTTTGTCTTGTATAAATATTTAAATGAGGATGAATGTGCAGCACTGATAAAGCTCCTGGATTGTAAAGACTCTGATGAAAGTCTTGGAGATATAAGAGGCCTATATCAGTGACCAGACTCCCGCTCAGAGCCACTGTTTCATGGAGTTGTTATGTAAGCACCAAAACTGTTCTGAGGACGAGACCCACACACATTTGTTTTTAGACTGCTGTCACTCAAAAGAAATGTGGACCAAACTAAACGGACTTGGACTCACTTTTAATGTAAACTTCTGCTCTGTTCTGTTTGGACTCATGGAGGAAAGGTTCACACCGAAACAGTTCAAACTCATTCAACTCATCATCGCAGTCTCCACAGTTAAAATATGGAAAACAAGGACAAAAGTCACCATTAAACAAACATTCATCAACAGCTGCTATTTTTTTCACAAAAGACAAACAATAAAACTACTTTCACCATGTCCTACATTGAACTCAGTAACTGTAACCATTTTCTTGCATTTCTTCTTCTGTTGTATTTTCAGAAAATAGACGCAGAGTCCATCTGAAAAGCTCCAGTGACACCATCCCAGAACAGAGCAGTGTGACTCTGAGCTGTGAAGTCGAGGCTTTAAAGGAACTTATGAATGGTTCAGACTAAAGTCAGCCTCGGACTCTCAGAGGGAAACAATGAAAGAAAACTCAGCTGGTGTCAGTGTCTCAAATAGAGGTGTCTACTCCTGCAGAGGATGGACCAACACATCGTCACAGAATCAACTAATACTGTCACTGTTTTACAAACTGATGAGTACACTTGTGTTTTTAAAGATAGATCTGAAAGAAAAATAAAAGTCAAAGCAACAGAAAGTAAACAGTTAAGAAAAAAAGTTATAACACATTCAACTTTTTTATTATATTTTTATTTAGTATATTCTTTCTTTAACCTGGTGATATCCTCATTGAGATCAAAAATCTCTTTTCCAAGAGTGACCTGGCCAAGACGACAGCATTACACACAGTTTGTGACAAATACAAGAATTATCAAACACACAAAGAACAATATTTACTCTCAATAGTTACAAAAGAGTTTAAAAACAGTTACATTTACCAAGCTCCTTGAGTTCACGCTTCTTTAGGATAGATTTAAATTCTCCTAAAGTAACAGGTTCAGATGGATTGAAGTCCTTTTGCAGGTCAGTCCATGCACAGGGGGCAGCCACTGAAATACTGCCTTACCCAACTCCGTTTATTAAATCTGAAATCAAGCACTTGTAATCAGTCGGTGTGTAGAACAGTTTATTTTACTGCTGTTATTTAGACTGTTTTGTTTCTCAAACTAAAGAAAAGAAATAGACACAACACTGTGGAGCAGAGAGACCACACTGGAAGAACTGAGTGAGTCTGGACAACTATTCATTTTTATATTTATGACTTAGATTTCTTTTTTCTTTAATACACTCAAATAAAATGTCTTGATTTAGTTCTTTTTGTAACAACATGTGTTTGATTAAAGTGAGAAGAAAGTGGACACAGCTGCTTCTCTAAAAGTGATTTATTTAAACTGATCTGTTTCTTTTGGTTTCATAATGTGATGCAGAGAAAAAGCAAAGGCCACAGTGACTGGTGACACAGAGGTTCAGTCTGGAGGCACACTGACTCTGAGCTGCTCTCTTATATTAGTGTTTTGCAGATGTTGAGTCCCCAGTGTCTCTCACAGTGAGTCCTGACACATCACAGCACCTCACGTCTGACAAAGTCTCACTGAGCTGTCAATCCAACTCCACTAATGGAGAGTGGACACTCAAAGGCTTTTCTCAGAACGGCCTTTTCTTACCACAATGTACTTCCTACTGGACAGATACATCTAAATGTGACTCTTCCCAAAAGAGAAAACTAATGCAGTGTTTTGGTGTGAGTCTGGATCAGGAGAACTGAGCAATGCCCTCAACATGACTTTTTCATTTCATTTTTCATAGAATAGATGAATACAGCCATCCTCTTCTTTTTATTGCTGTGATAATGTAATAGTCCAAGTGTGACTTTTCACAGGTGATGTTGTCCTTGTGAGTCCTGTTCATCCTGTGACTGAGGGACCACCTGTTTCTCTCGGCTGTAAACTCAACACATCTACTGCTCTTTCTTCTGTCCTTTTCTATAAAAATGGAAAACTAATCCAAAATGGAACCCAAAGTGAGTTCAACATCTCTGCAGTGTCCAAGTCTGACGAGGGTTTTTATAAATGTGAGGGACAAGAACAAGGTCCAAGATCTCCACACATTTGGACTTCTCCAGAGAGTTGGATCTCACTCAAATGTGAGAATTATCTTTTAATTCAAAATAGAAACACAAAGTTGGAGTTTTGAAGGTGTATTTATAAAGCACTGCTACAATGTGAGCTGTAAATATTAACATGAGATAAATTCTTGCAGCAAAGGAACATAGCTCTTCATTTCCTGTCATGTTGATCATTGGACTTATCTGTGCAATAGTTGGATTAATTCTGCTGCTGCTTCTGTGACGCTGCACAAAGTCAAAAGATAAGACTATATCAGACACAAACACTGTATTTGTTTCTGATACAAATGCCTTTAATATTATAATTCACTATTGATTTGTCTTTGTTTGTTACAGTTTTGTACTTAAGGTCTGTGAGAACCAATCAGAGCTCTGCTGAAGATCACATGACCAGCAACAATTACACCTCTCGTCCTATTGGTCAGTCTCAGGTTCTTCTAACTTGACGACTTCCTCTAAGGCAAGAAGAAGGAGTTTTATTTTGAAGAAAACCAAACTGTCTGTAATCAAAAGTCCAAATCCAGAAAAAGGACAAGAGTTCACACAAAGTCTGTTCACAATGAAAGTGTCACTATGGCTTCTTTTTCTTTTGCACTAAAGCAGTAAAAACACTGTCCACTGTGAATGAAATGAAATGTTTCTTTTACAGATGCCACAGATTCTGTGCTGGAGCTCAAAACATCAAAAGGTGAGTCTCTTGTTTCTTTCATTCGATACATTGACAGGTCACTTCTTTTTTGACTCCAACTCAGAGAGAAGGACGTGTGAACAGGAACAGAGCTGTGTTTACTCCAGTGTGAGGCCACATTCAGCAGCAGCTACAGTCCAGTCACTTTAAACTAGAACCATCAGGTCCAACACAACAACACTGACTTTGACTTTCACTTTTTCTTTTAGATGAAAGTTATATTGGAGGTTTGTGTCCAGCAGAGGGCACTGTGTCCATGAGTTAGACATGTTTCTACCAATCTCATGTCGAAGAAGCTTTAAAAGGATTTTGAGAAGATATATTTTTGGGCCTTTGTACCTGTCTCTCACACACACACTTAAATATTATACATTCATATTTACTCCACAAATATTATTAACTCTATGTATTTATGTTTATCTTCTAATGTCTTTTGTGCTTTAGTATTTGTTTGGACTCAGGTCTATAACTTGAGTCTAACTGTTGGTCTTGAAGCTAATCCATTGTGTATAAAAGTCTGTACATTGCAGTGTGTTATTTTCTTTGTGATTTTTGCTGATCATGTCAAATTAGTGTCAGACAATGACTTAAATCCACAAACTAAAGCCTCTGTTTGTGTCAAATCTAATGTTTGTGCTTGTTCTGCTGCGTTGGTCTGACACATGAAGCCGTCTGAGTTGAGCTGTGAACAGAGCAGTGTAAAAAACAACTCTGTCCACTCACACTTATTGATTAAAAAAATAGTGTTATGTCATATTTTTTGTTCTGTTCTTGTCATGTTTTGACGTATAGTTGCTCCAGTTCAGTAAAGTACTATTGCGTTTCTACAGCTTTGTTCAGACCATCATTTTGAAACTTACTGATACAAAGAAAACAGATGTAGACAGTGTCTTAACAAAGGTCCCAGAGATGAACAACAGACTCACACTCAACACTTTACACAGCTTCACCTCTGTCCAGGTCAGGACTCAGCTGGTCCTGGTCTGGTCCTGGTCCTGGTCCTGGTCTGTTTAACAGTAACTCCACCTGAAAAGACAAAAGAGAACAGAGTGTTTACATTTCTTCTAAAGCTGAGACAAAATGATTATATTTATTGGAGACAGTTCTGGTCGAGACTCAATATTTGAGGCACAGGTTGTGCTTGTGTTTAATGCAGTGAAGACGATAAATACAACGTTTAAATTCATGAAGCCAGAGCCGAACGACACTGACTCTGTTTAAAACCACAAACAGCTGTTGAGAAGAAACACTTTGTCATCTTTTCTGTTTGAATATGACCTTTATCACAGCTATAAGCCTTCACACTGATCCAAACCCTTGGAGTGGTTCAAGAGTTAGGATCAGTGTTACTGCTCCAGATCAACCTCGTGCCACTAAAGCTGCTCCGGGACGCCTGAACTCTGGGACAGTTTGATAAAAGTGAACCTTTGGTCTGGCCCTGGTCTGTTCTGTCTGCATCAGAGGAAAGGAAAGCTCTGTGCAGTTTCTGTGGATTCAGCAGAGGTTTGTCTCCAGAGACACTTTTATAGTTTTTACAGAGAATCAGACGAGGCTCTGATTGGCCTCTGTTCACTACAGCATCTACTCACTTCAGAGTCTCCAGTCGACACTGAGGACTCCGTTGGAGTTCAAGCAGCTCCAGAACATCTGACTTATTCAGGTCGTTCCAGTCCAGCTGCAGGACTCTCAGATGTGAGGGGTTGGACTTCAGAGCTGAGGCCAGAGAAGAACAGCTGGACTTTGACAAACTGCACCGCTTCAATCTGAATAAAGAATAAATGTTGGAGGTTAATCCAATAATAATCAAGGCCCTCAGTTATAAATAATACGTCTTTATTTCATTTGTCTGGAGGTTTCCACGTCTTCAGGTCACAACAATGATTGTAAATATAGTGGAAGCTCATTGGTCCCAGTTCTGTGTCTCACCACAGGACGATTACATCGGGGCTTTTCTGACTCCTGCGTCAGAGGATATTCCTAAAATGGACAGAGAGGGTAGTATCTGAACTGCTCCAGAGCTTTTCAAACGCACCGTTCAGTAAACACGGCCCTCATCTCAGAGCCCGAGCTGAACATGCTAACGGCTGCAGAGGCCTCTCCACTCTCGACTCTCAGCCTGAGGGAAGTAAATCTGTTCAGCAAAGTTTATTTCAGCTCCTGCTGTTAATGTCAGATCAATATTATTAATACTAGAGCTTTTTTAATGAGAATGATCCTAATTTTAAACATCAGTGCATTTTTATCTTGGTCTGATAAACATTTCCAGTTCTGTTAAAATCTTTACTCTTTTCTCAAACATATTATATTCTTCATATTTGTTTAAATATCTGCCCTTTATTTGTGAGTCTTGTACATCAAGGCTTCAATATTTGAGGGAGGCACATTTTTACACTAAAATAAAGCCTCATTATTATTTTATAATAAAAAAACAGTAATATTTAACCAGATAACACAAACATATTAAAATAGTAGATTTATAAAGCTATACATGATCTTTTAGATCATACAGTGGTAAAGCCAGAAGCCTACAGCAAACGTGCAGCGTTTAGAAAGAACAGTCATTTAGCTTTACACATGAACTGGTTTATAAAACACACAGTGGACTCTGGACACAGATGAAGCTTCAGACGACTCTCAGATCCACTTTTAATGTCTGTTTCTTTCAGTGTCACCTGGACGACTGTTAGTGTTTAAATTAAGAAGCACACAAGTATTTAGTCACATGTAGAGTCTCAAAGTCTGCTGACTTTCTGCAGAAACATGTCTTTCTCTGTTTTAATGGCTGAACATTAATGACTGTATTGTTTTTGTCCCTGTCTCTGTGTGGCCTGTGAGGAAGAGCAGGACGTCCTGTGAACCACTGTGGAGCAGTTCCATGAAGATTAGACCTGTGTCAAACCTGTGACTGTGACAAAGAAGAACCTGGAGCAGCTTCACCTGCAGCTCCTGAAAATAAAGCTCATGTCTGCCACACCTCAGGATCTGTGTTTTATACTTCATCTTCAGAACCGGACACTTAATAGAACCAGCCACACTATATCAGCTTCTACAAGTCCTAATATTTACTGTTCATAATGGCTCTGCACTCTTTAGAAACTACACATTGTCTACATCATTTAACATGAATCTGATTTTATAATTAACTGTTGAAGGTAGTATCAACCAGGTCTTGGACACATTAAATTAGTTTTATTAAACTTTATCTATTTCTGATGTTTGTACCATTTATTAACACAACCTAACTTATGTCTTTAACTTCTGCTGAGTGTTTTAAAACGGTCTTAAATAAGAACAAGAGGGTGTCATGAGTGAAAAATAAGTGACCGAGGACATGCATTGTTCATTTTTAATTGAGTGCAAACAGTGACATGCGAAAAGTATGGTGTAAAAATCTGTTTTGTAATGTATAGTTCATTAGAAAAGCATTAGAGTAATGCACATGAATAAGTGCTGGTTATTGTCTGGTGTGTAAAAAGTCAGATGACAGAAGTGGCAGGAGTCTGGTCTTCAGCAGCACTGGTCAGGTTTGTGTGGATCACCTCCTACAGGAACAACACACAGACAAGTCAAATACAATGGCCCCAAGAATACTGACAGCTTTATTATATTGTAACAATGACAGCAATATTCAACCTTTATTTCAGACAAAGTTGGTCCAATACAAAAATAAAAAACATTATAAAGTTAAAATAGTGAGTAGTCCATTATATGTAGTTAATATGAAGACTCTTGATGGAGTTTTCTGACTCCTCCAAACGCCTCATACATTTAGAAACTGTCAAAGTCAATACTATTAATATAGATTTAAATCAGTCTTTCATTATAGGATCACTTTATTAAAATGTAACACTTATTTACCTTAAAACAGCAATAATAAGATTTAAATCTGACTAAAGCATCATAAACTTTTCTCTCAATTTGGCCTAAACACAAAATAATGATGTTCAGAACAAATAAAGTACAAACATATTTAAGTCAATATTATAGAAGTGTCACTCGTCTAATCACAGTAATGTCCTGGTTTTACATCGACTACTTGTATTTTAGAAAATGATCACCACATTGTACTGTCTTCATGAACAGTTCAAATAATGCACCACATCTTTATATGAGACTTCCTCAGATCGAACATGAATCTAGAAATATTACTTAAAATACAAAATATATACTTTTCTGTCAAAGGTTTTAATTATTTAGTAAAAGCCGTAAGGTCCGTTAGCATAGCTCTTAAGATAAACTCTTAATAAAGAGACAAATAAACAATTTGAAGTTTACTCACCAAATAAAGTAGAGCCATGTTTCTTGTCCGGTCTGTCAATGAAGGACACATAATACTACAGCAAAATACCCCACTGGTTTTTGTGCAAAAGACACGGCTACAACCATAGAATGTAAATAAACTTGGATGTCATGGCCATTGCTCCACATTCACTGATATTGGCCTCATCACAGAATAATAAAATGGCACATTTGTGGAGTTATCAGTTTTATACTTTCATTTCCTCGTGTGTTGTTCTAATGCTTTCATAAAATCCTCAAAGCTCTGACGTGTCTCAGGACGAGACACAACTTAGTTTTTCAGGAAAATACCACAGTTTGTAAAAGTCCAAAGTCTGTCTCCATCAAACACTTTCTTCATTTACGTTTGTCCAAGACACATTTTCTTTTATATTCAAATGTAAATGAAAATATGATTTTTTAAAGTGATCTGGTTCAAAGAGAAGCTCTGGACTTTTATGGATCAAAAAAAGAGGAGAAAGTACAACACACTATTTCTGAGCTCTGTGGATTGGAAAAAGACTGACACTGATTTACTGAAAACTTTTCATTTGTTCTTTGGCCAAGCATCCCTCTCATAAACATGATACAGTGTGACTTTATGAGCTGTTTGTTCAAACCCAAGAGTCAGTGAAAAGAAGAGAAGGACCAGTGACTGACCTCAGAGTCTCCAGTCGACAGTTTGGACTCGCTAGTCCTTCACACAACTCCATCATTCCTGAGGTTATTTGTTCGTTCCAACCCAGGTCTAGTTCTCTCAGGTGAGAGGGACTGGACTTCAGAGCCGACGACAGAACTTCACAGTGAATCTTTGAGAGTCCACATTCAGAAAGACTGTAAACACAGTAACATTAAGTCAAACATTAGAGATGTAAAGGTTCTCAGTCGTCCAGGTCACACAACTACATTTATTTACTTTAAATTCAAAGTTTAAAACTATCTCCAGCTGCAACAGATACAAACATATTTGACTGGTTTTCATTATTGTCCCAACCTTTTCTTCTTTGTCAAAGCTCCTTACACTAAACTAAATATTAAAAACACTAAATATCTCACATCTGTTGAAAAATCAGACAAAAAGCTTCATAAAGTCTTGTAAAAATATAATTGTGACTGAAGGCCCACATTTACAGAGCTCTCAGTCTAAAACACTTCAGAGTTCAGCAGAAGGTCCTTTTGTAACATGCTGTAAACATGAAGGGATTTTTAAATGTGTTTGGATGAATGCTCCATGAGCAGGAGCCAAAGTGAGGCTTATTACTGTCCTCTCTTTTCACTCATTTCAGATTTATGCTTCATTCATTTCAGCAACATTGTGCACAAATGTTTTACAAAGACACTGACAAAAACAAAAGAAAGAAAGAACAAGTGACACAGACAATCGTCCTCTGTGAGGTTGGGGTGTGTGTGTTTAAGCCTGTCCTGTGGCCGACTGTGGCTGAGACACGAGACGAGAGCAGAGCTACAGAAATAAATTAGGTTTAAAAAGATTGAAAGAACAAAAACAGGGGCACATAAACCATCTGGAAATGATTGACACCAAACTCAGTGACCCACATAATCCCTGCAGCTGTTCAGTCAGAAAACTATGACACATCCCATAATGTGCAGTGCTTCAGTTTAATTACAGTATTGTTTAAAGCTGTGGCCTGACCCTGAATCAGATATTTAATATTTTAATATATCGCTTTCTTAATGACAGTTCCTGTTTGTGACTAAAGTGGTTTTCCTCAAGACTAACGATTTTTTATTAAATATTTACACAGTACTTACACAGCCTTTCTGCAGTTCCTCACGGCCGGGATCAGTCTCCGTCGTCCTTCAGCTGATGTTTTGTACTTCTTTAGGTCCAGCTCATCCAGGACCTCCTCTGACATCTGCAGCATGTAGGCCAGAGCTGAACACTGGATTTCAGAGAGCTTCTCTGATTTGTTCTCTGACTTCAGGAAGTCCTGTATCTGCTGATGGACCGAGTGGTCGTTTAACTCTGTCAGACAGTGGAAGATGTTGATGCTTCTGTCAGGAGATATATCGTCTGTGTCCATCTCCTTCAGGTTGTTGATGACTCTTTGTCTTGTCTCTGAGTCGATCTGTGTTGGACCCAGCAGAGCTCCCAGAAGCCTCTGGTTGGACTCCAGAGAGAGGCCGTGAAGGAAGCGCACAAACAGGTCCAGGTGGCCATTTGGACTTAGGAGGGACTCCTCCATGGCGTTTCTAAAGAAGTTGTATAGTGTTGAGTTATGTTTCCAGTCTCTCAGAAACCTCTTGAGTTCCTTTGTGTTCTTGTTGTTAAAGCAGTGGTAAAGGTAAAGCGCAGCCAGAAACTCCTGGACGCTCAGATGAACAAAGCAATAGACTGATTTGTGGAAGTTGAGCGTCTCTCGTTTGAAGATCTCTGTACAAAGTCCTGAGTAGACCGAGGCCTGGGTCAGGTCCAGACCCACCTGCTGCAGGTCTTCTTGGTAAAACATGATGTTTCCTTTCTGCAGATGTTCAAAGGCCAGCCTCCCCAGCTTCAGAAGGACTTCACAGTCGGCCTGTGTCAGCTGTAGATGAGTCGAATGTTGGTACTTGAGCCTCTTCCTGTGAGTCTGCACCAGCAGGAAGTGTGCGTACATGTCGGTCAGGGTCTGGGGCAGTGGTCCTCTCTGCTCAGTTCCCAACATGTGCTCCAGGACTGTGGCTGTGATCCAGCAGAAGACTGGGATCTGGCACATGATGTGGAGGCTCCTGGACATCTTGATGTGGGAGAGGACTCTGTCACACAGCTCTTCATCTGTGAACCTCTTCCTGAAGTACTCGTTCTGGGCCTCAGTGAAGCCCTGACCTCTGTGACCCTGTCCACACACCTCGCAGGGATCTGATTGGCTGCTGCCGGTCGGGAGGTGATCCATATAAGGGCAGAAGGAAGCAGTGTGCCTCTGATGAGGTTTACCAACAGCAAGTTGACCTGCGACCTCTGTGTGACCTCAGAGATGACCTCAAATTTGTGTAAATCCAGAGGCAGTCTGCTCTCATCGAGGCCGTCGAAGATGAACAGGAGTTTCCTGTCGGCCAGCGTCTCTGCCGTCAGCTTCTGTAGCGTTGGATAGAAAACCTGTATCAGCGTCAGCAGACTGTAGTCCTGCTCTTGGACCAGGTTCAGCTCTCTGAACGACAGGAGCACCACCAGATCCACCTCCTGGTTCTCTAAGCCCTGGGCCCAGTCCAGAGTGAACTTCAGAACCGAGAAGGTCTTTCCCACTCCAGCCACGCCGTTGGTCAGCACCACTCTGATGGGCTTTTTATCAGACTGTGACGGTTTAAAGATGTCGTGGCACCTGATTGGATCGTCGTGGACAGTCTTCTTGGACTGAGTCTCCAGCTGCCTAACCTCATGTTGGGTACTGACCTCTTCACTGACCTCTGTGATGTACAGCTCAGTGTAGATCCTGTTCAGAGCCGTTCTACTTCCTGTTTCAGTTCCTTCAGACACACGTTCACATCTCTGCTGCAGACTCCTCTTATGCTCACCTGGAACAAAACAGCTTTAAATTAAACAAGTTCTTCTCACTCTTTTATTTTCATATTCTTTTCATACAAACATATTTTAACAAAACAAGTTGTTTTGCTCTGACTTCTTTTCAGGTCGTCTCAGAGGCCGTTTACAGGGAACACTGGTCAGGAAAACACAACAGTCCTGTTGAAGCTGATTCACGTTCACAGGACAACGTTACGACACAATCCTTAAATAATACTGTCAGATCATGTGACTTTGTTCACAGCTGATGGGTCCAGTTTGAGTTTGTCTCTAAACCAGAATAAAAGCTTCAGTCTGAAACCTGACCTTATGGAGTTAGAGCCAGACACACTTTAACTACTTCATTAACCAAAGACTCAAGCCTTTGAAACAACAGAGAGTTTTGAAATAGTTCATATGTTCATTTAAAAAGACTGGACCTGCAGCTTTCACTGGTGGAATCAGGAGGAGTTTTATTAGTGACCAGAGTCATGTTAAATACAACACAGTGGCTGCAAGGTTTTCTGAATAATAAATGGTCTTACTGTGAAGAGTGTAGTCCAGTCTTGGTCTTTGTCCACACTGGGGACAGGGCTGAGGTGAACCAGACTGGTCCCAGTTTGAAGAGAGACACTGTCTGCAGAAGCAGTGTCCACAGCTGGTAGAGACTGGATCAGTCAGGACGCTCTGACACAGACCACAGGACGATGGGCCATCACCAGGACTCTCTCTGTGGACATCAACACATTCATTAAAACAGCTTTACAAAGGTCACAGCCTGGTCCCTGCTTTTGGACAAAATTACTGACCCCTCCTTTTGACCTGTTTCTGGAAATGGAGCCATTAATGAAAGTAACTCATTTGACTGGAGTCATATTGTGTCTCATCCTCTCACTTTAAATCTGAGCTCAAATGAAGACATTAGAAGTGAGTTATTACTGACAGATAAAAACAGCTGACAATAAACAGGACAGTCTTCCTTTGGACTGAATGTGTCCTGTCTCCAGTTTTACACAGTTTTTATTTTAAACAGTGATGGAGAGATGACAGTGGTTCAGTGAATATATCTGCACTGATCAGCTGCTGATGAAGTCAATATAAATGATATTAGTGCATCACTTACAGCCGACTCTGTGGAGCTCCAGGTTCATTACTGAAGTCTAGAGGAGGGACGTCCTTGGACCGGTCGCTCTTCAGAGACACACAGCTGGACACATCTCTGAAACAACACGTTTCATGAACACACTGATTTATTCTACAGTCAGACAGAGTACGGTTGTCACTGACATCATCAAATCAAAAGGAACAGATGTGTTCAAAGGGTTTCATTAACACAACACTGTGGTCTCTGGAAAAGCAGCTGGAGGAAAAGAGAAACAGACCCAGAGCTCATGTGATTATTAAATACACTCTATATTTATATTGAACTGTGTTCATGTTGTTGGACAAATACTTGAGACTAAAGTCTAAAGTCAGGTGCACAGTCACAGTTTAAGCATCACTGCCTCAAAGAGAGAGACAGTGTTATTTCTGACCAAGCACCAGTGTTAACCTGCTTCTCTCTCAACAACCAATAATCATTAATCTAAGCAGTGGAAAATCCATACCTCTTCATTCATTTAATAAATGTAAACTAAACCTTTGATACTTGTGTGGTCTCCTCTCATTGTTACTCACTGACTGAGTCAGAGTTTGTAACACATGGGAGGACACCATTTTAAAACTAACCTCTTTGGATGATTATTTGTTGACATTGTCCAATACCATTCAATCTATTTCTCAGTTATTAAATATTTTAGAAACATTTGTAAACTTTCAGGTTCTAACATTAACAGCAGTAAAAGTGAAGTTATCCCTCTTAACCAGTGTACATTCTAATATCACCTGGGACCGCCCCCTTTGTCTGGAAATCACAAGGAATAAAATATCTTGAATAAAAATTAAAACTCCACTTAAAAAAATATTTATATTAAATAAAAAAAATATCTGGTATTTCTTTAACCACATGCCTATAACCCTTTAATAACTGTTGGTGGGAAAACGAGGACATTATACAAATCAATCACATTGTTAAGGACGGCCATTTTATACATTTTCCAGAGTTTAAAACCCAATTGAATCTAAAGGAATCCAAGCTCTTTCAGTTTCTCCAGCTTAAATCTAGATTAAGAAAACTATAGTCAAAACTAAAAGAAGCTGTCTAAGTGATAAATAAGTTCCTAATGCAGTCACTTGTGTGACAGTCAGGTGTGTTTCCTCGTTCACCTGCTTTGGTCGTGTCCTGTTGGGGACAATTTCTGGAATCTTGTTATTGACTTTGTACAAGATCTGTTTAATGTGAATAAACCTAAACATCCTGATGTGTGCGTCCTTGAGAATACCACACAAAATACCAGGTCAAAGGTTAAACAAAGGATTGCATCATTAGGTTTTATGTCAGTAAAAAGAATTAAACTAATGAAGTGGAAAACACACAAACCAGTTTTAATATCTACAACTGGCCCAGAGACTTTATGGACTTGTTCTCAATGGAAAGTGTGAGGCCACTCCTCAGAGAACAGTGTAGCACACAGACTGATGAAATATCATGGTCCCACAGAAAACTGACACATTCACTGAATAATATACATCTAATATAAAAGATCTAAATGTTTAAATGTGATTACATCCTTTGTACCCGTTTTGTCAATAATATATTAAATTAAATATACACTTAAGATTATTGAAATAAATAATGATATGAATAATAAATTGGAGAATGGGAACTGGAGTTTTCTAAAAATAAATGATATTAGTGCATCACTTACAGTCGACTCTGTGGAGCTCCAGGTTCATTACTGAAGTTTGGAGGAGGATGTCCTTGGACCGGTCACTCTTCAGAGACACACAGCTGGACACTGGAGACACTGCTCTCTGTTTGTGACACTCATCTCTAAAACAATAGGATTTATTGTACAGTGAGTGTTAATAAGCAGCAGTGAGCACTTCCTCTGACTCTGTTCTGTTTAGAAAACACACACTTTACAGTTTCCTTCAGACACAATATTCTTATTTTTGGGCCTGAGCCTCAGTTAAAGCAGTGGCTCCATGAATGTGTCCTGTGCTGTTTCAGGTGAACCACAGTGTTCTTAAATCAAACACAAACAGCTGATGATGCTACTCACTGTGTTGGAGCGGGCCCTGGCTCGCTGCTGCCATCTGGAGGTTCCTTCATGAACACACCTCTCTCTTTATAATGGCTCTGTGAAGACTGGGCCTCCTCTTCGTCCACACTCACATTATTCATGTTCTGTCTCAGTCTGAAAGGTGAACGAGTCAAACACAGTGAGCTCTGATCATTTTAATAAAGCACCTTATGAATAATTATCACATGGAGCTGGAGCCAGATGTTTCTAATGTGATTGATTATTGGCTTTATTTCATGTTAATGTTTAGATGTTGGTCTTAAACCTCTCCAGATGGGCCTCTGCCTTTATTCAGGAGAACTGTTCATATTTGGGCCTGTGAAGGCCTCTGGGTAAAGTCTCCACAGTCCTCCATAATCTGTTCTGATCTGAAGCTTTCTCACCTCATTTTAGCCTTTTCTGCCCAAAACAAACTGGTTCATCATTTACTCTAGAATTCTGAACAGTGTTTATGGGACTAACACCATTTTCCTTTATAATCTAGACAAACTCTCCAAATGTGACAAAAGTGTTCAGGCTGCTGTTGAATACAGACAACACACTTTGAAACCAACTCATTAAGAATATGATTATAGGATTTATTCTAAACTAAATGCTACATACTCTACAGTTAAAGAGTTTGTATTATGAGGTGTGTGTAGGAGACAGAACATGGGTGCACTGTGTGTGTAGGGGTGTTGGTCTAGGGCTGAAGGGGCGGAGCTCACGGGAGCGCATGCACATGCACGTATGTCTGTAAAGATGTGCACTTTCCTGAGGCCAGGGGGTTGAGAGGATAGGTTGGGTAGCCATAATTTTTGTTAACCGCTACGGTTCTGTTTGTTTGGTTTTCGTCATTATTAGTTTATCCATACGTTTGTCTTTACCACCAGTATTCGCTGTGATAGCTGAGTGTTCATTAAATAAATCACAGTAAAGCATTCTGGATCAAGCGTCTCTGTTTACAATACGGATTTCAATAGCGTGTCACAAATATATGTACAGGGCCCATCTTAACCTCTCAGCAGCAATAGGAAGTACGCTACAGTGTGTTTTAGAAACAAACCAGTGTTGAGTTAAACACTGGCTTTGAAACAGGAGAATGTCCCTAAACTGTTAAAGGAGTTTTATCAAACAAATAAAGCCTCTCAATAAAATCTGTGTTTATCTCAGAGTCATTGCTCTAAACATCCGGGGTTTAAGTCTCGGTAAAAGGCAGCTCTGTTTAGTTAGTTTTACTTGTCACTTCCCACAAGGCCCTCTGAAATAATGTAGGTTACACCACATTAATAACACAAAAGCAAAAGAAACAAGACATTTTAAATTGTTAATGTCAACAAGTTTGAAAAATAGCACTCGAGAGTTTACACATGTTTTTAAAGTCCATCTTACCATCCGTCTCAGAACTAAGGTTTGTAGAAAAGTTCTTCCTCTTGAATCTGTCAAGTTTCTTGTTGAGCTGTTTGTCTTTAGATTGTCGTTGTCAAGAGGCACAGAAGATTATTGAGGTTGGTTGAATTTGCAAAGATTAAAGTTCACCCACCGTTTAGTGCCACTCCTGTCTTAGACTTTGAACTCTTATTGTTTCCTGTAAATCACATGTTTCCAATTCAACCTGTTTTATTGCTTCATTTATTACTGCTTATCTTTTATGGGTCCATCCCCTCTGACACAGCTCACAGAAAACTTTATAGAACCTCTTTGAACTGGCCTCACCTCAGACTCAGAATAGTCTTTGTTCAGTCTTTATTATAGCATCTCCTTTTTAGCCGTATTTCTTTCAAAATGAGAGAAATTCTGTTTCAACGTTTGTGGCTTTGGATTGTAATCTGCTCAAAGCTGGAACTGTCAATCAAACTGCTCACTTCACTTGAATAAAACCGTCTGATTGGCCACTCAGAGCAAATCTACAGCCAATCAATCTGTGGAATATAGACTCAAATTATATGATGCCTCAACAAAGATTGTTAGAGTTTGTCTTTAGTCAGAAACAGATCCGAACAGCATTTAGGTCCACACCAAGGATAAAAAAAACATTTTTACATTTAGTCATTTAGCAGAGTTTTCCAAAGTGACTTACAAGTGAGGAAAACAATGAAAACAATTTGAACAACACAAGGGCGAAAAAAGCACAAGTGCACCAAAAACTAGTCAGTTTGTTAAAATCATTTTTACTGTCCTATGGTTTATAATTACTGGGTGCTCCTAGTTCTCTTCAGGTCATGTCAAATCTGATTATGTCATGTCCTTCTTACTAATCCAAACATGAACTAGACATAACTAGACGTAGACATACAGAATAAATTAATACTTTACAAAAAACAATGCAGACAGGAAAGCCATATACTTTAAGAAACAACAACAATCCAACACACACACTCTCCATCAAGTTAAATGGGTCAAAAGTCTCACAGTTAGAAACACTGAGGAGTTGGACAAGTATCAGTGACATCACATGCACATCAGCCATCTGGAAACACTCACGAGAACATCTGAGCCACACTATTACAATGACCCTGAGCCACACACAGGTGTCAAAAGGACAATTCCACAGAGACACACCTGTTGCAGAGAATTGAACAGGTCCAACAACTGGATCTGGTGGTAATTGAATAAACTGAGTACAATACTCATGATGTAGAGACTAATCTTGATCCTGACAACAGTTTCCTTTCTACCATGAACAATAACTGTAATTACTAAACAAATGAACAATACAGCAATAATTAAACTGTCTATTATCCATTTCAACAACAGAAGTATGTACAAATTATACTGCAATAAGAAAATATAACTAAACTTTGTTCATCCTTCAATGTTAAAGCCAAATCTAAAACCTGGTTCAATCGAGAGAAAGGAAATGACTGTGAAATAGATGATTATGATCTTTGTTATGTAAATAGACAAAATAAAAAAGGAGGTGGGGTTGCACTATATGTGCACTAAACTATAAAATATTCAGTTCTAATTAATCTGTCAGCAGTACTTGATAATGTAATGTAATGTTTAATAATAGAATTCAAAAATGGAAAGAAAAAAAACATTATTATAAGTTGTATTTATAGATGACCTGAGTCAAGTGTTGATACTTTTAATGAAGAGATGGAGAATCCGTTTCAGCAGTTAACAATAAACCCATATTCATCTGTGGAGACTTCAACATGGACCTTTAAAATCCAAACAAACACAAACTGATGAATTCATTGAAAGAATTTACTCCATGTCTTTATTTTTATTAATTACAAAACCCACACAGTACAACCTTAATAATAACATCTTTACAAATAACTTGACAAATAACTCAACTAACGACCTGCTTATTTGTGATATTACAGAGCACTTACCTGTTTTTACCAAATATGATTGCAATATTTCTAAAACTAAAGAAATCTGTAATGTAAGCTGCAAAAGATTACAAACTCATGAAGCATTTAATAATGACCTGAGAGTTAAAGACTGGAGCTCCGTTTGTGGAGAGACAGACATAAACAGAGAATACAATACATTTTTAGAAATATTCACATTATATGATAAGAACTGCCCCATTTCAGTTTACAGTAAACAGAAGAAATATTGAAAATGTCCCTGGTCGAATAAAGGCTTATGAAATGCACGTAAAAAGAAAAATAATCTCTAAAAATTGTTGATTAAATTGAAGCTGAGAATATATATAAGTTGTACATAAAAAGTTTAACTAATGTAATAAATAAGGAAATTATTATATTAAAATAAATTATTAATTGACAATAAAACAAACATAAAAGGAACATGGGATGTATTAAACATTCTCAAAAAACTATTTAAAAACACACAAAAAAACTTCCCTAGAATACTTTGTTGAGTCACATGCTGAATATCAAAATACAACATAATATTGGAAAAAATGTAAAATAATTTAAAAACTATTTTTCTTTCTGTTAGTGAGAAAAAATTATGGATATTGTCCAAAAATCCAAAATTAAATATTCTAGGGACTGTCACACAAAATGTCCGTCTGATACTTTCACTTCCTACCTGTGTCAAGTAAATGTAAAGAAATTAATAAAATAAAAAAATGAAAGAACTAAAACTTTAAATCAATGCTTTAAACTCTAAACTATTAACTTTTCAAAAATGGAAAACAAAGGAAATGAAGCACAGCCTCTAAAGATCAGTAAAAACACCTGAAAAACACATTTATTGCTTGTATTAAAAATAAAGATGGAAATTTGGTTCAAATGAAAGAGAAAAGAGAGCCTTCAGAGAACTGTGTCCCTGTACACAGGAGGTTTAGTTTTAAATAAAACCAACACAACCACACACTTATTTCTTTTTCTGGCTGACATCTTCCCACCTTCACATGAAACTATTGAGTTTCTAATAGTTTTTCATTTAAAGCCAGGAAACAGCTGGTTGCTGCCACCTTCTTGCCTCGTCTAGACTTTGGTGACATTGTGTTTGTGAACGCCTCTGTAGCTCTTTACACACGCTGAACGCTGTCTAACACGAGGCTCTGAGGTTCATTACAGGAGCAGATCTCTGACTCACCATTGCACCCTGTACTCTCTGGTCAACTGGTCATCGCTGCACATCCACAGACTCTTACTCTTAGATTTAAGCTTAAAATGCTAGCCTTTATAAAAACACATCATTAGACTTTATAAGAAATGCACGTTGGGCGAGAGACAAAAAGTGTTGGAGGAAGAGAGTGGGACGAGCACGTCAGGACCAGAGTTTCAATTGTTGTTTGGTGATTTTACTCATAAATATGTCCTGGATTGGAACGGTTTAACATCAAAAAGGCTTTTGAACAAACTTAATGACATTGTTGTGGGTGGTTTTGTCTTGTATAAATATTTAAATGAGGATGAATGTGCAGCACTGATAAAGCTCCTGGATTGTAAAGACTCTGATGAAAGTCTTGGAGATATAAGAGGCTTATATCAGTGACCAGACTCCCGCTCAGAGCCACTGTTTCATGGAGTTGTTATGTAAGCACCAAAACTGTTCTGAGGACGAGACCCACACACATTTGTTTTTAGACTGCTGTCACTCAAAAGAAATGTGGACCAAACTAAACGGACTTGGACTCACTTTTAATGTAAACTTCTGCTCTGTTCTGTTTGGACTCATGGAGGAAAGGTTCACACCAAACAGTTCAAACTCATTCAACTCATCATCGCAGTCTCCACAGTTAAAATATGGAAAACAAGGACAAAAGTCACCATTAAACAAACATTCATCAACAGCTGCTATTTTTTTAACAAAGACAAACAAACAATAAAACTACTTTCACCATGTCCTACATTGAACTCAGTAACTGTAACCATTTTCTTGCATTTCTTATTCTGTTGTATTTTCAGAAAATAGACGAGTCCATCTGAAAAGCTCCAGTGACACCATCCCAGAACAGAGCAGTGTGACTGAGCTGTGAAGTCGAGGCTTTAAAGGAACTTATGAATGGTTCAGACTAAAGTCAGCCTCGGACTCTCAGAGAAACAATGAAAGAAAACTCAGCTGGTGTCAGTGTCTCAAATAGAGGTGTCTACTCCTGCAGAGGATGGACCAACACATCGTCACAGAATCAACTAATACTGTCACTGTTTTACAAACTGATGAGTACACTTGTGTTTTTAAAGATAGATCTGAAAGAAAAATAAAAGTCAAAGCAACAGAAAGTGAACAGTTAAGAAAAAAAGTTATAACACATTCAATTTATTTATTATATCTTTCTTTAACCTGGTGATATCCTCATTGAGATCAAAAATCTCTTTTCCAAGAGTGACCTGGCCAAGACGACAGCATTACACACAGTTTGTGACAAATACAAAATTATCAAACACACAAAGAACAATATTTACTCTCAATAGTTACAAAAGAGTTTAAAAACAGTTACATTTACCAAGCTCCTTGAGTTCACGCTTCTTTAGGATCGATTTAAATTCTCCTAAAGTAACAAGTTCAGATGGATTGAAGTCCTTTTGCAGGTCAGTCCATGCACAGGGAGCAGCCACTGAAATACTGCCTTACCCAACTCCGTTTATTAAATCTGAAATCAAGCACTTGTAATCAGTCGGTGTGTAGAACAGTTTATTTTACTGCTGTTATTTAGACTGTTTTGTTTCTCAAACTAAAGAAAAGAAATATACACAACACTGTGGAGCAGAGAGACCACACTGGAAGAACTGAGTGAGTCTGGACAACTATTCATTTTCATATTTATGACTTAGATTTCTTTTTCTTTAATACACTCAAATAAAATGTCTTGATTTGGTTCTTTTTTTGTAACAACATGTGTTTGATTAAAGTGAGAAGAAAGTGGACACAGCTGCTTCTCTAAAAGTGATTTATTTAAACTGATCTGTTTCTTTTGGTTTCATAATGTGATGCAGAGAAAAAGCAAAGGCCACAGTGACTGGTGACACAGAGGTTCAGTCTGGAGGCACACTGACTCTGAGCTGCTCTCTTATATTAGTGTTTTGCAGATGTTGAGTCCCCAGTGTCTCTCACAGTGAGTCCTGACACATCACAGCACCTCACGTCTGACAAAGTCTCACTGAGCTGTCAATCCAACTCCACTAATGGAGAGTGGACACTCAAAGGCTTTTCTCAGAACGGCCTTTTCTTACCACAATGTACTTCCTACTGGACAGATACATCTAAATGTGACTTTTCCCCAAAAGAGAAAACTAATGCAGTGTTTTGGTGTGAGTCTGGATCAGGAGAACTGAGCAATGCCCTCAACATGACTTTTTCATTTCATTTTTCATAGAATAGATGAATACAGCCATCCTCTTCTTTTTATTGCTGTGATAATGTAATAGTCCAAGTGTGACTTTTCACAGGTGATGTTGTCCTTGTGAGTCCTGTTCATCCTGTGACTGAGGGACCACCTGTTTCTCTCGGCTGTAAACTCAACACATCTACTGCTCTTTCTTCTGTCCTTTTCTATAAAAATGGAAAACTAATCCAAAATGGAACCCAAAGTGAGTTCAACATCTCTGCAGTGTCCAAGTCTGACGAGGGTTTTTATAAATGTGAGGACAAGAACAAGGCCCAAGATCTCCACACATTTGGACTTCTCCTGAGAGTTGGATCTCACTCAAATGTGAGAATGATCTTTTAATTCAAAATAGAAACACAAAGTTGGAGGTTTGAAGGTGTATTTATAAAGCACTGCTACAATGTGAGTTGTAAATATTAACATGAGATAAAGTCTTGCAGCAAAGGAACATAGTTCTTCATTTCCTGTCATGTTGATCATTGGACTTATCTGTGCAATAGTTGGATTAATTCTGCTGCTGCTTCTGTGACGCTGCACAAAGTCAAAAGATAAGACTATATCAGATACAAACACTGTATTTGTTTCTGATACAAATGCCTTTAATATTATAATTCACTATTGATTTGTCTTTGTTTGTTACAGTTTTGTACTTAAGGTCTGTGAGAACCAATCAGAGCTCTGCTGAAGATCACATGACCAGCAACAATTACACCTCTCGTCCTATTGGTCAGTCTCAGCTTCTTCTAAATTGATGACTTCCTCTAAGGCAAGAAGAAGGAGTTTTATTTTGAAGAAAACCAAACTGTCTGTAATCAAAAGTCCAAATCCAGAAAAAGGACAAGAGTTCACACAAAGTCTGTTCACAATGAAAGTGTCACTATGGCTTCTTTTTCTTTTGCACTAAAGCAGTAAAAACACTGTCCACTGTGAATGAAATGAAATGTTTCTTTACAGATGCCACAGATTCTGTGCTGGAGCTCAAAAACATCAAAGGTGAGTCTCTTGTTTCTTTCATTTGATACATTGACAGGTCACTTCTTTTGACTCCAACTCAGAGAGAAGGACGTGTGAACAGGAACAGAGCTGTGTTTACTCCAGTGTGAGGCCACATTCAGCAGCAGCTACAGTCCAGTCACTTTAAACTAGAACCATCAGGTCCAACACAACAACACTGACTTGGACTTTCACTTTTTATTTTAGATGAAAGTTATATTGGAGGTTTGTGTCCAGCAGAGGGCACTGTGTCCATGAGTTAGACATGTTTCTACCAATCTCATGTCGAAGAAGCTTTAAAAGGATTTTGAGAAGATATATTTTTGGGCCTTTGTACCTGTCTTTCACACACACACTTAAATATTATACATTCATATTTACTCCACAAATATTATTAACTCTATGTATTTATGTTTATCTTCTAAAGTCTTTTGTGCTTTAGTATTTGTTTGGACTCAGGTCTATAACTTTAGTCTAACTGTTGGTCTTGAAGCTAATCCATTGTGTATAAAAGTCTGTACATTGCACTGTGTTATTTTCTTTGTGATTTTTGTTGATCATGTCAAATTAGTGTCAGACAATGACTTAAATCCACAAACTAAAGCCTCTGTTTGTGTCAAATCTAATGTTTGTGCTTGTTCTGCTGCATTGGTCTGAAAGATTGAACAGTTGGACATGTGCATTCAAAAGTTTAAAGATTGTCAAATGATGTTCACATGTAAAAGTTAAAGTGCATTTTAGGTGCTTTCAGACATTTTATCCCAAAATTTAATATCCCTAACTTTTTGCCAGAATTGTAGATACACAAGTACTATTTAATTTGGTCTCTACATTCCATTTCTACTCACTACTAAATCTACTTACTTAACCGTGATAGAAAAAGGTTTTCAGGCACTAAATAATGAATTAAGATTCAATATTCAAGTTTTCAAAACTACTAAAGATTATTTTGATGATGTGACTGTTGCACATTTGAAACACAGACAGTATCTGAAAACAAATACAAACATGCTTGTCTGCTAACTGCCTGGAACTGTTGACAAACCTGGTTCTGTTTGCTCTTGCAGACGCGCTCACTTTATGGTATCTCCCTCTTGTGGTATAAGTAGGAACTACAATTACACATTCACAGCATGTTACACTTGTACTGCAAATCTGAGACTGGCAGACAACATTTGTGGTTTTAAAAGCAAAAGAACAAAATGAAATGACAGACAGATTAAACAATTAACAAAAATATCATTTGTAATTGTTTGTGTCTGTCTAATGCAACCACACTTTTTGAAACAAAAACGATTTTTCCACAGAATTTTTATTGTGTGAAATTTTAAGGGTGTCTGAAAACTTTTTTTCCCACCACTGTAATAGTCACAGCCTGCATGAATTTGTGATTGTTCTGTTATTGTTTTATAGACCTACCATTAAATACTTGACTTGGAGGATGATAAAGAAGTAAGTTATCTAACACAGTCATTCCCAAACTGTGGTCCGCGGACCACTAGTGGTCCGTGAGGGTACTGCAGGTGGTCCGTGGAAATGCAAAATAAAATAATATTTTACCTTCATTTTACCAGGAAATTCCCATAAAAAAAAATTAAAGAATATGTAGACCTATATTGATATAACATTTGCATTAAATTGTCAAGTTGACAAATAAAAGAGTGGGGGTTGTGGAGAGACCTGTTATTTTAATTTCCCTGAAATGTTTTTCAGAAATGCCAAAGGTTTTGAAATGTTGACTATCCAAGTGTTCTTTTCCATTGCTATGGAAATAAGTCTGTTGTTCAAATTAACCTGATTATGCCCTCGGGCACGAGTAAATAAATAAATTAAATATGTGGCAGCCGTTGTGTGCAGTAAACTTTCTTTTAACAAGCCTGTTGCACACTGATGTGATGACTAGTTATAGTAGTGCTTGTAAGCCTATTTAGAGGTTCGGATTAATTCAGGTAAGACTGTGTGTAGACATTTTATTATGTGTGTTATGAGGTGGTCCGCAAAATTTTTTGATTACAAATAGTGGTCCACACACACAAAAAGTTTGAAAAACCCTGATCTAACACATCTTACTTCATCAAATGACTCAGCTGTCAATGTAAGAATATGACCGGGCTTTATCAATGTGCAAGTGCAAAGACTTTTTATTGACTATTCCTGTAGACATCCAGTTATCCAGTGGACTCTGAGATCAATGTAAGATAATCACAGACATTAACCATTACATTTCTTCTTGACATCATTATTTACAGTGTAAATAAAGAGTGTTTTTTTGGGTTAATCTTTAGAGTAGATGTATGGATTTGAACAAAAGAAACATGCACTGTCACATCTTACACAAACAAGATCAAACTACCTTGATGTTTACTGCTTAGTGAAGTTGTTATTGGGGTTCTTATGATTATCTCTTTCTGTTTCCTTGAAATTGTGTCTTTAATCGGTGTCTTGCCCATTATTTAAAAAACAATTCACACAAGATTACATTCATATCCATGCAGCATATGTGGCCAGAGGGAGAGGTAGTTACTACATTTCATTCAATATAGAATTTGATTTGTCTGTCACATGACCATCCCTTTGACCATGTCCTTAAAAATGAATTTGATGTTTATATGCATCTCTCCACATCAACAGCATCAGACTGGAATCACCCGAAGACACTGTTGAGCACCACAGCAGGTATTCTATTTGTGTGAGTTTGTGTTTGTAGCTGTCTTGTTTTATAAAGCTAATATTGTTGTAATTTGTTAGCTTATTAGACATCCTAAAGTCTCTTGGAGAAAAGGTTGACAAATCCAAAACATTTAATATAAATGTGACAAGAGAGGCCCTTTATCAGAGGGTCTTAAGCAGTGGTCCAGACAGAAGCAAGCCTCTCCAAAGAACCTCCTTCGACTCTCTTTTATTGGAGAAAAATACACTGATGAAGGAGCCCTTCATAAAGAATTCCTCACAGGTTTGTATTCCTCATCGAGGCCATAACAAATAATGAAATCCTCTTTAGCACAATTGCTTTTCCTCCTTACAGAAATGATGCGTGGCATTCAGTCACATTTATTTGAAGGAGATGCAGAGAAGGACAAACCCCCAAATATAGTATCACAGATGATCAGGAAAACAAATTCAAGTCTGTGCCTTTATTTATGAAATAAATTGTGCTAACAGGTAACCTCAATACTTTTTCATAAACATGTATGTTTGTTTTTTTGTCAGGATCTGTGGGAGATCTTTGCACTAGTTTGATACAGGACCTGCACCAAACTTTCTCACTAGATGGTCCTATCATTTTTGTGCCATGGAGAAGTACAAAGTGATGGTTTACTGGAACTTACAGATCCGGAAATCACCAACTTGATTAAAGAAGTAATAAAAAATAAAATGCAGTTTTCTATGTCACTTAATGATGTTATTGCTTTGTACCAATATCAAGATTAAATGTGTTCTTTTAAGGTGGAAAACATTGAAGGAGAAAAGCTTTTGGAATTATCAGATGCTATTGTGGTGTGTGGCTTTACTGGACCAATAAATGTTGAGCAGAAAAAGGTGATCCAGGAGTTTGTTAATACAAATTCACAATTGTTTTGAATGACTAACTAATGAAGCATTTTCATATTCTATGTTAGTGCCATCACTTTGCATTCACTTGTAAGACTGAGTCCCATCCTTAATCAGATCCACGAAGGACGAGACATTTATGGATTTGACAAGGAACTGGCACAACACCATCAGCTGTTCCAGCAGCTTTTTGTTCCTGGAGACCTAAAAGAGGTACGTAACATGTTAACCGTAAACTTTAATGCATGTTTGTGTTAATTTAACTTTATTCTTTAATATTTTTTTTAATCCCTGATTTAAGGTGGATTCAGACTTTATTTTTCAAGCTCTCTGTCCTCACTTCAGCGAGGAGGGCTCAATGAGAAGGCAGAAGGAATACAAAATAATAAACTTTCTGCAGGACCAAGGTTTGTATATTTGTATTCTGCTCCTAAATCTCAACAACCTCACACAGGCAGTCCAAGGGGGATTTGACTTTAGTCGTCTCTAGAAACATTAGCAATCTCAACAAAGATTCAATAGAGTTAAAAACTCTGCTTTAGTTAAACATTAAGATTACTGTTCCTCTTTAATTTAAACTATATTTCAGATCGCATTAACCTCAAAGATGAACGTCTCATTGTTTCAGATTATTTCCTCATAGTTAACTGTATTATTTGGAGTTTGGGCTGTTCTGTTCCAAAGACAAATGCAGGGGTTGATCCAAGTTTCCCTGTTTGGGATGGACAGCTGTACATGTCGATAAAAAATCCTGTAAAAGGCAAGTTGTAAATGTTTTCTTGTTTGCTTTAATAAAGAAATAAATAAAACTATTGTAATAGTTTAATTCCAATTTAACCAGACAAGACATAATTTCCATATTCTCTACACATTAGGTAAAGGTCCCGGGTGTTTGTGTCTCTTAAATTTTGAGCCAACAATAGCTCTAGTCCAGCTGCTCTTCAGTCAGGGGAATATTAAATTCCAGGACCACAATTATTCCTCCATCCGCTCTGTATTCGACACCAACCTCCTGCAGTCGATGTGTGGCTCATGAATATCCTGACAATTAAAAACAGACAACACTAGTACTGGTCTGGTTTCAATATTTAGTGCATAAACATTTACTTGTTTTACCTGAAGGTTCTCTGGCTGGTTTGTTGGATTTGACATCATTCCTAAGAACCACATCTGGTTTGGACTTTTATTTCCTTCTGTTCTCAGAGGCTGGTTGTTCCAACCTACTACAGATACCTGTAGATCAGTGTTAAGTTTTGGGAGGAATGTTTGGTGGACAGCAAAAAGATCTTCTTTATCAGAAAGAAGAATGAGGAAGTTAGTCTCACCAAATACAGGTTGCATTATTATTGTAATTATTAACTCGTAAAATGATGTTTGTAACGATTGATTCATTTTGACCTTTTATGTTCCTTGAGATGACACATCAAGAAGGTGATCCATCTCTAAGATGTAAAGTGTATCATAGTATTTCGATGTCACACACACTCTGACATCCCGCCAGAAACCTTCAATTCTATTATAAAAAAATACATAATTATATTTAAATTGTAATCATGGCACAAAAACACAAAATTAACAACTTAAAAAAGGTCACCTCTGATTATGGACACTTTTTCCAGATATAAAGCTTCCTCTGTCACTTCCATCTACAGTAAACCACTCCTTGATCAGCTCTGACTCTGGGCAGTAGATAGGACATTAACCAGCTCATCCTTTGTCCATGTTGAATCTTTAAAGAAATGTTTTGGCTATAAAAATGTTTTGATACTTACCTTGAGGGTATACCATGTTGCTCAGTTACTTTTCTTAAGGCAGCAAATGCAGTTGAAGCATGATTGTTGTTTGCTCCTTCCAAACACATCACCTGTATGGCATTATGTACACTGTCTTGAGATCACATTACAGACATTAGCTGAATGCTCTAAGACTATCCAGCAGTCTTTTATGCAGGGCAATATATTTTTAAGTTTACCTTCCTTGAGTACCCATCCACTGCACCGAAAATAACTATATTGTACCTGTTGGGAAGATAATAAAATCTAAAACACACACAAATAATTAGTATCACTAAACAAGTTTGGTGTGGACCTGATGAGTTTGTGATTTGTGTCCACATGCCACAGCGACAGAGGGCCTCTGACTGAGTACTTTCTTCACACAACAGCCCAAACTTGTCAGTCTAGAGATAAGCCCAAGAGAGTCCACTCCACTCGATGCATTGATGCAGTCACTCTTCTCCACTGTACATGGACATAAGTCTTCCTTTGACAAACCAATACCCGGCGGTAGGCATTTCATTCTTTATCGTTGGACTGCATCATCAAGCTCCTCATCAGTAACAGCACTGTACCTGTGTCTAGCAGATCGCCCAAACTCACTCATCCGTCTTTGAACACTTCAGGCTGAAACACAGAGTAACTTTGAAATACAATCTGCAGATAAATTCATGTCCAATAACTCGATCAGCCTTTCTTTGTCAATGTTGTACCTAGGACGGCCCATCTCTCCAACTACAGTGTCCACAGTGCTTAAAACGTCATCATTTCCAACATGCTCCATAACCACCCTCAGAAACTCTTGTAAGCCCTGTAAGATTTCTGGAGGGGTATCCACATGTCTTGACAATGCCTCCCAGAGGTACAGCTCCTGACGACATGCAAATTCTAAAAAATCAATGTCCAGAGAAGTTCTTTCAAGGGCTGACTGCCATTTTGAAATTACCCTGAACATTAGTTCACAAGTTTATTACATGTTACATATACTTACATGAATATCTTGAGGTCCTGCAACTGCCATAATCCAATCACCATCTGAAGTTACTGTATTCTATTAGCAGTCCTGGTTAAAAAGATTAAAGTTAGAAGACTAATTATTCTCACCTAATGACCTAAAATATCTATATTCTGTTCCTTAACATTTACAAGACATTCAATAAAGAAGAATACACTTTAGCACACCTTAGAAAAAGTTAATTTGTGTAAACAATTTGATTTAGATGATGTATCTGTGCTGTGTATTATCTATTATCTCCAAATACCATACACACAATCTGCATCTGGAAGTAAAAAACAGACCGTTTTCTATTTTATACCAAGAACAAATAAGATAACAGAGAAATAATCAAGACCAAATTATATGGAAAACTAGCCAAAGCTAAGCTAAAGCAAACTTATTAAACGGACTTGCAATATGTGCATGTTTTCTTCATACATACATACATACATACATACATACATACATACATATATCCATATATATATATATATATATATATATACATATATGGATCTTCTGTGGCTCTAAACAAAAATATTTTTAAGAATTAATTACCTCAGCACACTCCAGTACTGTTTAATCTCCCACGATCTGTGGCAAAGTTGATTTCTGTAAATCAATATAGTGCAAGAGGTCACGGGACGGGATTACTGGAAAGGTGACCAATCACAGGAGGGTCAGTGCCACCGGTAGTTCCCGCCCCCAATCCGCCAAAAGGCTTTCTACGAACCGATAATATGCGCGTGGAGGCAGATTGTGAGGACAGGGAAGGACTGTGAGAGGAGCGGAAGTGGAAAGCGGCACGTGGAAAACAAACTTTGAAGACGATCGGTAGATTGAACGAAATTCTTGACTTTTATCGCTGGAATTAGCAACAACTGTACTGTGAATGTAATTATCATGGGTAAAAGTACGGATGGAGATAGTGATAGTATGTCATGGCAGAAAGTAAATAATAAGAGGAAAGGAAGGTGGGATAGTTCTGGAAGTTCCAACGATGAGGAGGTTGTGAGTGAATAGTCCAAAAAAGTGAAGGCTATAAATATAAATGGGAAAAAGGAGAACGAACAAAATGAATGGAAAGTGATGATAACGTTTAAAAAAGAAGGGGGACATTTTCACTAAAACTAACAAAAGCAATTGAGAAAGAAATGAGTAAGATCAAGTTTGCCAAATATTTGAATAATAGAAGGCTGCTGGTCTTTACTACAGATAAAATACAAAGAGATAGATTTCTCAGAGCTGAAACACTTAACGGGGAAAGGATCAGTGTTCATATCCCTGGGAATGCAGCAAAGCTTAGAGGTGTTATCTATGATGTACCTTTGGCAATAACAATGGAGGAGATAATACAAGAAGTAAAAGGAGGAAAAGTTTTGAAAGCCACAAGACTACAAACACAAAGAAAAGGGGTGAAAACTGATAGCTTATCAGTAAAGCTAGAATTTGAAAAAGAGATGCCAAAGAGGGTAAGATTGGGATATTTGAGTTATGATGTAAGAGAGTTTATCCCAGCACCACTTAGATGTTACAAATGTCAAAGAATGGGACATACTGCTGGGCAATGTAAAGGAAAACAAAGATGTGCTAGATGTGGAGGTGAACATGAGTATGGAAATTGTGGTCAGGATACAAAAGTAAAATGCTGTAATTGTGGTGATGAGCATAGCGCTGCTTTTGGAGGATGCCCTGTACAAAGACAAGCCAGAGAGGTCCAGAAATATAAAGTAACTAATCAAGGTTGGGGATGATTTGTCGGAGTACTTTAATATTGAAAATGGTATCCCTCAAGGGAGTGCTATAAGTCCTATTCTATTTAATATAATGATAAATGATATTTTTATAAATGTTGATAGAGATATTGGATCATTACTTTATGCAGATGATGGGGCTATATGGAAAAGAGGGAAAAACATTAGACATGTGACTAATAGTATTCAGAATGCGATATTAAAAGTTGAAAGCTGGTCATATGATTGGGGATTTAAGCAGTGGTGTAAAGTAACGAATTACAAATACTCTCATTACTGTAATTGAGTATTTTTTCTCAGGAATTGTACTTTATTAAGTAGTTTAAAAACAGTGTACTTTTACTTGTACTTGAGTACATTTTTAGTGCTGTATCGGTACTTTTACTGCGCTATTTTCCCTCAACCTGCAGTCACTACATTGTTTTTTTTTTTTTTCCTGTCAATGATGATTGGCTAAGGAGAATAATCAGTCCAGTGATTCCCGTCCAATCAAATCGCGCATAGAAAACTTGCATCAGACAGACTTCAAAACACCTGGCGCCAATTTAGTTTAATCATGGAGGAGGAGGAGGAAGGAAGTGTGGTGGATGCTTCAACATGCAGTAACTCAAATACAGCACTTCAGCATCCTTGGCCGTACCTGAAGGAGCTTTTTACAATGAAGGCGAAGAAGGGCAATTGTGTCGTTATGTCATGCCTACTTTGCTTGCCCAGACCGGTTGAAATATCAGCATTCAAGAGTTCTTCCTCTAATTTAAAAAAGCTTATTGAGGTAAGATTTCATATTTGCTAAGTATCATATCTTAAATATTTATGTTAAATGGTATAATAAAAAATATAGTGTGGGGGGCATAAATAAAACTGTGTTAGGTATGGACGTGTTCGAGAAGACGCAAAAATCATCACAAGCAACGACTGCTTAATAAGACTATCTCGTCAGTCGTCGTTATTGATGAGAAGAGGGAGCGGGGTTGTTGCTGGTTATACTGTAGGCCTATGTATAATGACTTAAATCGCAAAATGGCTTTAAACCGCTACTAAATACACTGCAGAAAACAATGCGCAATTTGAATGTAAAAGAGAACGACACTGTTATAAAGCTACATATTTATTTCACAGGGTATAAGGTGGAATAAGTCACAGCATAATACTCACTACTACTGGGCGGCAGTAGCTCAGTGGTAGAGCGGCCGTCCTTCAACCAGAAGGTAGTAGGATCGATTCCCGCTCTCCCCACAGTTGCGTTGCGTCCTTGGGCAAGACACTTAACCCACCTTGCCTCCAGTGACTGTAACACTGGTAATGTAATGTAAGTCGCTTTGGATAAAAGCGTCTGCTAAATGAATAAATGTAAATGTACTCCCTACTCTTGAGTACTTTTGAAGGGGCTACTTTTTACTCGTACTTTGAGTGGTATTTAGGACAGGTACTTTTACTCCACTCACATTACATTTTTTGGTAAGTAATAATAGTACTTTTACTTGAGTATGATTTTTCAGTACTCTTCCCACCACTGGATTTAAGATGTCAGTTACAAAATCTTGTTATATGATATTTACCAGAAAGAGAAGGATTAATAATATACAGTTAAAATTGTACGGTCAAAATATGGAAATAGTGAAAGAGTTCAAGTATTTAGGATTGTGGTTTGATGAGAAATGTATATGGAAGAATCATATTAAACAGGTTGAAACAAAATGTAAAAAGTTACTAAATCTCATGAGGTCAGTATCTGGATATCAATGGGGAGCTGATAAACAATCACTGCTAGATATTTATAGGGCCTTAATACGATCGTGTATTGATTATGGGTGTATGGTATATGGAGCAGCAGCCAAGAGTATTTTAAGAACATTAGACAGAATACAGTTTAGAGCTTTAAGACTCAGTATAGGTGCAGTGAAAACAACCCCTACTAATGCACTACTGGTAGAAGCTGATGAATTACCTTTATATTTAAGACGATCTAAGCTGTCTTTAGCTTATTGGATAAAGTTGCAAGGATCTGGGGAGGAACAACCTGCAGCAAATGTTCTGTGTGAGTGTTGGGAATATACACAACAACTTAAAGGAAAAGGATTTGGATGGAATATTAATACTGTAGCAGAACAATATGGATTAAATAAAATTGAATATGGACCAAATACTGTATGGGGTAATGTTCCTCCATGGATATTTCCTGTACTAATGTGGACTTGAAACTTCTAGAGAAGAAAAAGAATGGAATGAAAGTAATATGAATAATATAGGATATTTGGTTGAAGAGTATGTGAAGAGGAATTATTTTAATTATATGCTAATATTTACAGACGGATCTAAAGATCCAGGGACAGAACATGTAGGCTCAGGAGTCTATATACCAGAGTTTGATGTAGGCATATGTAAAAGAATTAATGATAAATTATCTGTATATACAGCAGAAATGGTTGCTATTATTTTAGGGCTACAATGGATAGAAGAGGTGAGACCAGAGAGAGTAGTCATTTGTGCAGACTCCTCTGCTGCCCTGTTTAGTTTGAATTCTAAAAAGACCTTAAGAGATGATTTATTGATTGAAATATATACAATAATGCTGAGAATACAAAGATATGGTGGGGATGTAAAATTTGTTTGGGTTCGGCTCATGTTGGTGTAGTGGGAAATGAAAAAGCTGATGAAATTGCAAAAACAGCATTAAAATTAAAAGATGATGAAATAATGAAAGTTCCTTTGGAAAAGGAGAGGCCAAATCATTAATCAGAAAAGCAGTGAGTGACGAATGGCAAAACAAGTGGGACACAGATAATAAAGGGAGACACTATTATAGCATTCAGAAATATATTAAAGTGAAGGGTTTCAAAGGGAAATATAGAAGAGATGAAGTGATCTTTTCAAGATTAAGGCTGGGACATACTGGTTAAAATCAACGATGTACTTAATGAAAAAATGTGTGTCTGATAAATGTGAGGAATGTAATGTTCCTGAAAATGTAGAGCATGTCATAATGAAGTGTAGTAAATTTGATTTTGAGAGGGACATCTTACGTGATAAGATATATGAATTAGGACGGGATGGAGTTTAGAAGGGATACTGGGGATAAGTGAGGTAACAAGGGAGTGCTACGAAGCTCTATTTAAATTTCTTAAATATACAGGATTAGATCATAAAATATAGGGCCCACCCACTTTATTTTATTTTTTTTATTTTATTTTTTTATCAATAGAATGTAACCTGAAGTACTAGAACATGAATTACACACTCCGGTACAGTAGGTGGCGGTATGCACTGAAAAAAATTGGTTGCGACCCGCCAATAATACTAGAGAAGAAGAAAAAGAAGAAGAAGAAGATGCGTGTGGAGAGTTCATATCTGCACAAGTGAATTTAAATCATTTGCTCGTGGTCATAATATTTCCGCGTGTCGACTATTATCGTAATTCTGACTCTAAACCGGATCGTCTACAGTCTGTGTCTCTGTGTAAACACGAAGACTCGCTCACAGCAGACGTCTTTGTCCGCCTCCCGCTGCAGAGTCACAGTCTCGTCTGGGACAACGCCTGCAACAATCCAGGTTTGTCCGTGTCTTTGTCTGTTTGTGAGTGTGACCACATTTTAAAAGGGTCGTGTTTTAGAGGCTTTGCTGCAGAAAAGTGTAAATGTAGTCAACGAAGAAACTGGCGGAGCTAATCCCGTCTTCACTAGCGTTACACGTCTATGGAGTAATCCATGTTCAAAATGACTACATCTGCAGAGTTTGAGCTGCTTTGAAAAACAAGCCACAACCACGAGGGCGCTTTGTTTTAGCCTCTACGAAAACAGTCCGGCCACTTTTGTAAAAACGGCCTGGCCAGGGTTTGTCTGAAACTGTCCGCTCGGACTTTGTCCACGTCTCCTAATGCATTCTGACTTTACTCAACAGGTCAGAGAAAAGTAGGCTTTTTATGTTATTCAAAATGCACACAAAAATAAAATAGAAAAAGTGTTTTTCAAGCTGAAAGACATGTTTGTGAACATTTGATCGAAGCCGTAAATTTTTAATTATGTGCTCATTTATACAAACTGTGTTCGGTATGTTACAGTTAGCCTAGCCACATAGCCAGACTAAAAAATCAAGCAACCCAATTGATTGCATAGTTAGTATGCTGGAGTTAGTTTGCAAATTAACCAGAAATAAAGCAGTGTAAAACAGGATTCTATTGTGCTCTCTGTTTAATTTCACCTCCTTTTGATGCATTTTTAAAGGGTAACTAAACCCCTGGTCAAATCGTAACTCCACCCACTCACAAAATTTGAAAAATGCTGGAAAAGTGGGCAGAGCCCAGCAGAGACAGAGGGGAAGATTCGAGGGCGGAGCTCAGCGGGGGCGTGCACCTGAGACCCGCAGTGACGGATTGATTGACAGCAGCTGTCAGACTTGCAAAGATGGAGACTTGAAGGAAGCTAGTAACTTTGCTACGGAGCGGTCCTTCTAAGTGGAGGACATTTCTGTGCACACAGGGCTAGAGCCTTATCAGTTTGTGCCACTGGCTCAAACCGCAGTCTCAAAAACTCCCAAAGTTAAAGAGAGAAGTCTTACAGCTCAAGAGAGAATGGGGCCAGTGATAAAACGTTAGCATTGTCTAATTTAGGCTAATGTTTAGCAAATGCTAACAAAGTTTCAGAAATTGCAAACCTATGCATTTAGTTTGATTTTGGTAATTAGTGTTAATCACACACAAAACAGAGATTTCAAGTCTCTCTCTACAACTGTTAACTCTATAAACTCTTGTCTTGCAGCTCACTGGTCCTGGGAGGGAATGTGTTATAGATACTCAAGGTATGGCTATGAAATAAGACCAGTGTCAAGTCCAGTTAATTTAATAAGTATTATGCACAAAAGACACAACTCTAACCAAATATAATAGTTACATCCAAAACAAAGTAGTGATTAACATAGTTTCTCATGTTGTAGGTAATGCACAGGTGTGACAGGTTGGTGAGTTGGCTGCATAACAGTCCATCCAGACTTTGAGGCAGTAGCACTAAACCCCTGTGTTACAGGCTCTAACACTTGTAATGTAGTGTTACACTTATCTTCAGCTTTTTGGTGAGACGTGGTTAAACAGGGTAGTTCCAGGAAGAAGAGAGCAATGTTTTTATAAATAAGTAATTTAATGTTTTACCCTCCACTTACACATACTGTACATTTACACCAGCTCTTTCAGCGGTTATAGACACCTGTCTGCTGCAGTGTGGTCAGGTGGTGCTGGGGATACCTGGGCCAGCAGGTACAGGTCATACCTCCTTGTGCTGTCCTCACAGAGGATTCAAATACTGGATTTATAAATATAGTTGGTATATAAAAAAAATAGAAATATGAAGAAACAGTTATACCTGATGTTACACACAAAACAATTGTTTAAAAACATGCATTATAAAATCAGCTATACAACTCAAAATGAACATGAATCAACATAAACATTTACAAAAGAATGTCTAAATGACACCCTTTTCTCAAACTGCCTTTACAGAATTCTTATATTCTTTAGAGATTGTACTTACAGTAAGCATTTTATATTGATATATTTTATATATACACAGTTAATTTAAATAAAAAATAAATGTCATAGTAAATTCTCATACATCATTTCAAGGCAGGTCCAAACTTTGTAAATGGTGCACAGTCAGGACAGAGGCTTTTTACTTTGTGTTTGAAAGGCACTGTCAGTTGCACTTATTGGAGCGAAGATGGTGAAAAGCAAGAGCCAGACTTAAACAGGCTGATCATAACTTCATGAGCTGTTCCAAAATCTTTAAGAATCTTGAGTGTGTTCAACAGTGTATTAGTGTTTACATTAGTCTAAATGTAGTCAGCAAAGTAAAGCTCAGTCTCAGAAACTATAGAGCTAACTGCAGTTTTCAGAGTCTGAATCTAAGATGATAGACAGCAGCAAAGTTGAAGAATGAAGTATCTTCAACAGTGAAGTGAAGCAGGAACAGTCACCAGGTCCTGAAAATAAAATAAACATATAAACATGATTTTATTTCTTAAATTAGACCATTTTAATGACAATAAAATGATAGATTATCACACACCTCATGTGTTCTTGTTAGAGTATTTAAAACAAGTAAGTGCACGATAACAGTAAAACAAATAAAACAAACTAAAGAATGGGAATAAATGCATTACCTTCAGCAGTGGACACCTCACACCGTTCCCTCATTATTGGAGTAGAGCTTGTCCTGGGACACTCTGGCAGCTCCATCAGTGTCTGTGTCACATGACACACTCCTATTAGGCGTTCTGGCCTGGGCGGCTGCAAAAACAAGAGTTTAACAAATGATTTGTTATCTTGATTATATGATGAGACCCAAACATCTGGGTCCACAACTCACAAAAACTGCACAATCCCTAAAAGATGCTCTGCCTTTGCACAAACAGCCTTTTCATTTCAAACCATCAAACAATGGAATTAGATCCTAGACAGTCTGAATTTCTAAATCTGGTACAAAGCATATATTTTCTTGTGAGATTATTGTTTTTGTACATGGTGCCTGAGAAATAAAGAATAAACAAAAACTAAACATACAAAAGCTTCACAGTATTCAAACTCACCTTTGCTTCACCTGCAGATCTGCAGTGACTGGTTCAGGCTGGCACCCAGTTTCTCTGGTCATCTTAGACAAAAGATTTGTGTTATTGTTTACAATTACAGTATTATATTAATTCATTTTAAAATGTTTATAAAGGATATTAATAACACAAATATTCTCATTACTATTACTGTATATCCTCCGTGAAAGCACTAGTCTTTTAATCCGTGTGTACTGTCTCTGGGTCGGTCTCAGGTTGAACTACCGTTCAACCTGAGGAGGGCAGCACTTAGACGGTTTTACACCATAAAATGTAAAATTAATATACTTTATACTCAAATGTCAAAACTTTTACTCAGATCAGTGAACAGCACTAATAAGGCCCCATTCTTACAGATCATTAACTAAAAAAAGTTGGTTTAGGGTTTAGTTACTCTTTAATCACAGGTCACTATCAAAAAGACAATATTCAAATACAATGAAATTAAAGTTTAAACATGCAGTTTTGTAATATAAATCTTTCAGTGGCAGAGTATTTACACAAAATGTGCTCTACTTGGTTCTAACACTACTCTGTATTCACCAGAAGAGGGCGATGAAGATATTATTTACAACTCCATGTATCACTGTTTATCTGGGCAAATGAACCAAGCAAAACCCCCGCTTTTTTTTCTTGTTTTTTGCAACAAAGTTATTATTAGGCCCGAGCCGGTGATGACCGGGAGGGCCTATTGTTTTTGCTCGGATTTTTTTTATTTTTATTTTTTTATTTTTTTTTTTCTTCCGACCCAATGATCCTAAATTTGACCCAGTGAACATGCACGAAAAGTCATTTTATTGGTCTCAGACTTCAAGCTCGGCGAAAAATTTATGTATTTGAAGTCGCCGAAAAAAAAAATACGAAAAATGACTCAGTGGCGACCCCTACAAAATCAAAATACATTGGGCCTATGGAAAGTGAAAGTAACTTTTTTCCAACGTAGAAAAATGAAACTTGGTATATCCATAGGACACCTCAGGGCAAACAGAAAAGTCAATGACAGTCACACCCTAAACTCAACAGGAAGTCCGCCATGTGGGGTGAAACGCTACCACTAAAATCGCACTTTGCGCAGAAAGATGCAAATCATTGTGTTTTAATCTAAATGGCCCCAAATTTGGTGAGTATCATCTAGACACGTGTGCCAACCAAAGTTGTGACTTTGTTTTGATATCTTATCGGGTATGGGTGTGGCAAGCCTGTAACCAGGTGGCCATTTTTGTGAAAATAAAACGTCTCTTAACTCTCAAACGCCTTCTCGGATCGAGTTGGACCCAAAAGGCGTTTGTGCACATTCATGACCTGAACAAAAAATATGTAAATAAAAGGGTTATCTTTAGAAATGGCTCTCCAGCGCCCCTACAAACTTATAATGGACCCAAGAATTTAGTTTGTCATAGAGACATAAAATTTTGTACACACATCTCTTATGTCATGACGAGCATAAAAGCCAATGACAACCACCCCTATCTATAAATGTGTTGCCATAGCAACGTCCCAAAAATGTGAAAAAAGTCAATGGGTAGTTTGTTGTAGGCAAATAAAACTTGGTACACACATCCACCATGGGCTTATGAACAAAAGCCAATGGGGACCACACCCTATCACACACAGGAAGGCGGCCATTTTGAATTGAAAATGTGAACCGACTTAAAATACACCTCTTTTTAAAAGTACACAGAAAAAGCTGCTTCATTCCACAGACACCAAACTTGGGCAAAATGAGCTAAACACATGTATGTAAAAGAGACAAGTGTTTTTCTAGACTTTTGCTCGAGTTATATTTTTTTTTATTATAATTCGGTATATATTTTTTTATTATAATTTTTCTGCAAAATGATCCTCAATTTAACCCAGTAAACGAACAACTAAAAGTCATTTTATTGGTCCCAGACTTCAAGCCCGGCAAAAATGTATGTATTTGAAGTCCCGAAAAAAATACGAAAAATGACTCAGTGGCCCCTAGAAAAGTCAAAATACATTGGGCCTATGGAAAGTGAAAGTAACTTTTTTCCAACGTAGAAAAATTAAACTTGTTACATCCATAGGACACCTCAGGGCAAACTGAAAAGTTTATTACAGCCATATCGTAAACTCAACAGGAAATCTACTATGTTGGGTGGAATGCGTGACCACCTAAATCGCACCCCTTCTGTCTAAAGGCTTTTAATCTAAACAGCTCCAAATCCGGTGAGTATTATCTAGACATGTGTGCCAAAAAAAATTATCAATTTGTTTTTTGATACATTTGTGGCTGTGGTCGTAATGAGTCTGTGAAGAGGCAGCCATTTCTTTGGGAAATAAATGCCATTTCCCAATTGCCAGGATCCTTCATTTAGAGGAGGCCCCTCCAGAGCCAAGGCTAGAGTCTTAGAAAACTCCTCAGAATCCTTTGGAACTTGTAACCTGTAACCTTGTTCTTTTAGTCAAGTTATATTTGCATTTTGCCTTTTTAAACAGGGGGGTGCAGCGATTCCTGAGTCATCTCAAATCTCCAGCCAGTACTTTGTTTTTCTCGCCTTAGCCCAAGCATAATCTATTATTTCCAAAGATTCAAGATTCAAAGTGTTTATTGTCATGTGTACAGACAGAAAGCATGTTTCCCTGTACAATGAAATTCTTACTTTGCCGTCCACAGTAAAAATGTCACACAGGTAAGTAAAAAAAATAAAAAAAAATAAGACAATATACAAGTAATAATAATGCAAATGTACAACAAAATACAAATATACAAAAAAAATACAAGAGGGCAAAAGGAATAAAGTAGTAAAGTGAGGTAGTGCAGTTGTGATGGTGTAAAGTGACAGTGTAAAGTGAGGTAGCGCAGTAGGTAAAGGTAAACAATTGTTCATGTAATGTTGTGATTGTGAATGTAGACTGCTATCTGCTGTTTAGGAGTCTTATGGCAGAGGGAAAGAATGAGTTCTTCATTTTGGAAGTCCTAGCTCCAAGTCCTAGTCCAAAGGTTCAGACAGCTCCCAGGAAAACCAGAGATTGTGGAGACCTTTAACTCTAAAGTTAGGTTACAAGGTGGTGTAGCAGGCCCAAGCAGTAGCACAGGCCCGGTTATTTGACATTACCGTGAAGTTTACGCTTTAAAGCACGAAATGCAATCCTCCGAGTGCATGTGTCCCCGTCTCAAGGGAGGCGAGGGCCTTTATCGCCGCTTGCGGCTTTAATTATTATTATTATTATTATTATTTTTTTAACTAATATCTTTATAGGCCCTGAGAATCACTCTAGCATCCCCCCAGCTTACTGCGGCTGCTTGTGCGCCTTGTCTCCCAGAGTACATTCTTTTCCTCCAAAGGCCTGTTTCTTGCCAGTCTTTTATCTCTTAACATTATTTAAACCGTGTTAGAAAGTCTCCAAAAGGCTTCCAGAACCAATGACCGAGCCTCTCTCAGCTCCTCTTAATGTGGAGGAGCAGCTGCTGTTCTCTGGGCTTGTCCTGGTGACTGTCTCTAAAGTAGTGCTTATTGTTTTTGTCTTTTGTATTTAAGATGTCCCTTTGGTCGTAGACCATAAGAAATTGGGAACAAAGACCAGTAAATTAAGAACCTTACCGTGGGACTCATCTACGTCTTTACCATAACAATAAAAAAAAAAAAATAAAAAAATTTATTGATGAAGGTTGTGTTTTTATTTTTTTCATTCAAGATACGGCAGAGACAGAGGAGGGTGGGGGTATATTATTCCTATTACATTTTAGTAACTATTATGTACATTATACTGTTGCTAAATAATGTATTTTTTTTAACATGTCTGTGAAGGTTCTGCAAGGTTAAAGCAAAGAAATCTGGGCGAGGTTTTAAAGGTGAAGCTGTTTCTTTTCTTGTACCAGGGACTTTTTTTTTTTTTTTTTATGCTGCGTTCAACTGGTTGAACCCAAGTTGGTAAGATGTTGAGAACTTGTATTAAAGTGATCTTTTTCTCACTTTTACATTTCTGTCTCTTACAGAGAAACAAGGGATCCTTGGTCAGAAGCAAACTCATTAAATAAAGAAGCTGACTACAGCAACTGCTTCTATAATGCACACGTGCAACCAGTGTGGGAACAAGTTTACCACTGTGCAGGGTCTCAAAAGACACCAGCGCATCCACACTGGAGAGAAGCCTTACAGCTGTGACCTGTGTGGGAAGACATTTTCACAGGCAGGTAATTTAAAAAGACACCAGCTCATCCACACTGAAGAGAAGCCATACCGCTGTGACCTGTGTGGGAATACATTTTCACAGGCAGGTCATTTAAAAGAACACCAGCTCATCCACACTGGAGAGAAGCCTTACAACTGTGACCTGTGTGGGAAGACATTTTCACGGGCAGGTAGTTTAAAACAACACCAGCTCATCCACACTGGAGAGAAGCCTTACAACTGTGACCTGTGTGGGAAGACATTTTCAAAGGCAGATAATTTAAAACGACACCAGCTCATCCACACTGGAGAGAAGCCATACAGCTGTGACCTGTGTGGGAAGACATTTTCAGATGCAAGTAGTTTAAAACAACACCAGCGCATCCACACTGGACACAGACCGTACTATTGTGACCATTGTGGAAAGACATTTAGATATTCAAGTTCTTTTAGGACACATTACCTTCAACACACTCGAGAGTTGGTGATACCATGTGAGCTGTGTGGAGAGATATTTTACTCTAAACAGACTTCTTCTCGACACCTAAAGCAACACACTGAGGTGGAAATGGGGAGATGTGGACCACAATGAGACTCTGCATCCTGAAGTTTTTATAAGTGTACATTATGCCCGCCTTTCAGCTCCAGGGTCTTGGATGGACGTGTAATGAGCTGACGTGTCAGTCATAGATGTGTATAGGTGTACATGTATATGCCACTAAGTGTACAGGACAGAGTGTCCCTGAACACTGATTAGATGTAGTGCATGTGATGTCTTTGTCTAGTTTGGATTAGCATGGTGCCAATAGGAGGTACAGCTAAAGACATTTAGTCATAAGTGTATGTGGATAAGCATATGAACTGGAGCAGGAGTGAGAGCATATAATATACAATTAATATGAAACAAACTCTATAAAAAATTGTTCACTAGCCAAAACATGATGGACATGTTTTACCCGCTCCTGAAGAACTGGGATGAACAGCGCTGTATAAACTGCAGGATCTGTGTGAGAACAGCTCTCAGCATTTCAAATCTGCTCATACAGAGTAATGAACAACAAAAGGCTGTAGGGATACAACAATACAGTCGGTCCACGGTTCAATACGTACCTTGGTTTCACACCAACACAATGCATGTGTCTGTTTATTTACAAGATTCTTAAGCCTTATATAATGTTTTATAATTACATTTTATTGTACCCAATTGTTTAAGTCGCACATTTAACAGTGAAATAAAAGTTGCCAGGTCACAGTCGGCAGCTGAGGATAAGAGCTGATGAAATGTGGAAACAGGAAGTGGAATGTGTGAATATTTATTTCTGTCAAGTTTTAGTTCTACACAGATGTATAACAGCTTCAGGTTTAGATGTAAAGCGATTTTTGAGTTTACAGTTCCTGTCGTCTACAATAAATATGTCCATATGTTCTATTCTTCACTAAAGTGAACGAGCAGCCACATATTTTTCACTAAAAAAGGAATGTACAAATTTTTTGAGTAAAATTACAATCAAATGTGTTTCTTTAAAAAAAGTCAGTCCTATTGTTAAATGTTTTTACTTGGTTTCGTTTGAAGAAGCTGTTGCTTGAAATCTGAGCTCCTTTAGCTGAAAAGATCCTGCTAAATATCGGGTCAGAAAACAAGATGAGTAATACATTTACATTTAGTCATTTAGCAGACACTTTTATCCAAAGTGACTTACAAGTGAGGAAAACGATGGAAGCAATTTTAACAACACAAGGTAGAAAAAAGCATAATTGCACCAAAAACTAGTCAGTTACAACCCAGTACAGTTTACACAGCAAAAGATAGGAAAGATTTTTTTTTTTTTTAAGAGAATGAATCAATAGACAGGAAGTAGAATTCAGTGTTTGTCAGTCAGATGTTGATGGAAGAAATGTGTTTTCAGGTGTTTTTTAAAGATGGCTACAGAATCTGCTGATCTTGTAGCAGCAGTAGATCATTGCACCAATGTGAAAGACTTGTAAACGATGTAGCATTTGGATGCATTTTAATAACAAACATAAAGGCAGAATGTAGAATTTATAAAATCAAAATAACTAGCTTTAATAATCTTATATATATTTTAAGTGTGGTTTGCTTAGTATGGTTTTATTTTGTCATTAATATTTGTCTGAATTAAAAAAGCCAGAAGTGGTTCTAAATGAAGAGCCGTTTGGAGCCGAAAGAGAGCAATCTGGTTCCATAAAAAAAAGACCGGAATTTCCATCTCTCAATCTTTGACCATTTTCATTCTGTGTCTGAATATGAGCCTGCTGACACAATATATTAGTTATTTTGTAGAATGTTCAATGACAGACTGGAATGAGTCAGTGCACTTAAATATGAAGTGTATAAATAAGATAAGTAAGTATAAGTCAGATTTAAGAGCTTGAAATACAGTTAAAATATGCCTTCAGACCTAGAAGCACATTAATAAATGGAGATTTGATTGAGTTTAAGTTTATTTAAAAGGAGCTGAAGTTGTAGATGGACCAGGATGTGAAGTCAGATGAAGCTGAGGAAGACGAGGCTGGGCTGTGTCAGCTGTGCAGGAGCAGAGAGGACCGACAGAGCAGCAGACCGATAACTGGACTGGACTGGACTGAACTGGACTGGACTGGACTAGGCCGACAGTTACATTAATCCTGACAAGAACCTTAAACGTCACCAAACCTTAAACCTTAAATAGTGTGTACATATAGAATATTATATCAATATAAAAAATGGAAATGCTTACTGTAAGAACAATCCCTAAAGAATATAAGAATTATTCCACAGCACGAGGGACACAGAGTTTCTCAGAGAGTGGAACAAAGGTCCTTCTCCTGAAGCTGATGTGGTGCTGAGAGAACAGACATGTGGAACAGAGTTCTTTTTCAAAAGGGACTAAACCTAGTGTTAACCTTGGTGCAGGCCACAGTGAGATACGATGGGAGTAGAAGACAGGAAGGAAGACCACAATATACACTCTAGAAATCATTTTGAAATAAAAAAGAGACATCAATTGGCTCATGGTTCAAAGTCTTTATCTGACAATAGAAAAAAGGTTGTTATGGTTCATGCGTTCACAAAGACAGTGTTATTTAAACTTTCTGTTAGGCCTCAAATCATATTTGTTCAAAATTGATGACGTCATGTTCAAATCAAATATACTTTTTGTCCCAAAGGGAAATTTGTCTTAGACGCAGTGCCACAGCAGCAGCAGAACATACAGTACACCAACCAACAAGAAAAAGTACAAACGTATATGTACAACATACATACAACATACATACAGCAACAGTACTGTAACCTTCAAAATCTGTGCAAATACAGGAGATATCGAATAAATAATTTCACTGGCTCTAAGCAAAAGTCATTCAAGAAAATTAAACCTGGGATCAGCTAAAAACATACATATGATAAAAAATAAATTAGTAACAATAAAAGGCCGGCCCTGAGAACAGATCAGAATGTGCCAGAAAATAAAAACAAGTAAATCAGCGAGCCTCCTTATTAAGCAGAGTAATGGATGTAGGAATAAAGGAGAGCTTCAGTCGGTTAGTTTTCCATCTGTAAGCTCTGTACCTTCTGCCTGAGGGAAGAAGCTCATACTCTGTAAATAAACTGTGAGAGGGATGGTTAAGGATCTTGTGAGCCAGTCTGGACACAGTGCCTTCGTAGATGGACTGCACAGAAGGCACGTCTTTTTGGCCTAAATGTTAAACATAAAGCCTGCCAGAAACTTGGAAAGGTTTAGAGACAAAACCTTTTTGTGATCACAGCCCCAAGGTCACGGCTGTTCCTATTTATTCAGTTTTGCTGACCTCTGACCTGTGACCTTTGTGAGCCAAAAGTACCAACAGTTTTATTTAAGTAAAGAAAAAGAGCCTATTAGTTATAAAGTCACATTAATCCTGACAAGAACCTTAAAGCTCACCAATGCAGCGCCTGAGCACAAGGCCTGCCTGTGTCCCGGCCTGTGGACCAAGGCTTGGTTGGTTTGAGGACATTGAGTCTAGAGACCTTGTTGGAAACGTCATTTGAGGAGTCGGTCGGGCAATCGTTGGAGCTGTTGTTGGAGCCGTGACCCTCGACGCGTTGATGGCCTTTCCCACTTCACAGATCACTGCAGGAAGTGAGACAAAGACAAGGGACATAAATAAAGCTCTGTTTAAATTTTGAGAGTCTTCTGCTCAGCTTTTAAAGAAAATGCTTTATTCATGAGGAGTTCAGAGTCATTCCCAAATTTGTGTCACTCACACTTGTCTAACATCTTTTAAATTACAACATTTAGTTAATACTAAAACTGAAAAATGCACAGTTTCTCAAGTTAATCCTTAAAGAGCGATCTAACTAAATCCAAATATTAAATTAAGATTGTTTTAAAGTAAAACAAGCATGTGTTTCCAAAGACACCTCTATTATAAAGAACTGTAGACTAGACTGAGTGGAGGACAAATCATTTTAATTGCTGTGTCAAAAGATCTGAGCATGCTCATTGAAAACTTTGACATAGTCCCAAAGTGAACCTGGTGGAGCCTTTTCTGTCACTCTCAGTTCCTGAAATGGATCAGTGCACCAGGATTTTACTGATGGCTCCAGCCCAGACCTGAACTTTATTAATCCATGTTTGAACTTTAAGAGGCGCAGGAGACGAGCTTAAACCAGTGAAACTCACCTGTTACTAAACTCCTCAGGTCGAGTCGAATAGTTGGAGGAATGCTGCTGTCCGTGAGCTGCTCTCTGAGCTCACAGCGGGACATGGCGTCCACTTCAGAAAAACTGGGCACCAACACAACCAGAGCCAACACCAGCAGCGGAGCAGGATTCATCTTCTGCTCAGAGACACACCAGAAACAAACCAATGTTTCACACTCTGTTAGTTGTGTGCAGTGTTTGTAATGTGTCACATTTTGGAGAAGAATTCAGCCATGTACTCATGACTTTGTCGTGTACTTTTATTGATGAAACAAAAAGAGACAGAAGCACATCACTAAAGGTTGTTGGTTTATGAATATGCAGCTTTAAGTGAGTTTCACTGCACACATTTGAGATTGGAACAATGTTTTGTGCTCGTGCTATGATCAGAATATGAAGGGGCTGCAGTAGCTCAGTGGTAGAGCGGCCGTCCTTCAATCAGAAGGTAGTAGGATCGATTCCCGCTCGCCCCACAGTTCATACTGTCGTTGTGTCCTTGGGCAAGACACTTAACCCACCTTGCCTCCAGTGACTGTAACACTGGTAATGTAATGTAATGTAATGTAAGTCGCTTTGGATAAAAGCGTCTGCTAAATGAATAAATGTAAATGTAAATGTAAATGTAAATGTAAATGAAGCAGCTGCTGTAATTCCAGTCTGCCACTAGATGTCACTATTGTCAAAGCTTCAAATCCTTTTTGGTCCGAGAGGAAAGAAAACCTAAATGCTTCACAAGGTTTATTCATCCATCACTGATTACTCCAGTGTGGCTTTTTGAGTTAAAAATAAAAAAAGTCTCAAATTGCATTAAATAACAGAATAAAACACAGCAATAATAGTGAGTAAATCTAATAAAGTTATGACCTGTTTGTTCTTGTTGCTCTTGCTTCAGATCCTGTCAGGTTCTCTCAGGATTTATACTCTCATGATTAGTCATGTGACTCACCTGTTGACTCGTAGTCACTCCTGCAGAAATGTGAGAAATTCCAAAGGCTTCAGATACTTTTTCATGCCACTGTATGTGTTCTGATCGATTGGAATAGATCTGATTCAAGTTTCAGACCAACTCCAAACTCATGTAGGGTTAGGGTTTGTTGAAGGGAAAATGATGATGATGTGATTAGCAGCAGCCTAAACACAGCTCTTGAGACAGAACTGTTCTGTCAGTCACACGGTCACTTCACAGTCGGCTGCTCACTTTCTATTTTTCCGTTTATTCCAGTGAAGAGACTTGCCATGTTTTAAACTCTCATCTCCAACACTTCAATTCCAGAAACAACTCCTGCACTCACCTGAAGACCACCTGTGAACAATAGATCTTTTACTTTGAGTCCACACCTCGTCACAAGAAGGATGTGGCTAAATGAACTCTTTGTGGTTTTAGTCGGTCCAAAAGAAAACCAGGTAAAACTTGGTTCAAGAACAAAAGAAGACCAATGGCTCTTTATTAAACCAATGTTTTAAACAACGGACAAGTCTTGTATGAACAGCTTTTTCTGGTTTAGGCACAATTACCTTCACTTTGTCAAAAAAAATAAATAAATGCATTCTCTGATTTACACTTTCTTAGACCAGGACTAGACCAGGGCTAGACCAGGACTAGACCAGGACTAGACCAGGACAAGACCAGGACTAGACCAGGACTAGACCAGAGCTAAATTTTGTCAATGTGTTTTGCTCAAAATAAATAAAACAAATAAAAAAAAATGTGTGTCTTGTGATAAATGCCATTTTCCAAAAGAAAACTTGATGAATGTTGTAGTTTTTCTGAAACAGAGCCAGGGTTTATTTAGAAGTTATTCTCTTATGGCTCTGACTTATTGAATTAAACGTTACATTGATCGTCTCTGCATTAAACTGAAGCACAAACAGTCCTCAAATGTAGGAAATGTAATGTTGATAAAGCTGTGAATAAAGCAGAAACACTAATGTTTACTGCAGAATCTACTCTTCAGATGAATCCTGAGCAGCAGTGGAAACACAAGCCTCTTCAGGACAAACTCAAACTGAACTGACCCACATGAGACTAATGTGGCACCGAGCCCCAAAAGTCTTTGAATCCCATATTTGTGCAGACTTTCTAACAGCGCTTTAGGGAGTGAGCAGGTGCCAGAACATTCATTTGGGATAAAAATGTACGTTTCCTCTCGCTTTAAAGCCGTTAGACAAAGGTCTACAGATTACTTCAGTTAATTGTGTCATTAAATTAACACTAAACAGTATTATGGTGCATTCAAGACCAACGGAAATGAAAAGACAAAAATAAGTGTGTGTCTCTAAAACCTGCTGCTGTTGCCTCGTGGTCCACTGAAATGTCATGAGTTTAACCTTTACCAAACCCAGCAACCAGGTCTAAACCAGGTCTAAAGCAGGTCTAAACCAGGTTTAAACCAGGTCTAAACCAGGTCTAAACCAGGTTTAAACCAGGTCTAAACCAGGTCTAAACCAGGACTAAATCTCTGAGCCAGACTGACAGTAGTAAACCAGAACTACACACAGGATGTTTTGGTCTTTCTCAGACTATTTAATGCTGAGGAATCAGAAGTTTCTTTAGTAACTGACTTTTTTCAGCTACTCTGTCTATTACTAAATCCTTGTCCAAGGACCTGAGGATATCTTCTTCCGTTGACGTGAACATGACGGCCTTTAGGTGTTCTTGTGTCTGTGAACTTCTTATCCTGCTGCAAACATTTACAAAGCTCTTGAAGTGCACAGTCCAGCAGGGCTTGTGACAGCACTTGAATGAAGACCAAGCAAAGACTGTTGATTCTCTCTGGGACTTGGTTATGCACCTCCACTTCATAGGCACTGTTTGGATCTGTCTTTCATCACTTGACATTGCAGCAGGCATCATTATTTTCTCCTCTGCTCCCCTCAGTTTCTCATTTGACCATTGAACAAAGCTACCAGCTGCAGACTGAACTGACTCTAAATCTCTTGTTCTTCAGTGTGTCTTCTGTGCTTTAGACCATGTTTTGAACAGTGAGGATATCTAGGCCAGGCCTTGGACAAAGGTGTTGTCACCTCAAGACACGCAGAAAAAACGGTTTCATATTTGAACAAAGCTCCAGAGAATCCTCTTGCTTTCACACAAACCTGTGTTTTTACATTGGCTTGATTTTTAAAGACAAGGTGTTAGAAGGACACATATCTTGTTTCTGCTCGAGCTGAGAGGGGTCTGTGTTGAGAGTCCCAGCTTTGATTTCATTCTCTGATAAGACTCTGGTACAAACACAGCTGTGTCATTAATGAGGGAGCCACTCCAAATGCACACTTCAGTTGTATCTGACAGAGTTTAGACGTATGTGTCTTGTGTACATGTGACAGATTGTGTATATATGTGTCACATGTGTCTTTTACTCGACTGTTTCAAGGCACAGTCTCAAGAAAGTCCAGGTGTTTTTTCTGAATGTTGCAAGTCTTAAAGGAAATAAAGGCTGCTTCAAAATGTCTTTAACCGGGTTTAAAGTGAGTGAATTAAATTTAGAATTAAATTGGGTTCATTAAAGAAAAGTTTAGTGAAATGAATCCCAGTTTGAATCAGTTTGTGTCTGAACAAGTCAACCAAGCCCCGGAAACAGCTTGAATAGACTCCAGTCCAACAATAAGAGGCAGAAAATGAGTGAGTTCAAATGTTGTTCACTTTATTCATTTGTTTTGGAGCATTTACAAAATCCTCTCAGTCTTCTCCTTTACTGTCCTACTCTGAGACAAAGCTCAGAGTAGGACAGTGTTTTATTCATAAATGTCCGTCCTTAAGTAATCCTCGATAGAACAAGTAGGATTGACATCAAATGCATCTAAAAACATGTTGATGGTGAGTTGGTTCCCAGCTCTAATATTCTCCATGGTCTGCTCTAAAAGACAGGCTTATAAAGGGTTCATTAAAAGGTGACTGTTGGGTAGAGCACACTGAAGAAGACCGATGGTCCAGACTAAAATAGGTCACTGTTTGGAGACGACATATTTAAAAGTGTATAAAACTGTCCTGGACTCCTCTGTAGCAGTGCATGGGCTTAAGTCTTTGACAAAAAAATGTGGCTTAACTACGCCACCTAGTGTTGGGCCTAGGACCCATTAAGACCACAGGTTAAATATTGGACAGGGGTTACTATTGAAAAGTAAGGTTAAACACTAAAAATGATAGTTGCTATTAAAATGTCTAAAATACATATTGTTTAAGAAGGGCACAGGGTAAAAATGCACCTGAAACCAGAGTCCATGTGCTTCTCTTTACGGCACTCGACCCACGTCACAATGCTGAATTTAATTTAGAATTTTCTTTTTGTTTTTACCAGACTTTGTTGGAGTGTAAGTGACAAGATGCAACACACTTTTTTTACTTTTAACATTGGCAAAGCTAAGTGGCATCCTCACTTTAAATGTATGCTTTTTTGTTCTTTTGAGCTAACCATTTCTTTGTTTTACTATTTTTATTTGCATAGATTTTTAGCTAAAACAGGTTTTATGTAATCATGTTCAAGTTTCCAGACTTCAAATGTTGCCAAATTAAGAAAAAAAAGCTAGCACTATAGAGTGCTCTCTACATAGTACAAACCAAACGAGATATTGTTTGAAAATGAGGAACGCTTCACGAATTTGCGTGTCATCCTTGCGCAGGGGCCATGCTAATCTTCTCTGTATCGTTCCAATTTTAGTATATGTGTTAGCAAACTAACACAACTGACTCATGACTCTGTTTCAGTTATATAGGCCTCTGTAGGCAGTACTTCCTCAGTCATGGTGTGGGAGACACAGGTGCATCGTGGATAATCTGCTCGTTCTGGGCTTAATGAGCTCTGAGGGTAGAGTGCTCACTTCTGTTTCAAGACTGTCAAAGTGTAAAGGGAATTATGTGACACTGGTGTAGTGTGAGGGATTATTTAACTCTGAATAAGTGTGAGGGATTATTTAACTCTGAATTAGTGTCAGGGGTTGATTAACTCTGAATAAGTGTGAGGGATTATTTAACTCTAAATTAGTGTGATTGATTATTAAACTCTTAATTGGTGTGAGGGATTATTTAACTCTGAATTAGTGTCAGGGGTTGATTAACTCTGAATAAGTGTGAGGGATTATTTAACTCTAAATTAGTGTGATTGATTATTAAACTCTGAATTGGTGTGAGGGATTATTTAACTCTAAATTAGTGTGAGGGATTATTTAACTCTGAATTAGTGTTGATTAACTCTGAATTAGTGTGAGGGGTTATTTAACTCTGAATTAGTGTGAGGGATTATTCAACTCTGAATTAGTGTGAGGGATTATTTAACTCTGAATTAGTGTGAGGGATTATTCAACTCTGAATAAGTGTGAGGGATTATTTAATTCTGAATTAGTGTGAGGTATTATTTAACTCTGAATTAGTGTGGGGGATTATTTAACTCTGAATTAGTGTGAGGGATTATTCAACTCTGAATAAGTGTGAGGGATTATTTAACTCTGAATTAGTGTCAGGGGTTGATTAACTCTAAATAAGTGTGAGGGATTATTTAACTCTAAATTAGTGTGATTGATTATTAAACTCTGAATTGGTGTGAGGGATTATTTAACTCTGAATTAGCGTTGATTAACTCTAATTTAGTGTGAGGGGTTATTTAACTCTAAATTAGTGTTGATTAACTCTGAATTAGCCATATTGATTATTAAACTCTGAATTGGTGTGAGGGATTATTTAACTCTGAATAAGTGTGAGGGTTTATTTAACTCTGAATTAGTGTGAGGGATTATTTAACTCTAAATTAGTGTGATTGATTATTAAACTCTGAATTGGTGTGAGGGATTATTTAACTCTAAATTAGTGTTGATTAACTCTAATTTAGTGTGAGGGGTTATTTAACTCTGAATTATTGTTGATAAACTCTGAATTAGTGTGGGGGATTATTTAACTCTGAATTAGTCAGATCGATTATTAAACTCTGAATTGGTGTGAGGGATTATTTAACTCTGAATTAGTGTGAGGGATTATTTAACTCTGAATTAGTGTGAGGGGTAATTTAACTCTGGAACCAAGAAGACTTTAAAGGACAAATTTCTTGGAAAGCGGCCGTCTGCCAGGACCAGCTGGGGATTTTTCACAGAGTCTTAAACACTTTTGAGAATACAATTAAATTGATAATTTAGTCTTTGATGCGTGCAACCCCGCCAAGATTAGTAATATAATATCCAAGAGTCAGGTTGAAAACCCTCAAGGTTAGATTATTGTTATTATTTTCTAAATGGGTGCCCAAACAGTGAAACACTGAAAAGTGGTTAACTAGTCCAAATCTCAGCAGAAAGAATCCTGCTCCTGCTGCGACCCAAGGTTCGTCTCTGACACCGGACGCCTCCTTCTTTCTCTGAGGAGCAGACGTGACAAGACACACCTCCTATGGTGAGACTCAGGGGAAATCAATGATTCACTGAAGCATCTTAATTTTCAGTCCCTGAACTTTTGGCAACAGCTTGGTTGTATCCAGTTCCATCAGGATTTTCTGAAATGCTTCAAATGTGTAGTAGCTCAGTGGGTAGAGCGGTCGTCTTTCAACCGGAAGGTAGGCGGTTCGATTCCCACTCTCCCCACAGTTCATACTGTCGTTGTGTCCTTGGGCAAGACACTTAACCCACCTTGCCTCCAGTGACTGTAACACTGGTAATGTAATGTAAGTCGCTTTGGATAAAAGCTAAATGTAAATGTGCACTTGAGGTCCTTTGGATAGTTTAAGTTAAGGGCATAAATTAGTCCAAAAAGCATCACACATCCAAGTGTGACACTTCGCAGGTTTTGCTGAACTTCAACTCCTTCAAGAACAACACCACCATCTGAAGGTTCTTCTTCAGGACCAGCACCCTCCGCTTGAATGACGTAGATGCCCATTGTTGTCTGTGCAATGAGAGACTCAGCCTCCACACTTTCAGTGTCCTGCAAGAAAAACAAAGAAAATAAGTTCCCAATGTGTTCCAAGTTTTCCTATTGATTCAGTCATGTAATTGAAATAATTGTACTGTGTTCCTGTTTTGTCATGAATAATGTAGGCTATTAATTTCCCTATCTACACCGAATCTAGGATCAGCATAATGATGTGAGTGTTTCACTATTCTGATATCATATTTTACTTACTTTGTAATACCAAGTGGATCATTTTATCCAGGTTTGATCAAGCATGCTCTGTACTGATTGCTGCATAGTTTAATCTTTTGCTCCACACTACACACAAGGGCATAAGCTAGTCTGTGATACCAATGAGAAAATGAACATAATCAATGAAAATTGAAATTTGTAACAAGAGAATAGCTTACCACATATTCTTTGACAAGTGTCTCGATGACTTCGTTGAGGTAGACACTTAGGCACCTCAGGATACAATCACGCCTGGTGTTTATGTCTTCATTCTGAAACAAGCATAAGAAGATCCCAAAAAACATCATTAATTATTAAATAACAGTTCAAGTAAGGCTACATTTTAAAGAGGTAGTTCACCCAAAATTTACAATTATGTCATAAATTTAGTCCAACTTTTGTTCATCTACAGAAGACAAATGAAGATCTCTTTTGAAGAAATCTGAAAACTTTGTTTCTCCATTGACAGCTACACAATCACCACTTTGACGCTTCAAATAATCCATAAAGAAATCATAAAACTATTCCATATGAATTGAGCAATTTAGTCCAAACTTTCAAAAGAGACATGATCACATTATTTAATGAACAGACTAAATTTAGGCTTTTTGTATAAACATTGATTAGCAAACATAAACAGAAGCTCAACCGAACCTGCTTAACACACTAGAACAAACCTCACTGGTTCTCACACATCAATGCGAAAATTCCTGAGCTTCCGTTTACTATAACTGATGTGAGTTAATGAATGTTTGTTTGTGAAAAAAAGCCTAAATTCAATCAGTTAATTTCTTCAGAAATTTTTCGAGTAAACTGCTCAATTCATATGGAATAGTTTTATGATCTCTTGATAATATTTTTGAAATGTCAAAGTGGTGGTTGCGTAGCTGTCAGTGGAGGAACAGAAACCTCTCAGATTTCATTAAAAATATATTTATTTGTGTTGTACAGAGCCCTGCACATGACATGCAAGAAAAAATGTAATTGTGCACACAATTTAGCATATCGAGGGAATGAATTATTAAATTGTGCGCACAATTTACTTATTTTCTTGCATGTCATGTGCGGGGCTCCGTAGTGTTTCGAAGATAAGTTACGGGTTTGGAACGTCATGAGGTTCAGTTAATAACACTTTTTTTATTTTTGGGTGAACTAATACACTATTATAAAACACTATACACAGACAATAATAATTAGTCAGATGTATTGATTCTTCTATTTATTAAAAAACTATTTGTAGCATACATACAAGGTCTAGGACAGGGGTCCTGAATTAAAATCAGCCGAGGTCCGCTTAGTAACTTTCCTCACCGTGAGGGGTCCGGAAAATTTAAATTAAAGGATATGTGTTTGAATATAATTCTTTAAAGTAAAGTCTCATTTATTCCACACCTACAGCCTTTTAAACAAATGGAGATTAATGTAGATAATCCACTGTTTTCTGTATTTTATCCCTTGTTTACATGAGGAGGATGTTTGAGTGTTTAGCTTTCACCAAACACAGCTCACAGACAAAAGTAAAAAACTACAAAATCAAAAGCTGCTAAAGCTAAAGCTCAGGACCTGGTGGTTTATTGACAATAGCCTGGAATTCTACATATAATGCCTAATACTCCTTTTAAAACATGTGTGAGAACATTTTAAATACATACAAAAAAAATCATCAATTCAAGCCAAAACATATTTGTTAAACAAATATGACAAAGATGCCTGTCATAATTCATCTCTTTCTATTGTCATTCCTCTGAAAACAACAGGAACAAGGGAAAAAGTACTGAGCATTTCTTTAGCATTAGCTGTTGCCAATAATTAACTATTACTGTTTAATTTGCAGGTTCATCTTAAAACAAAATTTAGAACAGAAAGATTTATTTCCTGTATTTTCCCCGTGTGGGGTAACATTTTAATTAAAATGCTTATGATTAGTTCTGTAACAGGATTTAGGATTCACACAGAAACTGACACAACAACTACACTCCAACAAAGTCTGGTAAAAACAAAGAGAAAATTCTAAATTAATTTCAGCATTATAATAAACTATGTAACACTGCTTTATTCACATGTAACTGTGTAGTCAATTTTTAACTGATGTGTTATGGTCCAATTGAGTGAAAAGTGAGTCCAGATGCTATTGCTTTGACCTTTTCTTCAAGATGACCTGAATGACTGAGAACCATCACAAGACATGTACATCCAAGGGTCCAGTGGGGTTACAGTGAAAACACAGGCTGAGGACAGAAGGTTAAAGGACAGCTGGAGAATGCGGGCATTGATCCCGCTACCTCTCACATGCTAAGCGAGCGCTCTACCATTTGAGCTAATTCCCCTGAGTCTCACCATAGGAGGTGTGTCTCGTCACATCTGCTCCTCATAGAAAGAAGGAGGCGTCCTGTGTCAACAGGAAGACTTAACATGTGTCACTCATCTCCAAACCTTTCTTTCACACCTTTTCTGTTTTTGATAACCCAAATGAACATGTGTTAGGTTCAAATGAACGTGAATGCTAATTACTCACGTTTGTAAATTAGGTCAAATAAGTACCTAACTTACCACAGAATAAAGAAGTTGACAGACAAATGTACAACTCACCACATTAGACGTCCTCACTTTCCTCTGAGCTGAGTCTTTTTAATCCTGACATGAAAACTGTCCAGTCCTGGTTCAGTTCTGGATTCATTCTCTGATTATCAAAGCAGTCGGGACTAGAGGATAAAGGGCTGTTGTTCAGCTTTGACACTGACAAGGAGCTGAGGAGCTGAATAAACTAAAATAAACGTTCCTCTCCGTCCATAACGCCAGTGAATCTTCGTTATGTTTTGCCAAGGCTCAGCTTTTAGATTTTAGTCGTTTCTAACGCATTATCAGGCTACGCTAAACGTGTTGAAATTTCCCGCTGCTCTGTCCGTAACCATAGTAACCTGACTGAGGACCCGCGTGTAGACGTAGCTGTCCTAGAAGTGCCGGTTCAAAAATATGTTTTACACAATGCGCTTGTAATTATGAATAATGTCTTGCGGTCCAGATCAAAGCCTCTCGAGGTCCGGATCCGACGCTGTCCGCCTATTAGTGACCTCTGGTCTAGGAGGTTGTCCCACCATTTAGATGTAAGAAAAGATGCTTGATGTATTCGAAAAGGAAAAAAAAAAGGTTTTAGTTAGAAACAAAAGCATACTTTTGATTATGAATTTACAAAGCCAGAAATATATTTTTAGAGAATTATTAGAATAATACTCTCATTTACTAATTGCAGTAGGTTATAACTGTCTTTATTTGCCGTCAAACGTTGAACCACAGAACAAGAGCAGACCAACAGCAAAAGACACAGACGGGGTAAAACCATGGTTCACATAGAACACCCAACCAATTGGCAACTGTTGGAAGTTATCCATGTACGATATAAATACATATAAAATTGCAGTTGGTTTAGTAATCATTGAATGACACATCGCTAGTTTAATCTTTAAACAGTTAACACCTAAAACCATTTTTCTTCTCGGATTTAACTTAAGCTAACGTTATGCACATGGTCAAAGTTCTAAGTTGTGTTATTCAGGTCAGAAAATACAGAAATTACCGTATTTTTCGCACCATAAGACGACTTTTCTTCACCAAATAGTGGAGAAAGTGCCTGCGCCTTATGGTCCGCAGGCACTTTTATGGTCCGCAGGCTGCCGCTCTGCAACAGGCCCCCTCCACCCCGTGTCGCCTTGCCTTACCGTAGTGGCAGAGCAGCAGCGGGTCCTTCTCACCTTCCTTACGGAAGCCGATGCAGGCAGTGTTGTGCCTGAACGCATTCATTGAACGATAGTTCATGAACTCGTTCATATTTTGGGCGAACGTGAACTGAACGTGCTGTATTTTTGCCTGATGAACGTTACTGTAAACTCGTTCATTCTGGTGTCTGTGAACGCACGCCTCTCAGGTTAACTTCGTTCAATAGGGTGCCAGATTTCTATAGAGCCTTCCAGGCGAAAACACGGCAAAAACACACCGCAAACGGGTCTTAATATGTAGCGGAAAAACACCAAATCTGGCAACACCAACCACCTGTGTCGCACCGCCGTCCGCCGCATGCGTGACGCGCCATCAAAAAATAAAAAATAAAAAGCATGGAGGCGACAGCAGCATGTAGCAAGGCGTATGATCATTTAAAATAATTTTATGATGTTTATTGCTGTGGCAATAATTTTGAAAAATAATAGCTCGCAGCAACATATGGTGAAAAACTATGAACTAGTTCATCTTTGGAATTGTGAACTTAGTTCAAAATTTTGAAGTTTGAACTATGAACTGAACTAATTCATTTTAAAATTTGTGAATTGAACTTTGAACTAGTTCTTGTAGAAAGTGAACTTTCCCAACACTGGCAGGAAGGCCCAATGCTGCTGTACTGTGTCATTGCCGTATGCTATTGGAGGATAGCATGTAGTAGGCAGTGTTACAGTACACAGCAGTGCGCATGCCCTTCACTCCAGTCATATAATTCAAATATTATTCTGTTATACTTTATTGAATATTTTATTACACTATTTGGTTCAGAATATTTTTTCCTATTTTTCTCCTCTAAAACCAGGTGCGTCTTATGGTCGGGTGCGCCTTATGGTGCGAAAAATACGGTAATATAACGTTAAATTAAAAATAAATACATCCCAGTTACTTTTAATTATACTGTCTAGCTGAAAAAGTAGCTTAAGGGAAAGTAGATAAAGTTAGCTTTTATAAGAACTATGTGCAAGTTAGCTTAGTTAGCTAACAAAAGTGTAATAAATGCAAATTGATAGTCAGTGCATTGATACAGTTTAATACGATATCGACAGCAGTAATAACACACATATATATTGAAAGCAGTCAACTTTAATACGATGAGTACATATGTAACTTGCCTTGCAATCAGGTTGATCCAAGAAGATGATCCGATGTAAGATGGCGAGGAGAATGATGTTTTTTCAAGTGCCTCTTTGCCGCGCGCTGGTTGCTGTTTTTTTTTTCATGTGCATTGCCATGTGTATGTGCAGTACCGCTCTCTACCGACTGGAGTATGGATCATTTCCGCCTCTAAACAATTCCATTGCCCATAAATTATATGCAAACCAATCTCATAAAATATAACTAATAGGATCTGGCTCGTTCCACAGCTAGATATATTTAAACCATATTCATAATTGTTAACTGACTAAATCGAATAGTTTTAACAATGAACCAATTTACATGGATTCTAAGCAATTTGACTACATACATTTTATCATAAAATAAAATCAAAAGGGTGCAAATACATAATTTTAAACTATGCCATGAATAATTTTTTTGAGTGTATGGAATACCATATAGATATGGAATCAGAGGGATTGCCCATCATCGGATCAAAAGGTACTTGGAAAATAGAAAACAATATGTATAGGTAAATAATATAAAATCGGGGTGCAGAGTTTGAGGTAGATCAGAGAAACTTTTTTTTTAGGCCCAAAAAAACTAAAACCCTTTTTTGTTTTTTTGGGCCTAAACAAAAGTTTATCTGATCTTTTTGAAACTCTGCACCCTGTTAGAGGGCTTTCAGATTAAGACAGAAATTCAGGTTTGGTGGCCCTGACCCTTTAGAGGGCCGAGATATGGACATCCCTTGTAATATTTATATGTATATATATTTTTTTTTTGAGAACCAGGACCGGAGGCCCACCCTGGCCCATCTTTTAGACCAGGACAGGCGCTTGTCCTCGGGCAGGTTTGAGTGCAGAGTCCCCTAAAAACGTTTTTGCCCAAAAATCCTCAAAATGGCTCAAATTGAAGAACTGATTGGGCAGATCGCTTTTATACATTAAAAGCTACAAAATGGTTAATGGCTATCCAAGTTTTCCTAGCTTTGAAATAGAAATTTATATGAACATTTTCTCCCAGGGCTAGACACACTAGAAAAAAAACAAACTCCGAGATTCAAAAGCGTTCAAAACGTGTTAAAAGGCCCGAAAATGAGACCCCTTTCAGTGCAGGGGGCCTCTATTCAACGCAGGGAATCGTTTGGCTATTTCCAAATCTTCCTAGCTAAAATTTTCATTTTGAGAACAAGGACCGTGCCCACTCTGGTCCATCGTTTACCCGAGGACAGGCGCATACAACCAATACAGATAAAGATAAAAACTAAAATAAAATAAAAATACTAACTATACAGATGCTTCACATAGAACTGTATATGTGCGAGTCTAGCAGCTGACTTGGGGACAGTGCAGGGTTATTTTTAGTGCATGAGCATGTATACATACATATAGTATTTTAGACTGTCTGTGGATTGTGTACACACAACAGTGTGTGAAAGTGACTAGTGCACATAGGAGTGGGGAGGGGGTGTATTTTATGTGGTCTCAGAGAGGGGCTAGGGGGTTTGAGTTCAGGGCTCTCACACCCTGGGGGAAAAAGCTGTTGAGCAGTCTGGTGGAGCGGGCTCTGATGCTCCTGAACCGTCTTCCTGATGGAAGGAGCTGGAAGAGACTGTGGGAGTGGGTGGGGTCCTTCACGATGCTGATGGATTTGCTGGAGCATCGTGCAAGGAAGATGTCCAGGATGGAGAGGAGAGGGGCACCGATGATTCTTACAGCTGTGTTCACTGTCCGCTGTAGGAACTGCACCCCGTTAGAGGGCTTTGAGATTAAGACAGAAATCCAGGTTTGGTGGCCCTCCCTTGTAATATTTCTACAATGTAACAAAATAGTGTGTTCCTGTACAGTGTAATTTTGAATCAGGACTTGATTTACCCCACTCAGGGGGGCTTGCTGATAACAGCAAAATAGTTTACATCACAATATTTTAAACACAAATGTACAAAACTCCATGTCCACGGACACCCTATGAAAACCATTACATAAGCCTTACCTGGGATCATGGAAAACATCGGGTTTGAATTATGACTGGAGATATTTATTTGGGGTCCTGTCATGATACAAACTACATTACTGCACTCAGCTGGTCCTCCTGAGTAGGTAGAACTGAGACCCGTTGCCCAGTTCCACCATACGCAAAAGCACTATGTGTCCATTTCACAAAAGTGTTTTGGGAGGGCCTAAATTTTGCACCCTGGTTCCTCGGGCCCCCCCGGTCGACATATCCAAAGCGCCTGTTTCTAGCTCCAAGGCAACCCGTTTTAGCCCCTGAAGAAAATCTCTCTCTCAGCCCTCACATGCTCAGACAGGTCTTTTGGTTGTGTGGAGGGGGACAAACGTAGCTCTTCTGCCAATTAGGCCCCATAACAATGTCGTAGCCTCTCCAAACTTTACCGCACGCTTCCACGCACTGTGACTAGAAAAAGGAGTCCACTCCCAAGTCGATGGGACCTTTCTGAGCGCCGTACATAAACACACTACATTATTTCATTGAAATAATGGCGTATTGGGAGTTTTCTACAAAGGTCCCAGGGGCCCCAAATTTTGCACATGAGCCCAGAACGACACATCGAAGGCAGCTGGCTCTAGAGGGAAGGTAAAAAAAGGTTGACTCAACAGATATCTCTCCTCTTTTGGGCCTTCAGCTAGTACCCTTAGTTAACCTTTTGACCCCTCTAAGATGTCATAGCCTCTCCAAACCTTTCCGCACGCTTCAACGCACTGTGACGAGAAAAAGGAGTCCACTCCAGTGTTAATCGGACCTTCCTAGGCGACGTACGTGAACACACTACAGACATTACATTGAAGTAATGGGCTATTTGGAGTTTTCTACAAAGGTCCCCGTGGCCCCAAATTTTGCTTGCTGGCTACAGGGCCCGTCCTGAATAACATATTGAAGGCATCCGGCTCTAAAGCGAAGGGAAAAAATTTCAGCCTCAGTGACAGATTTTTTCAAGAAGGCCTCTCAAGCGCATTTGCGCAGAGGGCCTTCTAAGTTTTTTGGAGAGTGGGGATGCAAACTAGTTCAGGGCGTCCTAGAGTTATGCGCTTCGGGGTCCTACTTCAGGGGCCCCTAGAGAGTACCGATCGCAAATTTCAAAATCCCCAGACCTTCTGTCTCCGAACGGGAGACGTCCAACTTCACACTTATTCACATAGTATCTTCTCGGACGACCGTAGCTCTTTTGCCAATCAAGCCCCTTAACAATGTCGTAGCCTCTCCAAACTTTTCCGCACGCTTCCACGCACTGTGACGAGAAAAAGAAGTCCACTCCCGAGTCGATCGGACCTTCCTTGGCGCCGTACGTGAACACACTACAGACAATACATTGAAATAGTGAGCTATTTGGAGTTTTCTACAAAGGTCCCGGGGGCCCCAAATGTTGCACGCTGGCTCCAGGGCTCGTCCTGAATAACATGTTGCAGGCGGCTGGCTCTAGAGTGAAGGAAGAAAAATGATGACTCAAAAGATATCTCTCCTTTTCAGGCCTTTAGCGCATACCCTTTTTTGACCTTTTGACCCCTTAACAATGTCGTAGCCTCACCAAACTTTACCACACGCTTCCACACACTTACCAAAAAAAGAACACCACATTTTAGTCAATCGGACCTTGGGAAGTGGCTGCCAGCGCCCCACTAGGGCGAATACATAGAGATATTGGGTATCCCAAATTTTTCACCCTGGCTCCTGGAGCATCCCTGAATCACATATCCAAAGCGCAAGGCTCTACAACAAAGGGAAATATGATCAAAAAGACACCGTTCTGTTTAGGGCCTTTAGCTAGTACCCTTTGTCCTTTTAGTCATGCAGCTTAAAAGCTGCTTCCTTTTAAAGAAAGTACAGATTGCTGTGTCTCTGGTGCGTTTGGTCAGCACGTATGGCTCTTAACTGAAAGGATTGTGTGTCAAGCCCACCCATGGATGTGTGTGTCTCAGGGGCCTACAAATATGAATGCTGCTCTTTTGAGTGAACTGGAGGTGAATCATCTGCCTTTTGTGGGTGGTGATAGAGGTCAGGACATCTGTAAAATTGGGAGTACCTGCCAGGCCCAACCTTGCCCATGCCTCCTGGAAGTAGTGGTTGAGGTTCTTGCAGGAGCTGGTCAATAAGTGGAAGAAAAAGTGGGACGTTTTCCCTCCCTCAACTCCAGAAACTTCCTCATCTAGCCTTACTCCTCCTTTGTCAACGGCAGCTGGGCCGTCTCGAAAGCCTGGCTGGTCTTGTGTGACAATATCTGTGGAAACAGAGACACGCAAGCATTGTCAGAAAGAAGAGAGAGAGATAAATGTACTCACGCTGATGCACAAACAAAGTTTACTAATTTGTGGTAATTTTACCACCACCTACCAGGGCCTGTGTGTGAGACAAACGTGATGACCACTACACTACAGAAACTGAAGACAACTGATTCTCTTATTACACCAGATTCATGGAGTTGCTGGAGATGTTTAGGTACAGCCTCAAAGTAGGCATAGATTAAAAGGGGATCTGGCAAAGCAAAAAAGAAGACTGAGGAGTCTCGCATTGTGGGCCGTGGGGTCAATGTAACTCAGGGGCTGATTGGACTATACGGATTACCGAAGGATTTTTGGATGACATAATGTGCATTGGTGGTTCAGTGGTAGAATTCTCGCCTGCCACGTGGGAGGCCCGGGTTCGATTCCCGGCTAATGCAGGTGTACTCTTATGAGAATGATGGGTCCAGTGCCCTGTTTCTTACAAGGTGGTGAGCCAGGAAAGGAGACCTGAGTCAGTCACATTGCCTGACTCAGGTTGGCTACAGCTAAAACTGCACAGAATATTCAATTTGCATTTAATTGACTGTAAAGGCTTACAGAGGCAACCGCAGATCGTTCTGGCGAGGTTTTAACAAACCTCGCCAAACTCTTTGTTTTTAGCAGTCAATTTTGATTAAAATTTTTGTTGATTAAAACACTTTTTTTTTATAAATCCGTTTATTATTTTCTAACATTATTACAATAAAACAAGAACACAAAAGAAAATAAGGAAAAGCTTAATATACATATAATATATAATAAAATAAAAATAAAATATAAAAATAAATAAATACAAAAATTAAACAGATAAATAGAAGAAGAGGGGAGGGGGCTAAGACCGTAGCATCATAAAGTTTGAAACATTTCCAGGAGCGCCACTTGCCTCCAAACTTACTCAGGCAGCCACTCCTGGAGTATCTGATCCTCTCAACTTTCAAAAATGACATGACTTTATGGAGCTACTGAGTGTTGGAAGGGGCTGTTGTTGACTTCCAATGTAAGAGGAGGTGATGTCTGGCAATTAGGGAGGTAAAAGCAAGAACCTCCAACTGTGCTGATGAATACTGTGTGTATTTCTCAGGAAGGCCAAAGACGGCTATATGTGGAGAGACACAGACTGACACTGACAGAACCTTAGACATAGTGTCAAAATAACTGAGCCAGAAATTTGAAAGGGCTGGGCAGGTGAAGAACATGTGGGTAAGATTACAAGGTGATCCAGCACATCTATCACAAACATCCACTGTACTAGGAAACATCTGTGACAGTCTTGTTTTTGAAAAGTGACATCTATACAGCACTTTAAACTGTATTAGTGTAAGACAGGCACAGATGGAGCTCCTGTGGATCACTCTCAGGGCGGAATCCCACCACTGTTCATCAAAAGTCAGTCCTAGTTCACGCTCCCAAGCCTCCCTTGTTTTAATGGTCGCAAAGCTATTATGGATTGAATGATGTTATACATTTTTGAAATAAGAGATTTCTGGGAGGGATTTAACTATAAAAGTTCATCCCACTCTTGTTTAGGAGGGAGGTGAGGGAAAGATGAAGACAGGGACTTAGCACAACTTCTCACCTGGAAGTACCTGAATAGATGGGTGGACGGGAGGTTGTATTCACCAGCCAACTCTGTAAAGGAACAGAACACTCCGTCTCAATAGAAATCTTTAAAACATTTTAGTCCTTTATCCTGCCATAATGCAAAGGCAGGATCAGTAAGTGCAGGTTTGAACAAATGATTTTTCTGCAGTGGAGTTAACAAAGAAACCTGACTATATTTAAAGTGTTTCCTAAACTGGAACCATGTCTTAAGAGTGTTGATAACAACTGGGTTGCAGGTAAGGCCAGAGGGGCTGATTGTGACTGAATCAGTAAGTAAAGCAAGTAAAGAGTATGATGGACATGACTGCTTCCAATTGACAACAGGGCAAATCATTAGACTTTGACCAAAATGTAATTCCATTAATTTGTGTGTGTCCAGTAGTAAAGTTGGAAATTTGGTGAGAGAGACCACCATAAAACTTACAATTTTGGAGTACTTTTTGACCAATCCTTGGTGTCCAGCCATTCCACAAAAAATGAGAAATGGTCTTGTCTATGGACTTGAAAAAGCTTTTTTGTAAAAAAAAATAGGCAGACATTGAAATAAAAACAAATATTTTGGTAGGACATTCATCTTAATCACATTAATTCTCCCTATTAGAGAGAGAGGGAGAGCACTCCATCTCTGAAAATCTGCCTTTACGTCAGTAAGGAGGGTAGAAAAAATTGCAGAGTAGAGGGACTTAAAGGTCCTGGGTATATTGACCCCAAATACCGAAACCCAGAAGGGTTTAGTTTAAAAGGAATGTCGGATTGTGATAGTTGTGTTGCTAATTTATTGACAGGGAAGCATTCACTTTTTGATACGTTAATCCTGTACCCTGAGAACAGGCCAAATCTGAGAAAGAAAGACAGTATAGCGGGACATGAACCTACAGGGTTTGAAATATACATTAATAAGTCATCTGCATATAGTGAAAGTTTGAACTCTGTACACAATCGGAAAATACCTTTAAAGATAGAAGAGGACCTCAGATAGATAGACAACGGCTCTAGCGCAAGAGCAAATAAAAGAGGGGACAGGGGACAACCCTGCCTGCAGCCTCTATTTAGGAAGAAATAATCAGACTTAACATTATTAGTGATTATACTTGTGCATGGTAGTGTGTATAGGAGTCGAATCGATGATATAAACCCTGTGCCAAATCCAAATTTTGTCGAGACTGCAAACAGATAATTCCATTCAACTCTGTCAAACGCCTTTTCTGCATCAATCGATATCACTACCTAGAGAACATCTTCCCACTTTTGCTTTAGCAAACTTTGCTTAAAAGTGATAATGGCGTGTTCAGATCTTATTCTAACTTTTTTTAATTATTACATTGCTATTTTTTTGTTCATTTGTTGTTTTTTTAGCAAATGTAAAGATTGAAAAATGATCACTAATATCATTGATAAGTATGCCATTTGTTATATTATCATTTAGACTATTAGTGAATATATTATCAATTAGGGTAGCACAGTGTGCAGTGATTCGTGTTGGCCTTGAGATTACAGGATATAGAGACAGACTAAACATAGTGTCTACAAATTTATCTGTGGGTCTATGTGTTTTTGCTTTTAATAAGTCGGCATTAAAATCACCACATATATAAATGTCTTTATGGCTACAGTTTGTGAATAATTTTTCGATACAGTCTGTAAATGCTTCCATATCTGCACCCGGTGCTCTATAAATACAGGTAATAAGTATGTTTTTCCTCTTTTCCACTATAATTTCTACTGTAACACATTCAAGCACCTGATCTATTGCCACTTTCATATTTTTGACTAATTGTGCATTAAAAAAAATTTGGATGTAAAGTGCAACCCCGCCACCCGGTTTGTGTTTTCTGTTCTGTTTGTACATGTAATAGTCTTCAAGTTCAAAGTTTCCATTTCTTTTCATCTATCCAGGTTTCTGACAAAGCTATGGCCTTGAATTTTATTTTAAGTTTTCCCAGATAATCCTTAATATGCTCAAAATTTGCATAAACTCCGGCTATTTAGATGGATGATAGATATACATTCAGGTTGATCAAGTGTAGTTACATTTTCATCATGATAATACTTACAGTTATGAGAAATGTTATTATAAAAGTGCATTTCAGGGTCCACATCAGTTAACACATTGGTTGGTTTGTATTCATCAACTGAAAATATCTCTAATTCTGACTGTTGGACACTTGTATCCTCAGTATCTGATGAGGATAAGTCAGTGTCAAGGATGTCAATGTCTGTCATAGAGAATGTAACGTGTCATTTTACCTTATCATGTCCAATCTTTGTCCAATTCATTTATCTCTTTGATCCAGATGACTTTTGCCTGTTCAGGAGTTCCGTTCACTTTGATGAACACCCTGCAATTCGATGTCCACGTTGTTTGGATCTTGTTCTGTTTGCGGAGTAGTCTGGCTTGTTTGGCGATGTCTGCATTTTTCTTTATCAAGTGTTCGTTTATGTATACATCTGTCCCCTTGAGGTTTCTTCCTTGTTTAAGCAAGGCATGTTTTTGTTTCCTGTTTGTGAACCTCAATATGAGGGCTGGTTTGAGTTGCCTGTCTTTTCAAGGCAACGCCTCTATGTCCCTGCTGTCCAGAGTTATTCCTTTATTTTGCATAAAACGAATAACTTGTTGTTCGACCGAATCTAAATCCTTCTCACTTGGTTCCCCGCCTGGTGTCACGGCATTAGCGTAGGTGCGCGGTTTGACATTCAAACCAGTTATGATCACGTCATTTATCCGTGTGTATTGCTCCAAGTCGGCCGCGGTTTTCCAGAAGTATTTTTTGGTTGAAAAGTTTTTCCTTCGAGCCGGATTTGAACCAGCGACCTAAGGATGCCTTTCATGAACACGCTACAGTCCTCCGCTCTACCAACTGAGCTATCGAAGGCTTACTATCAAGAAAATGAAAACCAAAAACATACCAGAAATGACCAACCTTCCCCCTAGAGAGATAAGCTCAGCTCTCTTACTAGGTGAATTGAAAAAGAGTCTTGGTATAAGAGACCAAACATCTTCACCTTGATAACCTAGTACAGACACCTTTGCTTTCAACTTTTCTTCATGAATTGTGGGGATTTGCGTCCATCTGAAGTTATCGTATTCACAGAATTAATCACAAATTCACCCAAGACATTTTCAGTGCTGAAAATACATTTTATCAGCAGATATTGCATACAATGTCAGATTACAAGCCGGTTTAGACCAATAGAAGCGCTACTTTTTTAATTTAGAACGTGGTTTGCTCGCATGTGATTGGCCTATTTTTTCTGTCTATGAATAACTTACTCAATTCCCTTTTTCACTAATGATTGCTTTAACAATAAACTATTTGGGGTTCAAAAAATTGATAGTAGAAAAAACAAGTCACCATTGATATTTGTGTTCATGGTGCTGGCAAATCTCAAGTAATTATGCCTAGGTGCTCTTAAGTCTGTAAAATAAATCTAGTGCTTAAATTGTAAAGATGAAGGTGCCATTACCTTACCAGTGGCTGTTTTAAATTTGCACTCGAAGGAGGTACTTTTTGGTGCCAACACTCATAGCCATGCCCCTGATGCCATACAAGACAAAGGTTACTTCTTCACTGCACAGTCCCAGACAGTTAGCAGCCCTGTGGGTAAAATAATTAGTATCGGACACCAGGTCTATAAGAGGTCTTATATATCTTTAAGTGGATATCCTGGATATCCTTTTCTCTAGTGTGAAGGTTTAACCTGAAACTCACTCTGATTGGACCAGGCTGTTCTGGTCTCATAGTCACTAGCTATGACTTGCAATGACTTCCAAACTCGAGGTACTCGGCTTGTTTTTGAATTGCTTCATTGGGCTAGTAAGCCTTCGATAGCTCAGTTGGTAGCGCGGAGAACTGTGTGATACATACATCTATAAAATTTAGATGTGCTTTTGAATTATGAAGAAAAATAAAGATTAGTCTGTTAATGAAAAATGTTTTTTGAATTTTTTTGACACGGAACGTGGAAATGAAAGATTTGAAGAAGTTAAAGATCCAATACCTGGATCCAAAATGAAAGTAGTGGTTGATATTTTGCCAAATTAGTTTCTGTACATAACATTCTGTGAATGCGATTACTTCAGATGAGACAGCGCTGCTTAGAAACTGCTCAGTTGAAAACACACCTCTCTGGCTAAATATTGATGACTTCACTCCATTCTCTTTTCCACTTCCTCCTGGCTTGAAGAAAAGTTTAAAACAAAGGTATCTGGACTAGGTTATCAAGGTGAAGATGTTCGGTCTCTTATACCAAGACACTTTTTCAATTCACCTGGTAAGAGAGCTGAGCTTATTTCTCTAGAGGGAAGGTTTAACCGGAAACTGGACCAGGCTGTTCAGATCTCATAGTTGCTAGCTATGACTTGCTTCCTTTTTGATTTGCTTTATCTGGCTACTGAGCCTTCGATAGCTCAGGTGGTAGAGTGGAGGACTGTAGTGTTTTCATGAAAGTCATCCTCAGGTTGCTGGTTCAAATCCAGCTTTAAGGAAAAACCTTTTTTATGGGTAACAATAAAAATCCTAATTCCTGAGGAGGTCAAAAGCATTTGTTTGGCAAAACACTGGAAGGGGACAAGCTGTCAGTAAGGTGGGCAGAGTGAGGGGGCTTAACTGCTGTCATGACAACTGAGGTTGGTCAAGAAAAAGGGACATAGGCACACGCACACATACCAGCACACAGACAATGTAAAATAGACATAAATGTAAACAAAAATTAAAAATGATATAAACTCTGCATTACATTGTATTGTAAGTCACGCTACACATGTCAGGATGGCCGAGCGGTCTAAGGCGCCAGACTCAAGGTAAGCTCCTTCCTCAGTGCAGGGATTTCTGGTCTCCAGATGGAGGCGTGGGTTCAAATCCCACTCCTGACAATTTTTGAGGTGCCCCATTTTTTGTCTTGCACTTTCTGTTTTGAGCTCTTCTTCTCAAATACAGTTAATGTATTCTGGAGATAGGTTTGGATTTATTGCTATAAATATGACAAAGAATGTAGTGTGGGACTAGTGCAATGGATTATGCGTCTTATTAAGGCTCAGGAGATTGTAGGTTTGACTCCTGGCTACCTTGTAATGTGTTTTAAAGGGCTACTTCTAGGTATCACTCACATGCGATTCTCTGGCCCTCATTTATCAAAGCGGCATACGGTGAAAAATTAGGTCTACGATAATTTCCACGCAATCTTTGGCACTTATCAATCTGAACATGGGCGTACGGTATGCAAATCCCACGCAAATCAACGGTTAATCTTTTAATTCAATACTTTTGATTATTTAAGTGTGTTGTGATGAATGAAACAAAGTAAAAGTGCACTTACTTGTTTTTGTTTGTGGACTTTTTGGAAATTTTAAAGTCGTAGATACACCAAACTTAACCACCCGCTCCGCATACTGCTATGAGAAAAAAAGACTCCAACCTGCAGTCAATCAGATATTTGGAAGTGCTGTCCGATAGCCCGCAGTGAGGAAGTCATCGAAAAAAGTGGCAAGTAAAAAACACAAAAGTTATTATAAAGTATTATTACTATGAGCATTACACTCATATTAATAATACATTGTGGTAAAGTGAATGTTCTGGACTCACAGTTTCTTGACCTCGATATTCTTGTATCGCTCTGGGGAGATCCCAAACGTGCTGTTAATGCAAAACAGCCCAAGAATTTACAGGAACTGGAGGTTTTTTGCCTAAAGAATGGGCAGATTAACCATCTTAGAAAATAAAAAGCCTCATCCACAACTACCACAAAAGACTTCAAGCTGTCATTGATGTAAAAGGTGCCAATACACTGTAAAAAGACCTGGGTTATGTAAGCTTTTGATCAGGGTCATTTGGGTAGTTTCTGTTGTCATTATTATTTAAACACAATTGTTTGATTATAAATGCCTTCACCCAACCACTAACTATAAATGAAAGAAAAGTTTTTGTTTTATCATTAATTTTCTCTGAAAATTGGCCCAGAAAATCTGGGTATGTAAACATATAAGCACAACTGTACTTAACACAGAGCAATTTAAGACTCAGAGACAAGAAAGCAAACCTGCCATTTGAACAGCTGATGATTAGGCTTTGAGAAGACGTGTTGGCGCTTCAGGCTGTTTATTTTAATCACTTTATCTAACGGATGCTGGCATGCCACAGGCTGATGATTCACCTCCAGTTTACTCAAATGAGGAGCATTCATGTTTTAGGCCCCTAAAACACATGCGTGCGTGGGTGGGCTCAAAATACCAAGCTTTCGTTTGAAAAACCAGTTTTTTCTAAATGGAAATTGAAGCCAAGTACTTTGATCAAGATCCTAATGGAATTCTGTACAATATATACTTGTACTTGCAAAAGAAGACAAGTGGCCATGTCTCATACTGTCTTTGTAAATAAATATTACCTCTTTTCCCTGAATCAAACCCAGGGCGCGGCAGTGAGAGCGCCAAATCCTAGTCAGTAGACCACCAGGGAAAGATAAACAGCCATACAAAGATGCGCTTCATCTACGTAACTCTTTTGTGCATTGGTGGCACAGTGCCTTGCGAAATATTCTTTGGCCCCCTTGAACTTTGCGACCTTCATCATGAAGTGGAACAAAATTTATTGGATATTTAAAACTTTTTTAACAAAAGAAAAACTGAAAAATTGGGCGTGCAAAATTATTCAGCCCCTTTACTTTCAGTGCAGCAAACTCTCTACAGAAGTTCAGTGAGGATCTCTGAATGATCCAATGTTGACCTAAATGACTAATTATGATAAATGGAATCCACCTGTGTGTAATCAAGTCTCCGTATAAATGCACCTGCACTGTGATAGTCTCAGAGGTCCGTTTAAAGCACAAAGAGCATCATGAAGAACAAGGAACACACCAGGCAGGTCCGAGATACTGTTGTGGAGAAGTTTAAAGCTGGATTTGGATACAAAAAGATTTCCCAAGCTTTAAACATCCCAAGGAGCACTGTGCAAGCGATAATATTGAAATGGAAGGAGTATCAGACCCCTGCAAATCTACCAAGACCTGGCCGTCCCTCTAAACTTTCAGCTCATACAAGGAGAAGACTGATCAGAGATGCAGCCAAGAGGCCCATGATTACTCTGGATGAACTGCAGAGATTCATATATATATGTATGTATGTATGTATATATATATATATATAGTCCATCGCCTTAACCACTCGGCCACAACTACACAGGCACACTTCTGTTACATGCAGGCCCGGATTGGCTAATCGGGAGCACCGGGAAAATTCCCGGTGGGCCGGTTTGTTTGGCCGCGAGGGCCGTTGTTGTCATGGGACTGGGTTGAAATTTTTTTTTTTTATTATTTTACCACAGCCGCACTCTTTTTATTTATTTTTTACCGCAGTCCCACTCTTTTATTTAATATTTTCTCGCAGAGTGCAGCCTGCAAGACAATGATGACGTTTGACTCCCTGGCCCCGCCCCCTGACACGGCCCCTTGCAAGTTGCTCAAAATAAAAATAAAAAATCGCATAAAAAAAAAGCGCAAAAGGCGGCACTGAAAAGGCCAGAATAAAAAAATAAATAAATAAATAAAGGCTTTGGAAACTGACGCGGCCAAATGTTCAAAGCTGAGCACATATTTTCTCAACAAAACGAACGAAGACGACGAGGCGGGTCGTAAGCTAACGTTAAGGTAGTTAGAAGCAGTGCAAGATGCTAGCGACCGTGCAAAACAACGTCGTATGTAAACCACCGTTCATGTATCAAAGTTTTTCTTGTAGCTCTTCAGCAGCAGCCGCCTCTAGTACCGTTTGCTGCCAACAGTAAAGAGCGAGGCCCAGAAACATCCCCAAGCTCCAGTCATGAGCCCATTACACCAGAATGGGCAGGTAGGATTGTCATTCAGAAGAAATAATAGTAATGAAGAGCCCTGCTCAATGAAAATCGTTTTCTTACTTGTTTCCAGTTCAAATATCTAAGGCCTAGTCCACACGGACACGGGTATTTTTATAACCGGGACTTTTTTTACACGGTTCGGCCGTTCGTCCACACGGAAACGCAGTATCAGGTCACTGAAACCGAACATTTTTGAAAACCCCTGCCAGGGTGAGGCGGAGGCCGCGGCCAACTGTGCAGAGTCCTGAGCCACCGTGACAGCCTGCTGGTGTGGCATGCTCTTGACAGCGCTTGATAGCGTGTTTTTGCGTTTTCATGCGAGCGTTTGTGGACGGGATTTTTTTTTAAAACGCAGGAGGAAAAACTCTGGTTATAAAAATACCCGTGTCCGTGTGGACTAGGCCTAAATATTCTTAATTCAAGATACATTTACAAGTGAAATGGCATGAGAAATTATGTCTTGTTTTCTGGAGAAAAAAAAAAGTGATTTTTGTTTTTTGTTGCTTAAAAGCTAAAACTAAAACAATTATTTTTCTTACCGCATTGGCAGATAATGTAACTTGTTTGAAGCAAAAAAAATTACTTAATTTTAAAGTGTTTATTCATACTTGTTCACTAAATCTTGATGTAAGTTTTTTTTTTTAAAGATATTTGGACTGGAAACAAGACAAAAATACTGTAGAAAACAATGTGCCTAATGCAGACTTATATTCTTAGGTTTTAATTTTATTATTTTAATATAGTCAGTCGGGAACTAAAGTGGGCCGGTCTAAGGCATGAAACTCCAGGGCTGAAAATGAGTTCCAATCCGGCCCTGGTTACATGTGTGTTACATGTGTGTTAAAAACGTCGTGGGATGTATTTTGTGGTAAGATGTGCTGTACCAGATTAAGTTAAGTACATCTGGCCACCCTGCCGCGGCCCATAACGTATAAATGACGTCATAGCTATTCTTACCAAAAAACTACCAATGCTAGGTTTCAGTGCTCTCACTGCTGTGACACGCAAATTCGTGAAGCGATCCTCATTTTCAAACAAGATCTGGTTTGGTTTGTACTATTTAGAGAGCACGCTATAGTGCTAGCTTTTATTCCTTAATTTGGTAACATTTGAAGTCTGGAAACTTGAACATGATTACATAAAACCTGTTCTAGCTAAAAATCTATGCAAATAAAAATAGTAAAACAAAGAAATGGTTAGCTCAAAAGAACAAACAAGCAAACATTTAAAGTCAGGATGCCATTAAGCTTTGTCAATGTTAAAAGTTAAAAATTGTGTTGCATTTTGTCACTTACACTCCAACAAAGTCTGGTAAAAACAAAGAGAAAATTCTAAATTAAATTCAGCATTGTAATAAACTATGTAATACTGGTTTATTCACATGTAACTGTGTAGTCAATTTTTAACTGATGTGTTATGGTCCAATTAAGTGAAAAGTGAGTCCAGATACTATTGCTTTGACCTTTTCTTCAAGATGACCTGAATGACTGTTAACAGTGAAAACACAGGCTTAAGACAGAAGGTTAAAGGACAGCTGGAGAATATGGGAATTGATCCCACTACCTCTCACATGCTCTCTCAAAAATTCAAGTTTATGTGTGAGTTTCTGGACCCACTTCGGTATTGCCCTCTTCACATATGCAATCACTCTGTTCTTGCCTTCATCTTCCTGATATAAAACAGCACCAAGCCCTGTGCAGCTGGCATCTGTATGAGGGATGTATGGCTTGCTGGGATCAGCAAAAGCAAGAACAGGAGCTGATGTGAGTTTCTGGATAATAGTTTCGAAAGCGGTTTGACAGGAATCGCTCCAGCGGCCACCAAAAGGCTCCTTTGGAATCAAGTAATTCTGGTGTTTTACCAACTTCTTCTGCCTCTTTTGACTTGGCGTATAGCCTGAACTATTCCTTTATTGTCAACTCATTCAGAGGTTTGACAATAGAGGACTAGTCCTTGACGAAGTGTCTATAATAACCAGAGAATCCGAGGAATGAGCAGAGCTCTTTGAGGTTCTGGGGTACCGACCAAGATGTTAAGGTGGTTATTTTGTCAGGGTCTGTCTCAACTCCTTCCCGTGATACCACATATCCAAGATATTGCACCGACGTTTGGAAAAATACGCATTTCTCCACAGACAACTTGAGACCGAACTCCTTCAGTCGCTGTAGAACCTACATCAGCCTCTCTCCAGCCTGCATGTAACAGAAGTGTGCCTGTGTAGTTGTGGCCGAGTGGTTAAGGCGATGGACTAGAAATCCTTTGGGGCTTCCCCGCACAGGTTCAAATCCTGTTTTTCCAGTGTAGGAGCGAATACAATCAAATCATCAATGAAGACCAATGCCTCTTTTAGATTCAGATCACCCATGCATTTCTCCATCAACCGCTGAAATGTACTTGGCGCATTGGTGACCCCTTGTGGCATCCGATTAAACTCGCAGAATTCTGCCGGGCACACAAAGGCAGTTTTGCATTTGTCAGGCTCCTCCATCTCTATTTGATAGTAAACAGACTTCAAGTCTAAGAAAAAAAAAAAAACACTGGGACACGGGAAGTGCAGTAAAGGTATATTCCAGCTTCGGCAGAGCGTATGAATCTTTGATTCTTTTTATTCTTTTGGTCTGAGCATTCAGTTTCCTGTAATCTATACAGAGTCTTACGCTGCCATTCTTCTTTCGAACCACTACCATGGGAGAAGCAAATGGTGATTCCAAATCTTATGCCACTTCTAGAAGTTCTTGAAGATATTGTCTGACAGCATCCAGGTCTTGCGGGTGGATAGGCCTAGGTCTTTGCTTGAAAGGTGTTGGATCCGTGAGCTTGATTTGGTGCTTGACCTTGTCAGTACAGACGAAATCAAGATCGTTCTGTCAAGCTTGGCCATAATACGTTGCTTTCATTCCAATGAGATGGGAGAATCGGCAAAATTGTAGTTCAGCTTTGATTCTGACGACTCTTGAGACTTTAATGATGGCTCACGTTGGCAGGTGCTCTGTTGTTTATGGAGGATTGACTGGAAGGCACTCAACTCTGCGATAGCTGCTCTGACATCATGGTCAGACTCATTTTTCACCACTACTTTTATTTTTATTTTACCTTTATTTAACCAGAAGGTCCCATTGAGATTCAGAATCTCTGTTACAAGAGAGACCTGGCCAAGGTAGCAGCCAAATCACAACAAATGCATACATAAACACCAAAATTACATTTTCACAATAAAAGAAAATAATATATAAATTAAAATTAGACTCTTAAGAAAAACAAGAACATATCTCCATCACAACACTCTTTACAGTATTTTTAAAATCATTTATGGACATAAGGGTTACTAACTTTAGCTCGTTTTGTAGATTATTCCACCCCCAAGGTGCTAAGTAAGAAAAGGCAGTTTTTCCCAATTCGGTTGTAACTCTTGGCACATTAAAAAGCAACCACTTTGAAGAGCGTAGCTGATAGGTCCCAAAGCAAACAGAGAGGAGGTTACAAAGATACAGTGGAGGTTTGCCAAGTATAGCTTTATAAATAAAGATATACCAATGCTGTTGTCTGTGAATTTTAAGTGATGTCCAACCAACTAAATCATAAAGAATGCAGTGATGGGTAAGGGACTTTGTATTTGTAATGAATCGTAGGGATGCATGATAAACTGAATCTACATGACGCAGGATGGAAAATGCAGCATGCATATACAATATATCTCCATAGTCAATTACAGGCAGAAAAGGTGCTTCCACAAGTTTCTTTCTAGCACTAAAAGTAAAGCAAGATTTGTTTCTGTAATAAAAGCCGAGTTTGACTTTGAGTTTCTTAACTAAAGCTGTAATATGTTCATTAAAGGAAAGTTTATCATCTATCCATATTCCCAAGTACTTGTATGAAGACACTCTCTCAAATGATTTCCCATCTAATGACAAAATGCCACAATTGTCGTGTAGCTGTGCTCGAGCTTTTGAGAAGACCATAAACTTTGTTTTCTGTGTATTTAAAACGAATTTTAAACTCAATAATGTGTGTTGCAATACCTGAAATGCAGCCTGAAGTTCCTGCACTGCTACTGAAATGGTGGAAGCCTGGGTATAAACCACTGTATCATCAGCGTATAAATGTAATTTAGCTTGAACATCTCTATCCAAATCATTTATAAAAATTGAAAACAGAATGGGTCCTAAGATTGAACCTTTAGGGACACCTTTAGTTATGTCAAGAAAATCAGATTTATAACCCTCAGCATAAACACATTGAGTACGATCTACCAAATAATTCTGGAACCATGCAACAGCCTTCTCACTTAAACCAACTGAACGTAGTTTGGTCAATAACAATCCATGATCAACCGAATCAAATGCCTTAGAAAGATCAACAAATAATGCAGCAGAATGTTGCTTCTTATCTCAGGCCCCAATAATGTCATTTGTCACTAATGTAGCAGCAGTGATAGTGCTATGGCCACTTTTGAACCCTGACTGAAAATTATTTAACCCTGGAGAACCCAAGAACCCTTTTCTTATTTGGAAAATTATAAACTATGCATTAAATTACTGCTATACGTTCACTGAACACCAAAATATCCACTTTTTCAATTTTAACCCTTTATTCCCTAATTTAGGATTAGGGCCAAATTTGACCCATTGGGCTTTAGGCGTATCATTTCAAAGAATCACAATAACAAACACTGTCAATGCAAACTACTTTAAATTTAGGAAAATAATCAGTCAACCACACAGCTACATTTAACAATGTTTTTTTTTTTTTTTTTTGCTTTATTTGTTGCATGTTAGAACTGGATTTCAAATGTACAAACACTTTGGCCAATGGAAACAAGAACACAAGACCAACATCACGACGGAAAAAAAACAAACATCATGGGTCTTTGCTTATCCAAAAAGCTGTTCTGCTAGGGAGAGGAACTCAGACTAGACATTGTGGTAGTCTTTGAAACAATTTCTTTTTTTGTTGATGCAGAGAGGAACTGCACATTTTTCACAGTGCATTTCAGTTTTGAGGTCCTTGCACACAGCACATCGACGGCGATTTTCCTCCTTGACAGGCCAATGGGCGATTTGGTCGAAACGAACATCTGCACTCTGATAAACTCGAACAAATCTTGGTGCTGGCGGGGAGGAGGGGCCAGGAGTTGGTGGCCTACCCGCTTTCTTGCTGTTCCAACTTCAACCAAGCCTTGAGCAACCAAACCCTGAAACTTGCGAAGTTTGAGTACTTTCGATCCAGTGATTCCCTGTGCCTTACAATCATGCTGGTAAAGAAGCCATGCGTTGATCACCGCAACAGACAAGAAATGCCAGAAAAGTATCATATACCAGCGACGGGTTCTGATGCGAAATTTACAGCGTGCAAGATGCGCAAGACGTGCAAGATCTTTCTCTGTTGCTTTCCCTTTCCTGAAATGGAAGCGGCCATACTCCCTGAAAAGATATACTACTTTATTAGTCTCTGGCCCTGTACTACTGAGGTAACTTAGTGAAATATATTGTACAAATGAATTTATTTCAAGCCAAATACAGGACTGTCACCATTCTCCATCAAAGTCACTCAAAGAAACAAAGGGTCATTTTGACCCCACATTTTTAACACATACACCCAGAGGGTTATTTTTGGCCCATCGTTTTTTTAACTAGCTCAGAGTAGCTAATTTATCCAAAAATAATATAAAACATACTTCTAGGCATTCTGCAAGCTAATACTTAACAGATTAACAAAAATACACAATTTTACTTACCGCTGGTTTGCTGAGAAGACAATTTTGTTTGGATAGGTTTCCAGCTCAACAAAACAGCATGTGGTCATCCATCTTGTTACTACCACTCTGGCACTTGTGAGTTTAATATTCATCCACTAGGTGTCTCTATGCAGGGGTCAGAAGTGGCACTCTGGGCTTTTGAAGTTAAATTTGACAATTTTTTTTTTTTATTATTATTTTGGGTAGCAGCAATTAACAGCGGCCAAATTTGACCCCGTGGGTTTTTGTCAGTCAAATACTGTTTTAACTGTACATTCACAAATGATTCCAAGATCTTTGATAGCACCGAAAGTTTTGATATTGGACGGTAATTGGCAGATGCCAGGGGTAGAGTGGAGGAAGATCAACCAGACATGTTTTCACCAGTAGACCACCAGGCAGGGAGAAAGAAGATGGATGTTCGATAACAAATGCCTTTTCTCTGTGTAGAGTTGGAGCAATGGCTAGGACATCCAAAACCACAGTTTGTCCAGCTGAAATGGTTTGAGGACCGTTAGCCTACAGCTTTAAGATGCCATGATGGTCGTCAGTTGCTAGCCGGTGCCTTAGCCCCAGAATCTTTAACACTGCTCTGTAACCGTAAGATGCTGGACGACATGCAGTCTGGGAGTCTGGGAGTGCTTGTCATATACCACATTCAGGGTGTTGGTTCCAATGAGAACAGAAGGCTGTGAGGACTTGAGATCAGGCACCACCGATGCCAGAGTGTCCACATCTACCGTTTCTCCCAGAAATTCTGTAGGGAATATATTAATCATCTCCACATATCCAAAGTATGGTACCGTTAGCCCCTTCCACTTCCAGCAATGCACTAAGTGGCTTGACTTCTTGGTCAGAAAGATAGGCATTGTAGAAGGAGTGAGTGACGGTAGTGACCTGAGATCCAGTTTCAAACAGGCAGTAAAAAACTTAGAGTCTTTGATCTTGACTTTACCAGTACTCTTTGTCCCAATTAAACCCTTGGGCAATGAATGGTGTAGCATAGCACGTTTACTCTGGGGACAGTAATTCATAGCAGCTTCAGCCCGTCCCTTGGATGAAGCTGCATCTAGTTTAAGGACTTGTGAGTCTTCTTTGCCTCCCATGACTGCTGCTTTTGTCTTAATTGTCGGCGTTTATTGTCGAGAAGGCTGGGATTTGCTGCATTTGTGCATAAAGGAGCAATATGTCCATTTCACCACACTTAAAGCAAAACCAGGGCTTCGGTTTCGCAAAAACAGTTGCTGTTGGCTCTTGTTTGTTTTGTCAGTGATCTGTAGTGGAGATGGGGTCTTTCTTGGCCAATAGAGCAGACATCTGGCTTTGCCGTTTTATGATTTGTTTCTTGAGATCTTCAATGATACTTGTGTCTGGATGGTTATCTGGATGACCACTAGGACAGGAACATGCACTTTGAGACTGCAAATTGGCACGATGTTTAGTGGATGAAATAGGCTTTTTCATCAAGGATTCTTTGGCAAAATGCTTCTTCAGACCATAGCAGGAATAAAAACTCAGAGAAGGTAGGTGGATCGTCACGTTTCTGCTCCAACTGAAGCTTAGCAATAACAGTGAACAGCCAAAATCCTCTACAAAATTGCTTCAAAAGATGTTTGTCAGTGTCTGCTACTGGGATTCCGTCACACTTCACAACTGTGTTCAGTGTCAGTTGCAACCTTTGCAAGTAAGAAGAGGGTCGCTCTTCATGGTCTTGAAGAGTATTGAGGAACTGGGCAAAAAGTTCTTCTCCATCTTGAACCACAACTGTGTACCACAACCGCTCGCTGTATTTCAGGCGGGTTCAAGTTGAGTCAGAGAGTGACACCCGTGGTCCCAGAGTAACTGAGGTATTGGGATGGTGTGGAGGTAATGGCCCCTCGTTGGCCAGCAGAGGAGGGACCAGCCGACTCGGACAATAGTCCAGCTTTGGTCTCTTCTTGTCCGTCCACTCCATCCTCATCATAGTCCTCATCATTATCTCCTTCTTAATTTAAACTCCTTCTAAACTCCTAATTTAGTAAAAGCTACTGCAGTTTTAAATTCAACAATCAGGTTTTTATAATAAGGACTGCTACTTTCAGTAACAGTGAAAGCTATTTTTATGTCACCATAAAAACGCAAATAATCAACAACTGCATCATCTGCTTGAGTGTTAGTTACATTCTCAACAAAAACAGTGTTAGCAACATTAACCCCTGAGATGAAATCCATTTTCAACCTTCCACTCATAAATCAATTGTAAATTAAATCAATGAATATCCACAGAATCAGGCTCCTGGCTAGCTCGCCACTTTGTAACCACAGTTAGGCTAGGATTTTAATTGACTACAACCTCTAATAAATATTATCGGCAGCATCAGAAAACTGGATCTTTAAGGAGCTCGAGGTATGAATAAACACAGAGTCAAGCAGTTTAGTTTCGGATAAATTAAATGTATTGAGCAAATAAAAGTTAACCAGCAATGAATGAGCAATAATTATTACAGAATTAATATGGATACAAGGTATTGGTGGTGGTGACAGCTGTTCAGCTATTCTTCAGTTTAGTCCGGTTCGGCCAACTGTTAGACTTTTAATTGTCCGTAAATCCACAAAAAGACAAGATAACCAGAGTTTTAACATTGTCTGTTTTTTCCTACCGCATAGGTAGCTCAAGGAAGCTCACCATCTGAAGGAGATTAAAAGGGTTTGCAGTTCTTTAGAAATCCTTTTTAGAACTCCGAAAAAAACCTGACCTACAAGAGGTCAATATAATTAACCATTAGCTTTGGTAACAAATATAACAGCCATATTGATATACACATACAATATACATACAATAAGCATAGTTATATCTGCAACCAATATAATGATTGACATTTTATCTAACAAGTATGACTTTGATTATCAACATCACTATATTACAAATAGCTATATATAAGTCATTAGACATGGTCAATCAAAATCTACACCCATTCAATAACACAAGTAAGTGCACTTTTACTTTGTTTCATTCATCAGTAGGCAGTAGCTCAGTGGTAGAGCGGCCGTCCTTCAACCGGAAGGTAGTAGGATCGATTCCCGCTCGCCCCACAGTTCATACTGTCGTTGTGTCCTTGGGCAAGACACTTAACCCACCTTGCCTCCAGTGACTGTAACACTGGTAATGTAATGTAAGTCGCTTTGGATAAAAGCGTCTGCTAAATGAATAAATGTAAATGTAAATGTCATCACAACACACTTAAAAAATCTATTGAGTTAATAGATTGACTACTCAAAGTTGCGCAACAAATCAATAATCATCGTAGCTACATCAGCTCGTTCACAATAGAAAGGAAACAAAATAGAAGCAAAATAGAAGCAGACAAAACACCCGCAATACACCCGGTCCAGACGGTGTCTCCCCCGCCACCCTGAGACACTGATGAGCTGACTCCTGTCTTCACAGACATTTTTAACACCTTTCTGGAGTCTTGCCAGGTCCCAGCATGCTTCAAGTCCTCCACCATCGTCCCTGTCCCCAAGAAGCACCGGATCACAGGACTTAATGACTACAGACCAGTGGCGCTGACATCTGCAGTCATGAAGTCATTTGAGCGCCTGGTTTTGTCCCACCTCAAGTCCATCACCTCCTCCCTCCTGGACCCCCTGCAGTTTGCCTACAGATCCAACAGATCTGTAGACGACACCATCAACCTGGCCCTCTACTTTATCCTGCAGCACCTGGATTCCCCGGGAACCTACACCAGGATCCTGTTTGTGGACTTCAGCTCTGCATTCAACACCATCCTCCTGCTCTGCTCCAGGACAAGCTCTCCCAGCTCAACGTGCCTGACTCCACCTGCAGGTGGATCACTGACTTCCTGACGGACCCGAAGTCAGAGCTCCACGGAGGATAGTCAGTAAACTGTCACAAACACTTGCAAAACCTAAAACGCATGACTTAGTAGCTGCTAAACATGTCTTGAGATACCTAAAAGGTACAGCTGACTACGAGCTTTGTTTCAAGAAAACAGATAAGACTTTAAGTCTAATAGCATTAGACTTAACTTAATAGATTCACTTAGGATACTGTTTCAGCCTGACAAAACAAGGCCCTGTTATTTCATGGAAGTCTAAGAAACAGCCGACAGTGGCACTGTCAACCTGTGAAGCTGAATACATTGGTCTAGCAAACACTACTCAGGAAAGCATGTACTTAACTCGACTGCTAAATGGCATCGACAGTAGTGTTTACACTTGCACCACAATGTATGGAGATAATCAGGGGGCCATTGCACTAAGTAGAAACCCAGTGAATAGATCTAGATCTAAGCAGATTGATGTGAAATATCACTTTATCCGTGATGCTGTCAATGAGGAAAAATACATATTGTGTACTGCCCAACAGAAGACATGGTGGCAGACGTTTTGACAAAATCTGTATCAAAAATTAAAATTCTAAATTTCAAATGTCATACTTACTTCATACTTTAATCAATTTTGTAGAAGGCCAAAGTGCCTTTATCATGATCCAAGTATACGTTTTTAGTCAACAACTGCATTGTTGGAAGTTTCATAATTATTAGTCAGGGACAGTGGGGGAATGTAACGAAGTATTTATACTGTTACTGTAGTAAATTTTTATGTATCTATACTTTACTTAAGTAAAAAAAATAATGCATACTTATACTTTTACTCAAGTAGATTTTTCAGCAATTATCTGTACTTTTACTCCACTACATTATTAAAATGCGTGTCGTTACATTCTTCGAATCTTGCATAAAAAACTGACGTTTTGGCGTTGCTGGCCAATGCACGTTGAAACAGATCGGAGCTCTGATTGGTCAAAGAACTCACTCGCTCAGCGCGCGTTTTGAAACAACACAAGCGGAACTGATGTTCCAACAACGTCGACTGAGCTTGAGCCTGTGCCCTGCAGCTCTGATTCTGAGAGACATCCCTGGCCTTATTTATGCAAGTTATTTGAATTTAAAGGTTCAAAGAATGACTCCTGGCGTTTTCAATGTGTCAAGTGCCTACCTCAACACAAATAACTGTTGGCGTTTAAAAACTCCCCTTCAAATTTGAAGAAACATATAGAGGTAAGACATGCAATGCTAGTTATTAATGTTTAAGTTACAAACTTGCTATGACATGGTGCTATGACTGTTATAGAAAAACGGATTTCAACATAACAAAAATATCACACCAGTATAATATTTGTTTGACGTAAGTTAGTGGTACCCTAACCGGGCAACTTCTTTAGCTGGTTATTAGCACAGCAGGGACGATAGCTTGCTAGTAGCTACGTTACATTTTTGGAGATGAGCAAACTACTGCTATATCAAATTTTGTTTGGTGCTTATTTTTTTCTCATTCTAATGTGTTATACATTATTAGCCTAATGCTTTTGGATTTTCTGTAATCAATGGAGTATAAGCCTCAAATGCAGGCCTAGGGAAAGGACTAAAGCAACTGTTGTTGAGCAGAATAAACTGGTCATACAAATTTGATTAAAGTGTTCAGAATAGCACTCACCTGTGTACTTTTGAGTTTTTTTTACTGCTCTTAATAGTATAGTAAAAATAAAATAAATTGTATGTCATAATTGGCTTAGCGTAATTATTATTTAATGAGTAATACATTTACATTTATTCATTTAGCAGACGCTTTTATCCAAAGCGACTTACATTACATTACCAGTGTTACAGTCACTGGAGGCAAGGTGGGTTAAGTGTCTTGCCCAAGGACACAACGACAGTATGAACTGTGGGGAGAGCGGGAATCGAACCGCCTACCTTCCGGTTAAAAGACGACCGCTCTACCCACTGAGCTACTGCCGCCCCAAGTAATATGCCGTAATAAGTAAATAACCAGATTTTTACTGTCAGTATTGCACAACAACTCTTTCCAGTACACAATAGATATTGTTTGTGATTGTTACAATTGAACAGCCCAGACATTGATACAACTGATTGTACTTTTACTTAAAAAAATACTTTAAAGTAAATTTAAAAGTATGTACTTATGACTTTTACTTAAGTAAGATGTTGATGTAGTAATTATACTTTTACTTAAGTATATATTTTGCAGGGTAGTTGTACTTTTACTTAAGTACCAAACTGCATTGTTGGAAGTACTTCCTCCACCACTGGTCAGGGAACGGTCATACTGCTGTTCTGGACAGGACCATTAATGACAAGACAACAACCAGAGGTGGGTAGTAACAAGTTACAGTAAGTTACACTTACTCAGTTACATTGGGCTACGCTTGATAAGTTACTTTTTTTTTTAATCATTTATTTGACACATTCCACGCTTTATTTTTGCTTTAGTAGAATTACCAGATAACTGTGTTTCACCAATCAGACATTGTCATGCAGTCACATGACCACCGCTGCAGTTAAACACAGCTTTACGCACATTTGTTTATATTTGTGAGAAACAGACTTAAGCTGCGTGGCTCATTTGCATAAATCCACAACAACATTCACTAGTCTTTAATACCAATAAAGAAATGGACGTAACTTTGGTGGATTATTTGGCCAGACCAGGACCAGGTCAGGACTATGGGGGGATTACAGATGTTGGAGATGTTGCTGATGGTGAGTCTTTAATGCAGGCTATTGAAAAGGCTACATGCACACACTTGCTTAAAAAATGTATTCTACAGATGCTACTAATGCTGACATATGATATCAATATCAATGCTACCTTTACTTTGAACAACATGTGTAATTTTAAATAAACTGTTTTAACTGAACATAGCACTGACTTGGAATGCAGTTGGTTCAATATAAAAATAAAACAAAACAAGTTTGGTAAGTAGTAAACTACTTGATGCTGTATCTTAGCTTGCTACATTTCTGAGGCTACTGTCTCCAGTGTTGAAAGTGAAAAGGACAAACAGCCCTAAACTCATTTCGCTCACACACAGGTATTATTGTTTTATATTAACTTTTCTATATGTTATTTGCACACTTTGCACGCTACACTGCACCCTAGATTAGGACACTAAATACCTCATCTGTTGAAACCAGTTAGAACCAGTTGGTCACCGCCGGCTGGACACATAGTGGAAAAGAACTGATAATGTGGAAGGAAGTGCCCACTCCTGAAGGTATCGAGTTGACCAGAGACACAACTTGTTGGCTAACCTTGTGTTAACTTTTTTTTGTGTACCAGCGCTGTACTTGTACCTTTTTCTGAGTGGAATTAAACAGACAAATCTTACATTGTTTTTATAGTTTTATTCTCATAGTCATAGTTCCAACACTTGTACCAGAAGAGCCGGGATAAAGTCTTTTCAGAGAAACACAGGGCTACTTAAGGAATCAGTTTCAAAAGTTTTATGTTGTGAAAAAAACAAACAAAAAAAAGTTATTTTGATCAAACAGTTCCAAAGTACTTGAGTACTGTTTTAACCAAATACGTTTTAACTCTTACTTGAGTAATGTTTTTGAGGGCTACTTATTACTTCTACTTGAGTAAAAATTATTTTGATGTACTACTCTTACTTGAGTACAATTTAAGGCTACACTACCCACCTCTGCCAACGACTCAAGGTAAAACATCAGGTTACAGACAAAGGTCAATATTCAAAAGATCCTCCACTGAGATGGCTGGTGAACAGTGCTCAGTGGAGGTGGGGTGATTTAAATAATTACCTTAGTCATTGTTCACCAGCCATCCCTCGACATCTCTCACATTAATAGCTCTTTAGATGAACATCTCAGTTACATTTTAGAAGTGTGCTCTAAAACTGGTAACAAAACGATAACTCGCCAACATTTGTGCTTTGTTGTCATTTTGATGTTGCGTTCCAAAAGAGGTGCACAGTGGAGGAGCAGTTGTCCCTCATCTGAAAGGTTGGTGGTTTGATTCCTGCTCTCCCCACAGTTTATGCTGTCGTGTCCTTGGGCAAGACACTGAAAAAAAAAAAAAAAAAAAAGTGAAAGGTAAGCAGGGTTGGTGGCGCAATGGATAACGTGTCTGACTACAAATCAGAAAATTCCAGGTTCGACTCCTGGCTACATCAAAGTATCGCTCTTATGCAATTCTCATATTCTGTGAATGTGATTACTTAGGATTGAGTCCCTTGGGAGAAAAAGCGCAATATAAATTGTAGCGTGTAGTGTTCAAGGGTATGTTTGTATAAACATATAGAAGATTAATTTTAATAATTTTAATAATTAATTTTGATATTAATATTAATTCATTAAAATTAATTTCTGATTAAAAAGGGGGCACCACCCTGGTTTTAACAGGTCCAGAGAAACTGTTTAATCTAGTCTCATTAATCTTAAAGGAAGAGAATTCTATTGTTTTCGAACATTTCTTAATTATAAACAGAGAAACATTAATGTCTTTTATGGGATTTTATTTAAAGTTACACAGATCTAACACAGGTATAAGGATAACTAACATTGGAACAGGGAAGGAATTGGAGACAATACACAGGAGCGAACAAAGGATTACATACAGGGTTAAATATTTGCTTTAGATGGTTTGTGAACCAAAGGAATGTTTAGGCCTGTTAATTCTGAATGATGGGATTTAACCAAAGGGGCTTTTAACGGAAAAGGGGGTGGCGATTTTGGGCAGAGGACATTTTAACGACACCAAGGCTGTTGCGACGTGTAACGAGGACTTACTCTGGCTGTAGTCAGCGGCTGGCTCGGTTAGGTGGGTCGCTATCAGCGGTCCGGGAGTCCGGAATGTTCTCCAGAAAGTTTGTCTGATGGAGCGTTCCACACCAAAGGATGCCTTCACGTACGCGTCTCGTCCAGAGGGTTTGCAGCCTGGTGTAGAGAGAGAGATGTCCGCCTGTTGCCAAAAATCTGGGCCTCCGTGTACCGTCAAAAGTCTGTTAAGCAGGTCATTGCAGTGTCTAGGAAAGGGTGCTCAGCGGTTGCTGGTTAAAACTTGCTTCTCTGCGCGCTCTTTTGGAGAGAGGGCAGGCGCTTTAGCAGGCACGGTCTTAGAACAAAAGTTTACTCGTGTTAACACGAGGCTCAAGCTTTAGCCATGGTGGAATTTAACGGTCCTGATGAACCGTAGACGCAGGGGTCAAGAGGCGAGAGCAGAAGAGAGGAGAGTTTTGGCTCGCAGCCAGCTTTTATTGACTGAGCAGGGGCACTCTTCCGGCGGAAGAGGAAGTTGCTTGGAGCGTCTAAACTAAAGTTTTAACTAAAGTTTTTAAAACATTCCTTTTGTTTCAACCCATTCTCATAACACATAAGACATTTATATTTGTAGGATTATACAAAGAAAAGTCGAGTATTATGAATATGTAGAATATTGTTGAAACATTAATTACATTTCATTTAAAACAAAACGGAAACCATAAACCATAAAGGGAGTTATTTGTGCGCAACTCCGTGTCCTGGAAAAGAACAGTATAAACAACACAATATCAAAAATACATTTTCCTTTAATGTAAGAATTACGAAATTGTCTTTTGATGATTGGATAGAGTCATTTGTTCATTTGACCACCAGGGCGGTCTTTGATCATTCTGGGATGTTAGGATCAAAAGCATTCCAATTGTCAATTAGAATGTAGACGGAGCGCTCTCGCTCCAGAGAGGGGAGTCCTTGAGTCCAGCTGAAACAACAATTTTATCTTCAGTTTATGGTTAAAAAGACATGGCGCCGGGGGGGGTGGCACTGGTCCTGAGCCACCTTTGATCCCTGGTGCCTGGTGGACCTAAGTTCCACTGCTTGTAAAAGCAGGAGCAAAGTCATTAAGAACATTTCTTGTCCATAAATTACTTTGGCCATACTTTTATCTGAAAGAAAACAGAGTTAGTTGTAGGCTTCAGACACAGGCTTGTCTCTGAAGGCCGTTAATCTGAAGACAGTTAATCCGTGGGGATTCCAATGGTGGTTCTGCTACAAAATTTCTCTGGCTAAATATTGATGACTTCACTCTTTTTTCCACTTCCTCCTGGCTTGAAGAAAAGCGAAAGCAAAGGTATCTGGACTAGGTTATCAAGGTGAAGATATTTGGTCTCTTATACCAAGACACTTTTTCAATTCACCTGGTAAGAGAGCTGAGCTTATTTCTCTAGGGGGAAGATTTAATCAGAAACTCACTCTAATTGGACCTATGACTTGCAATGACTTCCTTCCTTGCATGATATTTCGTCGGAGAGGTGCAGGCTGAGCTCAAGTGGAAAAAGGATAAGTTACATGTATCACTGGGTATATTGAGTGACAGTCTTAATGTCTGTATATGCGGACGACCTGCAGATTTACCCACCAGTTGTTCCTGCTTGTCCTGACAGACTTGACTTCATCGATAGATAATTAGATGACATCAAATTGTGGCTTTCTCAGAGTTTGAATAAAGAAAAAAATGGAATGTATGTATTTAGTCCAACCTGCCCAGTGTTTCAGCTCCTTGTCCTGTTGTTTTGGCCCCTACTTTAACCATGTTGTCAAAAAATGTAGGGTGAAAATAGGCAGCAGTCTTAAATTGAATAGATTCTGTGGTCAGGACAAGCTTTTTTCAGCTTCACCCTATCAAAGGCTAAACTCTTCTTGAGTCGCGCTGACCTGGAGAAAGCTATCCATGCTTTTTCAGCTACCGCATTAATTACTGAAATGCGCTTTATGTAGGAGCAGGAAACTGGTCTTCTTTGTTTACAGCTTGTGCTATCATACGGTGAGTATCCCCGCCTGTGTCACAATGGAAACCCCATACATAATTTGGTGAAGTTGCTCATAAGCTGCTTCCTTTTATACAAGCACATTCCTTAGACATTTAATGATATTTAAAGATTTTATGATTTTGTCAAGGTCTCAGTCAGTGGACCATAGCTCAGTGGTTTACCTGGATGCTTTGTGGCATAGTGTGCGTAGTACTGGTGTGATCAAAACCTTACGCAATCGGTTTGGCATATCCCGCATATAAGTGCTTTTAATTGATATTCAGCTACAGTAGATTGTGTATTACATACAACTATTTTTAGTTTCTGTAGTGTAGTGGTCGTCACGTTTGCCTCACACGCAATAGGTCCCTGGTTCGAGACCGGGCAGAAACAGTTAGTCCCTGTGTTATGCAAATTTTCTCATTAGGAGCAATTGAGTGGAAGACCCAATTGCACTAGAGAACCAATCTCAAATTTAGAGATCCCACTACCTTCCGTCTCCGTATGTGGAGCGGTCCCACTTTACATTTATTTGTGTAGCGACATATTGAAAGGTGATCACTCTGGAGCAGTGGGAAAAAATTGTCAGCCTCCATTAGAGTTCTTTCAATCAAGGCCTCTTTTCAATTATAGACTGACATAGGCCTTTGAAAGATTTCTGAGTGGAGATGCAAAATCCTTCAGGAGCTTCTAGAGAGTACTGATCTCAAATTTCATTATCCCACAACCTTTCGTCTCCGTCAGAGCTATTCCACTTGACATTTATTCGGGTACTCAGTTTGTGGAGTTTGTATTATTACTATGAATCTTACACTCATTTTAATAATTACATTGTGGTAAAGTGAAGGGATTGTGTTTCAAGCCCACCCATGGATGTGTGTGTCTTAGGGGCCTACAAACATGAATGCTGCTCTTTTGGGTGAACTGGAGGTGAATCATCTGCCTTATGTGGGTGGTGATGGAGGTCCGGACATCTGTAAAATTGGGAGTACCTGCCAGGCCCATCCTTGCCCATGCCTCCTGGAAGTAGGGGTTAAGGTTCTTGCAGGAGCTGGTCAATGAGGAAGAAAAAGTGGACGTTTTCCTCCCTCAACTCCAGAAACGTCCTCATCAAGCCTTACTCCTCCTTCGTCAAATGCATCTGGGCCGTCTCGAAAGCCTGGCTGTGACAATATTTGTGGAAACAGAGACACACAAGCATTGTCAGAAAGAAGAGAGAGATAAATGTACTCATGCTGATGCTGATTTACAAACAAAGTTTACTAATTTGTGGTAATTTTACTACCACCTACCAGGGCCTGTGTGTGAGACAAACGTAATGACCACTACACTACAGAAACTGAAGACAACTGATTCTCTTATTACACCAGATTCATGGAGTTGCTGAAGATGTTTAGGTACAGCCTCAAAGTAGGCATAGATTAAAAGGGGATCTGGCAAAGCAAAAAGAAGACTGAGAGTCTCCCATTGTGGGTCGTGGGGTCAATCATGTGCATTGGTGGTTCAGTGGTACAATTCTGCCTGCCACGCGGGAGGCCCGGGTTAGATTCCCGGCTAATGCAGGTGTACTCTTATGGGAATGATGGGTCTAGTGCCCTGTTTCTAACAAGGTGGTAAGTCAGTCACATTGCCAGACTCAGGTTGGCTACAGCTAAAACTCCGCAGTATAATAATAATAAATTTGATTCTCATTTAATTGGTTGTAAAGGCTTACAGAGGCAACGCAGATTGTTCTCCACATTAGCCGTTTGGTGATGCATTTATGGGTTAGAAAAAAATGGATTTTAACAAACCCACTCTCTGTGTTTTTAGCATTCAATTTTGATTAATTTTTTGTTGATTAAACACTTTTAACTGTAGTAAGCACACTCAACTCTTCCGCAGGCCTTCGGGACCCTGGGGTGGCTTCGTCAACCTTCATGGCTTTTCCGAACAGGCAGTGGTGTTCTACCACCCGCTTGGTGCCCTGTTTCTTCCAAGGTGGCTGCAGTCTCATTGCCTGACTCAGGGTTGGCTATAGCTTAAACTGCGCAGGAGATTCGGTTCTTATTGAATTTTAAAACCCCTTTCAAAATGTAGCTCAGGAGGCCCAAGGAACCAATGTGCAAAATTTGGACTCTGTCGGACCAAAACCGATCAATATGATTGTGAGTGTGCAAAACTGCTTCAAGCATTTGGTGGGAGGTTTCAGGACATGAAAAGTGAACAAAAGGAACTAAAGATATTTTCTACATCATTTAATGTGGAAACATCTGATGTGCCTGATAACCTACAACACAAAATAATTGAGCTGCAAAGCAATGACGAGCTCAAAGCTCAGTACAACAACCTCCCTTTGCTCAAGTTCTATAAACTGGATATACATTCTGAGGATTTTCACGTTCTGAGAAGACATGCACAGAAGTTTGCATCTCTGTTTGTGACAAACTACTGCTGTGAGCAGTTCTTTTCAAAACTGACTCTTGAAAAAAAATCGATTCAGTTCCAAACTAACTAACACAAACTTGGAAAAGTAGCATCATCGTCACTGCCATCTTACGCCATCAGACGCCTGACCAAAGAGAAGCAGCAGGTAAGTTTATGTTCACATTTTAGTATATTGTAATTTAGTCTGGTTTTTAAGGGGGACTGCAGACTCAGGTCCACCGGGTTGGCTCTTCTGTGCTGATACATCCTCTTGTGAAGGTGTTGTTTCATTTCTCTGACATAAGTGCCACTACACTCGTTGCTACACTCAACTGCAAAAAACAAATTATTCTGTTTGTGCGAGGGGAGCTTGTTTTTAGGGCAAACCAGGTTTTGTATTATTGAACTTAGCGACCTTTGCCACATTTCAGGCTTCAAACATAAAGATATGAAACTGTAATTTTTGTGAACAATCAACAACAAAAATTGGGCGTGCATAATTATTCAGCTTTATTTTTATTGTTATCTAAGGTGTGCATTTTTTATGAAGGTGCACTAACATATTGTGTTTTGCTACTGTATTATCATGTTTGTGATACTTTGGGGAGTAAGAGTCACATAATTACTTGGATAAGGTTGTGGAAGTGGTTTGACAATGCTGCATGTATTTATCCTTTTGAGTGTGGACTGGAAAGGTACATACAGAATACAGGCTGAATTCATGTTTCATGTCATTGTATCATTAGATGAGACTGCCTTCAAACATCATGGCCTTTTTTAACACCTCCTCTGAAGGACTTTTTCTAACCCTAACCCTAACCCTAACGAGCAGATTATCCACGATGCACCTGTGTCTCCCACACCATGACTGAGGAAGTACTGCCTGCAGAGGCCTATATAACTGAAACAGAGTCATGAGTCAGTTGTGTTAGTTCGCTAACACATATACTAAAATTGAACGATACAGAGAAGATTAGCATGGCCCCTGCGCAAGGATGACACGCAAATTCGTGAAGCGTTTCTCATTTTCAAACAATATATTATAGTTACCTGATGTAACTACAGTTCTACGAGTGTGTGCGTAGCCCACCTACGGGCTTCGCTAGTGGTTACCTCTCCCTGGCGCGAGCCAGACTTCTGAGAAAGATCAAAGCATTCACCGCGCCAATCATGCCAGTGTACTGGCACAGCCTCAGGGGCTATATAAACCCCCTTGCCCAACGCTCGCCCTACTTCTACTTGAGTAAAAATTATTTTGATGTACTACTCTTACTTGAGTACAATTTAAGGCTACACTACCCACCTCTGCCAACGACTCAAGGTAAAACATCAGGTTACAGACAAAGGTCAATGTACTAAAGATCCTCCACTGAGATGGCTGGTGAACAGTGCTCAGTGGAGGTGGGGTGATTTAAATAATTACCTTAGTCATTGTTCACCAGCCATCCCTCGACATCTCTCACAACAATAGCTCTTTAGATGAACATCTCAGTTACATTTTAGAAGTGTGATCTCAAACTGGTAACAAAACGATAACTCGCCAACATTTGTGCTTTGTTGTCATTTTGATGTTGCGTTCCAAAAGAGGTGCACAGTGGAGGAGCAGTTGTCCCTCATCTGAAAGGTTGGTGGTTTGATTCCTGCTCTCCCCACAGTTTATGCTGTTGTGTCCTTGGGCAAGACACTGAAAAAAAAAAAAAAAAGTGAGAGGTTAGCAGGGTTGGTGGCGCAATGGATAACGTGTCTGACGACAAACCAGAAAATTCCATGTTCGACTCCTGGCTACGTCAAAGTATCGCTCTTATGCAATTCTCATATTCTGTGAATGTGATTACTTAGGATTGAGTCCCTTGGGAGAAAAAGCGCAATATAAATCTCTCTGGCTAAATATTGATGACTTATCTCCATTCTCTTTTCCACTTCCTCTTGGCTTGAAGAAAATTTGAAAGCAAAGGTATCTGGACTAGGTTATCAAGCGGAAGATATTTGGTCTCTTATATCAAGACACTTTTCAATTCACCTGGTAGAGAGCTGAGCTTATTTCTCTAGAGGAAGGTTTAATCAGAAACTCACTTTAATTGGACCTATGACTTGCAATGACTTCCTTCCTTGCATGATATTTCGTCGGAGAGGTGCAGGCTGAGCTCAAGTGGAAAAAGGATAAGTTACATGTATCACTGGGTATATTGAGTGACAGTCCTAATGTCTGTATGCGGACGACCTGCAGATTTACCCGCCAGTTGTTCCTGCTTGTCCTGACAGACTTGACTTCATCGATAGATAATTAGATGACATCAAATTGTGGCTTTCTCAGAGTTTGAATAAAGAAAAAAAATGAATGTATGTATTTAGCACGTCCAACTTGCCCAGTGTTTCAGCTCCTTGTCCTGTTATTTTGGCCCCCTCCTTTAACCATGTTGTCAAAAAAATGTAGGGTGAAAATAGGCAGCAGTCTTAAATTGAATAGATTCTGTGGTCAGGACAAGCTTTTTTCAGCTTCACCTATCAAAGGCTAAACTCTTCCTGAGTCGTGCTGACCTGGAGAAAGCTATCCATGCTTTTTTTTTAGCTACCACATTAATTACTGAAATGCGCTTTATGTAGGAGCAGGAAACTGGTCTTCTTTGTTTACAGCTTGTGCTATCATACGGTGAGTATCCTCTTGTCACAATGGAGACCCCCGACATAATTTGGTGAAGTTGCTCATAAGCTCCTTCCTTTTATACGAGCACATTCCTTAGACATTTAATGATATTTAAAGATTTTACGATTTTGTCAAGGTCTCAGTCAGTGGACCATAGCTCAGTGGTTTACCTGGATGCTTTGTGGCATTTGCGTAGTACTGGTGTGATCAAAACCTTCAGCAATCGGTTCAGTATACCACATATAAGTGCTTTTTAATTGATATTCAGCTACAGTAGATTGTGTATTACATACAACTGTTTTCAGTTTCTGTAGTGTAGTGGTCATCACGTTTGCCTCACACGCAAAGGTCCTGGTTGAGACCAGGCAGAAACAGTTTGTCCCTGTGTAATGCAAATTTTCTCATTAGGAGCAATTGAGTGGAAGACCCAATTGCACTAGAGAACCAATCTCAAATTTAGAGATCCCACTACCTTCCGTCTCCGTATGTGAGCGGTCCTACTTTACATTTATTTGTGTAGCGACATATTGAAAGGTGATCACTCTGGAGCAGTGGGAAAAAATTGTCAGCCTCCATTAGAGTTCTTTCAATCAAGGCCTCTTTTCAATTATAGACTGACATAGGCCTTTGAAAGATTTCTGAGTGGAGATGCAAAATCCTTCAGGAGCTTCTAGAGAGTACTGATCTCAAATTTCATTATCCCACAACCTTTCGTCTCCGTACGGGAGCTATTCCACTTGACATTTATTCGGGTACTCAGTTTGTGGAGTTTGTATTATTACTATGAATCTTACACTCATTTTAATATTACATTGTGGTAAAGTGAAGGGATTGTGTTTCAAGCCCACCCATGGATGTGTGTGTCTTAGGGGCCTACAAACATGAATGCTGCTCTTTTGAGTGAACTGGAGGTGAATCATCTGCCTTATGTGGGTGGTGATGGAGGTCCGGACATCTGTAAAATTGGGAGTACCTGCCAGGCCCATCCTTGCCCATGCCTCCTGGAAGTAGGGGTTAAGGTTCTTGCAGGAGCTGGTCAATGAGGGAAGAAAAAGTGGGACGTTTTCCTCCCTCAACTCCAGAAACGTCCTCATCAAGCCTTACTCCTCCTTCGTCAAATGCATCTGGGCCGTCTCGAAAGCCTGGCTGTGACAATATCTGTGGAAACAGAGACACGCAAGCATTGTCAGAAAGAAGAGAGAGATAAATGTACTCATGCTGATGCTGATTTACAAACAAAGTTTACTAATTTGTGGTAATTTTACTACCACCTACCAGGGCCTGTGTGTGAGACAAACATGATGACCACTACACTACAGAAACTGAAGACAACTGATTCTCTTATTACACCAGATTCATGGAGTTGCTGGAGATGTTTAGGTACAGCCTCAAAGTAGGCATAGATTAGAAAGGGAACCGGGAAAGCAAAAAAGATTCAGTGGTAGAATCCTCGCCTGCCACGCGGGAGGCCCGGGTTCGATTCCCGGCTAATGCAGGTGTACTCTTATGGGAATGATAGGTCTAGTGCCCTGTTTCTAACAAGGTGGTGAGTCAGTCACATTGCCAGACTCAGGTTGGCTGCAGCTAAAACTGCGCAGTATAATAATAATAAATTTGATTCTCATTTAATTGGTTGTAAAGGCTTACAGAGGCAACCGCGGATTGTTCTGCACATTAGCCATTTGGTGATGCATCTATGGGTTAGAAAAAAATGGATTTTAACAAACCCACTCTCTGTGTTTTTAGCATTCAATTTTGATTAATATTTTTGTTGATTAAAACACTTTTAACTGTAGTAAGCACACTCAACTCTTCCCGCAGGCCTTCGGGACCCTGGGGTGGCTTCGTCAACCTTCATGGCTTTTCCGAACAGGCAGTGGTGTTCTGCCACCCGCTTGGTGCCCTGTTTCTTACAAGGTGGCTGCAGTCTCATTGCCTGACTCAGGGTTGGCTATAGCTTAAACTGCGCAGGATTGGTTCCTTAGAGGCCTAGTATATTGTAATTTAGTCTGGGCTTTAACGGGGCCTGCAGACTCAGGTCCACCAGGATTGGCTCTTCTGTGCTGATACATCCTCTTGTGAAGGTGTTGTTTCGTTTCTCCGACATAAGTGCCACTACACTCGTCGCTACACTCAACTGCAAAAAAAAAATTATTCTGTTTGTGCGAGGGGAGCTTGTTTTTAGGGCAAACCAGGTTTTGTATTCGGCCCCCTTAAACTTAGCGACCTTTTGCCACATTTCAGGCTTCAAACATAAAGATATGAAACTGTAATTTTTTGTGAAGAATCAACAACAAGCGGGGCACAATCATGAAGTGGAACAAAAATTATTGGATATTTCAAAACTTTTTAACAAATAAAAAACTGAAAAATTGGGCGTGCAAAATTATTCAGCTTTATTTTTATTGTTATCTAAGGTGTGCATTTATTTTATGAAGGTGCACATACATATTGTGTTTTTCTACTGTATTATCATGTTTGTAATACTATGGGGGGTAAGAGTCACATGATTACTTGGATAAGGTTGTCATGAAGTGGTTTGACAATGCTGCATGTGTTTATCCTGATTAGAGTGGACTGGAAAGGTACATACAGTATACAGGCTGAATTCATGTTTCATGTCATTGTATCATTAGATGAGACTGCCTTCAAATGTCATGGCCTTTTTTAACACCTCCTCTGAAGGACTTTTTCTAAGTTGAAGTCAGGATCTGTGATTTTCACCAGACCCGAGGAGACGTCAATTAAAGGAAGTAAATATTGTATTGTATACTAGCCTTCCACTTTCTCTTGATATTGACACATTTATTTTTTAGACTGAGGAAGTACTGCCTGCAGAGGCCTATATAACTGAAACAGAGTCATGAGTCAGTTGTGTTAGTTCGCTAACACATACTAAAATTGGAACGATACAGAGAAGATTAGCATGGCCCCTGCGCAAGGATGACACGCAAATTCGTGAAGCGTTCCTCATTTTCAAACAATATCTAGTTTGGTTTGTACTATGTAGAGAGCACTCTATAGTGCTAGCTTTTATTTCTTAATTTGGCAACATTTGAAGTCTGGAAACTTGAACATGATTACATAAAACCTGTTCTAGCTAAAAATCTATGCAAATAAAAATAGTAAAACAAAGAAATGGTTAGCTCAAAAGAACAAACAAGCAAACATTTAAAGTGAGGATGCCATTTAGCTTTGCCAATGTTAAAAGTTAAAAAATTGTGTTGCATCTTGTCACTTACACTCCAACAAAGTCAGGTAAAAACAAAGAGAAGATTCTAAATTAGTTTCATTGTAATAAACTATGTAATACTGCTTTATTCACATGTAACTGTGTAGTCAATTTTTAACTGATGTGTTATGGTCCAATTGAGTGAAAAGTGAGTCCAGATGCTATTGCTTTGACCTTTTCTTCAAGATGACCTGAATGACTGAGAACCATCACAGGACATGTACATCCAAGGGTCCAGTGGGGTTACAGTGAAAACACAACCTGAGGACAGAAGGTGAAAGGCCTGCTGGAGAATGCGGGCATTGATCCCGCTACCTCTCACATGCTAAGCGAGCGCTCTACCATTTGAGCTAATTCCCCTGAGTCTCACCATAGGAGGTGTGTCTCGTCAGAGAAAGAAGGAGGCGTCCTGTGTCAGAGATGAACCTTGGGTCGCAGCAGGAGCAGGATTCTTTCTGCAGAGGTTTGACTAGTTAACCACTTTTCAGTGTTTCACTGTTTGGGCAACCATTTAGCAAATGATAACAATAATCTAACCTTGAGGGTTTTCACCCTGACTCTTGGATAATATATTACTGATCTTGGCTGGGTTGCACAGATCAAAGACTAAATTATCAATTTAATTGTATTCTCAAAAGTGTTTAAGACTCTGTGAAAAATCCCCAGCTGGTCCTGGCAGACGGCCGCTTTCCAAGAGCTTTGTCCTTTAAAGTCTTCTTGGTTCCAGAGTTAAATAACCCCTCACACTAATTCAGAGTTAAATAATCCCTCACACTAATTCAGAGTTAAATAATCCCTCATACCAATTCAGAGTTTAATAATCAATCTGACTAATTCAGAGTTAAATAATCCCTCACACCAATTCAGAGTTTAATAATCAATCACACTAATTCAGAGTTATATAATCCCTCACACTAATTCAGAGTTAAATAATCCCTCACACTAATTCAGAGTTAATCAACCCCTCATACTTATTCAGAGTTAATCAATCCCTCACACTAATTCAGAGTTAAATAATCCCTCACACTAATTCAGAGTTGAATAATCCCTCACACTACACCAGTGTCACATAATTCCCTTTACACTTTGACAGTCTTGAAACAGAAGTGAGCACTCTACCCTCAGAGCTCATTAAGCCCAGAACGAGCAGATTATCCACGATGCACCTGTGTCTCCCACACCATGACTGAGGAAGTACTGCCTGCAGAGGCCTATTTAACTGAAACAGAGTCATGAGTCAGTTATGTTAGTTCGCTAACACATTTACTAAAATTGGAACGATACAGAGAAGATTAGCATGGCCCCTGTGCAAGGATGACACGCAAATTCGTGAAGCGATCCTCATTTTCAAACAAGATCTAGTTTGGTTTGTACTATTTAGAGAGCACGCTATAGTGCTAGCTTTTATTTCTTAATTTGGTAACATTTGAAGTCTGGAAACTTGAACATGATTACATAAAACCTGTTCTAGCTAAAAATCTATGCAAATAAAAATAGTAAAACAAAGAAATAGTTAGCTCAAAAGAACAAACAAGCAAACATTTAAAGTGAGGATGCCATTTAGCTTTGCCAATGTTAAAAGTTACAAATTGTGTTGCATTTTGTCACTTACACTCCAACAAAGTCTGGTAAAAACAAAGAGAAAATTCTAAATTAAATTCAGCATTGTAATAAACTATGTAATACTGCTTTATTCACATGTAACTGTGTAGTAAATTTTTAACTGATGTGTTATGGTCCAATTGAGTGAAAAGTGAGTCCAGATACTATTGCTTTGACCTTTTCTTTAAGATGACCTGAATGACTGTTTACAGTGAAAACACAGGCTTAAGACAGAAGGTTAGAGGACAGCTGGAGAATATTGGAATTGATCCCACTACCTCTCACATGCTCCCTCAAAAATGCAAGTTTATGTGTGAGTTTCTAGACCCACTTCGGTATAGCCCTCTGCTCACATATGCAATCACTCTGTTCTTTCCTTCATCTTCCTGATATAAAACAGCACCAAGCCCTGCGCAGCTGGCATCTGTATGAAGGATGTATGGCTTGCTGGGATCAGCAAAAGCAAGAACAGGAGCTGATGTGAGTTTCTGGATTATAGTTTCGAAAGCAGTTTGACAGGAATCGCTCCAGCGGCCACCAAAAGGCTCCTTTGGAATCAAATAATTCTGGTGTTTTACCAACTTCTTCTGCCTCTTTTGACTTGGCGGATAGCCTGAACTATTCCTTTATTGTCAACTCATTCAGAGGTTTGACAATAGAGGACTAGTCCTTGACGAAGTGTCTATAATAACCAGAGAATCCGAGGAATGAGCAGAGCTCTTTGAGGTTCTGGGGTACCGACCAAGATGTTAAGGTGGTTATTTGTCAGGGTCTGTCTCAACTCCTTCCCGTGATACCACATGTCCAAGATATTGCACCGGCGTTTGGAAAAATCGCATTTCTCCACAGACAACTTGAGACCGAACTCCTTCAGTCGCTGTTGAACATACATCAGCCTCTCTTTGTGTTTTTCCAGTGTAGGAGCGAATACAATCAAATCATCAATGAAGACCAATGCCTCTTTTAGATTCGGATCACCCATGCATTTCTCCATCAACCGCTGAAATGTACTTGGCGCATTGGTGACCCCTTGTGGCATCCGATTAAACTAGAATTCTGCCGGGCACACAAAGGCAGTTTTGCATTTGTCAGGCTCCTCCATCTCTATTTGATAGTAAACAGACTTCAAGTCTAAGAAAAAAAAAAAAAACACTGGGACACGGAAAGTGCAGTAAAGGTATATTCCAGCTTCGGCAGAGCGTATGAATCTTTGATTCTTTTGATTCTTTTGGTCTGAGCATTCAGTTTCCTGTAATCTATACAGAGTCTTACGCTGCCATTCTTCTTTGAACCACTACTATGGGAGAAGCAAATGGTGATTCAAATCTTATGCCAGATTCTAGAAGTTCTTTAAGATATTGTCTGACAGCATCCAGGTCTTTGGATAGGCCTAGGTCTTTGTTTGAAAGGTGTTAGATCCGTGAGCTTGATTTGGTGCTTGACCTTGTCAGTACAGCCGAAATCAAGATCGTTCTGTCAAGCTTGGCCATAATCGTTGCTTTCATTCCAATGAGATGGGAGAATCGGCAAAATTGTAGTTCAGCATTGATTCTGACGACTCTTGAGACTTTAATGATGGCTCACGTTGGCGGATGCTCTGTTGTTTATGGAGGATTGACTGGAAGGCACTCAACTCTGCGATAGCTGCTCTGACATCATGGTCAGACTCATTTTCACCACTACTGGCAGATGCCAGGGGTAGAGTGGAGGAAGATCAACCAGACATGTTTTTACCAGTAGACCACCAGGCAGGAGAAAGAAGATGGATGTTTGATAACAAATGCCTTTTCCTGTGTAGAGTTGGAGCAATGGCTAGGACATCCAAAACCACAGTTTGTCCAGCTGAAATGGTTTGAGGACCGTTAGCCTACAGCTTTAAGATGCCATGATGGTCGTCAGTTGCTAGCCGGTGCCTCAGCTCCAGAATCTTTAACACTGCTCTGTAACCGTAAGATGCTGGACGAAATGCAGTCTGGGAGTCTCCTGTCTTCACAGACATTTTTAACACCTCTCTGGAGTCTTGCCAGGTCCCAGCATGCTTCAAGTCCTCCACCATCGTCCCTGTCCCCAAGAAGCACCGGCTCACAGGACTTAATGACTACAGGCCAGTGGCGCTGACATCTGTAGTCATGAAGTCATTTGAGCGCCTGGTTTTGTCCCACCTCCAGTCCATCACCTCCTCCCTCCTGGACCCCCTGCAGTTTGCCTACAGAGCCAACAGATCTGTAGACGACACCATCAACCTGGCCCTCCACTTCATCCTGCAGCACCTGGACTCCCCGGGAACCTACACCAGGATCCTGTTTGTGGACTTCAGCTCTGCATTCAACACCATCCTCCCTGCTCTGTTCCAGGACAAGCTCTCCCAGCTCAACGTGCCTGACTCCACCTGCAGGTGGATCACTGACTTCCTGACGGACCGGAGTCAGTGCGTGGAGCTGGGGAAGAATGTCTCGGACACTCTCACCATCAGCACATGAGCTCTACGGGGCTGTGTACTTTCTCCACTTCTCTTCTCCCTGTACACCAACTGCTGCACCTCCAGCCACAATTCCGTCAAACTGATTAAGTTTGCGGATGACACCCCCCTTTGGGCTCATCTCGGACGACGATGAGTCTGCATACAGGAGGGAGGTGGACCGGCTGGTGTCCTGGTGCAGTGGCAACAACCTGGAGCTCAACGCCCAGAAGACAGTGGAGATGATCGTGGACTTCAGGAAAGTCACAGCCCCTACCCCTCGCCTGACAGACCTCCACATCACCACCGTAGACTTCTTCCACTTCCTCGGTACCACCCTCACTCAGGACCTCTAGTGGGAGCCCACCATCGGCTCTCTCATCAAGAAAGCCCAGCAGAGGATGTACTTCCTGCGGCAGCTGAGGAAAGCCAAGCTGCCAGTGCAGATAATGGTGCAGTTCTACGGCCATCATTGAGTCCATCCTCACCTCCTCCATCACCGTGTGGGACGCTGGAGCCACAGCTAGGGACAAACAAAGACTGCAGCGCCTTGCTCTGCAGAGAAGGTGCTGCAGCCTTCCATCACTCCAGGACCTGTCGTCTCAGGACTCGGGGACGAGCAGGTCGGATCACAGCCGACCCTTCTCACCCTAGACATAGACTATTTGAGTCACTCCCCTCGGGCAGGAGGCTACGGTCCATTCGGACCAGAACCTCCCGCCATAAGAACAGTTTCTTTCCCTCTGCCATTGGACTCTTTAATACTTCATAACACTTGTCACTTTAACACTTCATAACACTTTATTAAGCACATAAATCAAGAACTATCCATTGCACTGCAGATTTTGCACCATATCCAACAAACTGTAAATTCTGTGTATTTATTCAAGTTTTAGTCTGTATATTTTTATTTATCTTGTATTTTATTTGATATTTTTATTTATCTTGTATTTTATTTTATATTTTATGCATGCCCTTCATGTTGCACCTTTGATAACAGCATTATTTTCAGGCCACCAAAGAAATGTCCTAACTGTGCTGCGTAGTTGACAGGATTTGAACCTGTGCGGGGAAACCCCAATGGATTTCGAGTCCATCGCCTTAACCACTCGGCCACAACTACACAGGTATGCCCTATTGTTACATATGTGGTGAAGTCACCTCAATCATGGGATTTTTCTTGAGTTAAGTACACCTAGGCTCCCTGCCACGGCCCATGACGTATATCTGTTAAAATCATTATTAGGTTCTGATCACAAATGAGACGACGGAGACCGTACATGGTAAATTTAGGAATCAAAGACCGGTTTAATTCTTGCAAGAATGAAACAAATCAGTTCAACATGCAACAATGGTACATGTTGATTTGTTTAACATGTTTACAACACATGAAGTTTCTATCCTTGTACATTATGCCCGCCTCTCAGCTCCAGGGTCGTGGATGGACGTGTAATGAGCTGGCGTGTCAGTCAAAGATGTAAATAAGTTCATGTGTATATGCCACTAAGTGTACAGGACAGTGTGTCCCTGAACAGTGGTTAGCTGTGATTAGAAGATCTGGAGCCGAAGCTCTGGAGCGAGTTGTGGACGAACATTGTGGCCTCATTTCGCTCACACACAAGCCTACTTTAGGGATTGGTTTCAAAAGTTTAATGTTGTGAAAAAATAAAATAAACAAGTCATTATGATCAAAGTTACTCAGTACGTGCATACTCTTTTATCCAAATACCTTTTACTCTTACTTGAGTAATGTTTGGGAGGACTACTTTTACTTCTACTTGAGTAAAAAAAATATTTTGAAGTAACGCTGCTCTTACTTGAGTTCAATTGTAGACAATCTACCGACCTCTGCCAACGACTCAAGGTAAAACATCAAGTTATAGACAAAGGTCAATGACTAAAGATCCTCCACTGAGATGGCTGGTGAACAGTGCTCAGTGGCGGAGTGATTTAAATATTTACCTTAGTCTTTTTTCACCAGCCATCCCCCGACATCTGTCACAACAATAGCTCTTTAGATGAACAACTCAGTTACATTTTAGAAGTGTGATCTCAAACTGGTAACAAAACGAAAACTCGCCAACAGTGTTGGTCATCTTACTTTAAAAAAGTAATTAGTTACAGTTTATTACTTTACTTACACATTACTTCTCCCAAAAAGTAATTGAGAACATCTTCCCACTTTTGCTCTAGCAAACTTTGCGTAAAAGTGGTAATGGCGTGTTCAGATCTTATTCTAACTTTTTTTTAATATTACATTGCTATTTTTTTGTTCATTTGTTGTTTTTTTAGCAACTGTAAAGATTGGTAATGATCCCTAATATCATTGATAAGTATGCCACTTGTTATATTATCATTTAGACTATTAGTAAATATATTATCAATTAGGGTAGCACAGTGTGCAGTGATTCGTGTTGGCCTTGAGATTACAGGATATAGAGACAGACTAAACATAGTGTCTACAAATTTATCTGTGGGTCTATGTGTTTTTGCTTTTAATAAGTCGGCATTAAAATCACCACATATATAAATGTCTTTATGGCTACAGTTTGTGAATAATTTTTCGATACAGTCTGTAAATGCTTCCATATCTGCACCCGGTGCTCTATAAATACAGGTAATAAGTATATTTTTCCTCTTTTCCACTATAATTTCTACTTTAACACATTAACACTCTTTGATCCAGATGACTTTTGCCTGTTCAGGAGTTCCGTTCAGTTTGATGAACACCCTGCAATTCGATGTCCACGTTGTTTGGATCTTGTTCTGTTTGCGGAGTAGTCTGGCTTGTTTGGCGATGTCTGCATTTTTCTTTATCAAGTGTTCGTTTATGTATACATCTGTCCCCTTGAGGTTTATTCCTTGTTTAAGCAAGGCATGTTTTTGTTTCCTGTTTGTGAACCTCAATAAGATGGCTGGTTTGAGTTGCCTGTCTTTTCGAGGCAACGGATGGCATGCCTCTATGTCCCTGCTGTCCAGAGTGATTCCTTTATTTTGCATAAAACAAATAACTTGTTGTTCGACCGACTCCAAATCCTTCTCACTTGGTTCCCCGCCTGGTGTCACGGCCCTAGCGTAGGTGCGCGGTTTGACATTCAAACCGGTTATGATCACGTCATTTATCCGTGTGTATTGCTCCAAGTCGGCCAAGCGGTTTTCCAGGGAGAGTATTTTTTTTGGTTGAAAAGTTTTTCCTTAGAGCCGGATTTGAACCAGCGACCTAAGGATGACTTTCATGAACACGCTACAGTCCTCCGCTCTACCAACTGAGCTATCGAAGGGTTACTATCAAGAAAATGAAAACCAAAAACATACCAGAAATGACTAACCTTCCCCCTAGAGCAATAAGCTCTCACACTTATGTGCATAGTATCTTGGCGAAAAACCGTAGCTCTTTTGCCAATTAAGCCCCTTAACAATGTCATAGCCTCTCCAAACTTTACCACCCGCTTCCACACACTGTGGCGAAAAAGAGTCCACTCCGAGTCGATTGAAAAAATGGGCAACTTGGATTTGTTCAGAAAGGTCCGTTGTGGTCTAAAATCAAACTGGGAGCTCAGGGGGCCCTGGTATGCCAGTGTTGGGAAAGTTCACTTTCTACAAGAACTAGTTCAAAGTTCAGTTCACAAATTTTAAAATGAACTAGTTCAGTTCATAGTTCAAACTTCAAAATTTTGAACTAAGTTCACAGTTCCAAAATGAACTAGTTCATAGTTCTTTTTTCTATGTTGCTGGAGCTATTATTTTTCAAAATTATTGCCACAGCCCATATACAGTAAAATCACAGACAGCAATTATTTGATCAGTTTTAACAATGAAGCTATGCGTTAGATTTCATTTTCATATCCAATTTTCAATCCTTATCCAACCAGGGTTTACATTAGCATTGAGGGACAGCATTTCCCCATTGTTGCTTTAATGCTTTGTTGCTGTCCATTCACTCCACACTAGTAGCAGCTGCAGCTTTCAACCCTACAGTACATTCTCAAGAACATGAGGACAAACATGCTGCTTGAATGGTCTTTTTTAATGAGGAATTATTCAAAGAAAAACAGGACAGTAATCATTAAGGTGAAAACGTTTTTAAATTTTAATAATTTTCCATTGTCCACATGCTAAAACAGAATATTGGAATCCTGGGAAAATAGACCAGGCAGGTGGTTCAACAAACAAGTTACATTAATGAATTGAAATGATCATACACCTTACTACATGCTGCTGTCGCCTCCATGCTTTATTGTTTTTTTGATGACGCGTCACGCATGCGGCGGACGGAGGTGCGACACAGGTGGCTGGTGTTGCCAGGTTTGGTGTTTTTCCGCTACAAGACCCGTTTGCGGCTGGTTTGCGGTGTGTTTTAGCCGGGTTTTCGCCTGGAAGGCTCTATAGAAATCTGGCACCCTTTTAGCCGGGTTTTCGCCTGGAAGGCTCTATAGAAATCTGGCACCCTATTGAACAAAGTTAACCTGAGAAGGCGTGCGTTCACAGACACCAGAATGAACGAGTTCACAGTAACGTTCATCAGGCAGTAATACAGCACGTTCAGTTCACGTTCGCCCAAAATATGAACGAGTTCATGAACTAACGTTCAATGAACGCGTTCAGGCACAACACTGGGTATGCCATATCCACAGGGCAAGTCTCCCGGAGCAACTTTGGGCCAAATGTCAAAATTGGCCAGAGGCGCTACGCGCGCATCCACATGTGGCACATAACCATCTGACCACTTCTGGGCCGATTCCGATACATAGTGGGTTCGTGGACAAATAGTGGGTTCGTGGGATGTGGGCGGGGCTTAGGGGTGGTCAGTGGGACGTGGGCGTGGCTCAAGAGAGGTCAGCAGTGGTCTGCGGGGGTCCCCGACACATTTCCCAAAAATAGTGTGTTCGTGGACAAATAGTGGGTTCGTGGGGATGTGGGCGGTGCTTAGGAGTGGTCAGTGGGGACGTGGGCGTGGCTTAAGAGAGGTCTGCAGTGGTCTGCGGGGGTCTCCGACACATTTCCCAAAAATAGTGTGTTTGTGGACAAATAGTGGGTTCGTGGGGATGTGGGCGGTGCTTAGGAGTGGTCAGTGGGACATGGGCGTGGCTTAAGAGAGGTCTGCAGTGGTCTGCGGGGGTCTCCGACACATTTCCCAAAAATAGTGTGTTCGTGGACAAATAGTGGGTTCGTGGGATGTGGGCGGGGCTTAGAAATGGTCAGCTGTGGTTACTTGGTGAAGGAATCGCAAAGTGTCCAATGTCTTGTTAATCGAATAGGGGCAGAGGCCCATTGAAATAAGCCTGGAGTGGAACTGTCCATCATGCCACACTGTGGACATGTCCATTATTACAAGCCTGGGTCCAAAAACTTTGGGGCCCCCCATCGGCCCCAGGTATCAGGGCCTCAAAGCGAGTGTCGCGCATACCAGCGGCCCGGGGTCGGATCCGGCCCGTCGCACGTCCCAAAAGCCCTGTCCAAATAGCCGCTCGCTATGGGCCAATTGGACACTTTTTAAAGTTTGGGACTTTCTAGAGAACATCTTCCCACTTTTGCTCTAGCAAACTTTGCTTAAAAGTGGTAATGGCGTGTTCAGATCTTATTCTAACTTTTTTTTAATATTACATTGCTATTTTTTTGTTCATTTGTTGTTTTTTTAGCAACTGTAAAGATTGGTAATGATCACTAATATCATTGATAAGTATGCCACTTGTTATATTATCATTTAGACTATTAGTAAATATATTATCAATTAGGGTAGCACAGTGTGCAGTGATTCGTGTTGGCCTTGAGATTACAGGATATAGAGACAGACTACACATAGTGTCTACAAAATTATCTGTGGGTCTATGTGTTTTTGCTTTTAATAAGTCGGCATTAAAATCACCACATATATAAATGTCTTTATGGCTACAGTTTGTGAATAACTTTTCGATACAGTCTGTAAATGCTTCCATATCTGCACCCGGTGCTCTATAAATACAGGTAATAAGTATATTTTTCCTCTTTTCCACTATAATTTCTACTGTAACACATTAACACTCTTTGATCCAGATGACTTTTGCCTGTTCAGGAGTTCCGTTCAGTTTGATGAACACCCTGCAATTCGATGTCCACGTTGTTTGGATCTTGTTCTGTTTGCGGAGTAGTCTGGCTTGTTTGGCGATGCCTGCATTTTTCTTTATCAAGTGTTCGTTTATGTATACATCTGTCCCCTTGAGGTTTCTTCCTTGTTTAAGCAA
>JALDQB020000143.1:0-127173 GCA_024416835.2 Perccottus glenii | reverse complement strand
ATACTGATGAGTTTGTGCCAAAGGCTTTGAGGCTGGACACTTAGAAGACACTTCATTTACACATGTCACTAAAGAATCATTAAAAGTGATTTTTTTAATATTCAGTGATGAGTACTCCATTGAAGTTCATCTGAATTTAATTTGAGTTGTTCTTTTTACATTTGACGTTTATGTTTTTAAAGGTTTGCAACAGCATTTTAGGATTTGAAGCCTCTTGAGTATTTGATTTAGAAAAGAATCCATTTTAGTTTTACACAATGCAACAGACACTTATTTCTAATTGACATTAATTGTACTTTTGTTTCCTGGGTTTTAGATGTTCTGTATATTTTCAGAGTTAAATCTTTCTGCTTGAGAAGTTGTAGTATTTCTGAATTGAACCTGTTCTGACTTTATGTTTTTTGGACAGAGATGATTTTTTGACGTACTGTTTCTATTTCTGTTTGGAACTTTGATAAGGTTTGTTCTGGATTCATTAAGGATCTTTCATCTTTCCAGTCGCTGGAACTGGTTTTGAAATAGTTTTTTTTCACACTTGGACGACGTGCATGTCCTTTAACAGTTGTGTATTTGTTTCTAATCGTGTCGACACGAGTGGTCAGAGAATGCTGCGTTTATTTCTCCAGAATATTCAGATTTGTTCCAGTGATTTGTGAAAATAAGGTCAATGATTGAGCTGCGTGTTTTTCCACTTCTTGTAGCTCCTTCATTAAGTGACTAAGACCAAGCTTTGAAGAGTTTTGAGAGACTTGGATTCAAATCGTCCAGAAACACAAGCTCTTTTGTCTTTGCTGCTTTTCTTCGACTGGAGATCTGAGACAGGGAAGTATTTGTCTTATTGTTTGGACCATTAGATGTTACGATGAGGCTCATTGAATGTTGATGTGTCAAATCCAGGACCAGTTGCACTGACTCTGTGTCTGTTTTGATTTTTGTTAAAGCAGGCACATATTTTTGATTGACATACAGGACAACTCCAGCAGTTTTTCCATTTGGGTTTTTACAATAGAGTCAATCCTTTACAATTGAGAGGAAGGAGTGAGGGACAGCAGGAGTAAGTCAAGGTTCAGAGACTGTCTTTATGTGTTCCTTTGTTTGAGCATCGTTTTAAATTCATCCACTTTGGGGACAAGGCTACGAGAGTTTAGATGCACATTTGAAATCCTCTTACTTCTCCGAGCTGAACAAATGTGGTTGTCTTTTTTAAAAGTGGTGCTCTCTGAGTTTTTCTTGATGGGACTTTGGTGAGGAGAGGAAGAAGAATAGATGTTGTAGTAAAAAGTTCATTGGGTGAAAGACAGGTGCTGGGTCTGAGAGAGTGCAGTGCTGCAGCTGTAGGACTGGGCCGGATGTAAAAAGCCAAGGATTATTAAGACCAGAGTCATATCTATAAAAATACAGAAAGAATAAGATAAAAATGTAGGAGTCAGGCACAGGATTAAGTTCAACATTTCCTCTGAATAAGAATAAAAACCAGGACTTAGATTGTCTTCTACCCAGAGCTGAAATATGAAAGCACTAAGATTAAAGTTTTAGAAGAAAATGGCTCCAGATCTGGTCGAGGCCAAGAGTAAGGCTTCCAACTAAAGTTAAAGTGGAAAGTGAGAAAACAGGTTGTATAATAGGTCCCTTTACTATTATTTAGTGCTCAAGGCTTTAAAAACTAGAACTAGTGTTGTGTAAATGAAATAACACTCACAGTGTAAGTGTCAGTCCCATTTATTAAAGCACAAGCCCAACTATTAAGTCAGATGAAGCTGCTTTTGCTGCTGGCCTCATGAGGTGCTCAGCTCCTAAATCTCTAACATAGACTCTCCTGCTGTTCAACAGAGAAAATACACTCTTCAACACAAACATCAGCTGAAAAAGAACAAGACTCAACTCAAAGACTGATGTTTTTATTTATTATACTTGTACTTTTCATTCAAAATTATAGAGCCCTCTTTTCATGATTGAAAGGACTGAAGGAGAAATGGTGAGTGAAATTTCATTCTTAAGTGTCATTATTGAACACTAGCTCAGTGTGAAATCCCACAGAACCTACATAATGTCACAAATGTTCAAAAGTCCAAAATCAAACGTGTTGTTGATTCAAAGGCCCTAAACATATTGGAGCAGTCTCTAATAGAGCCACACATGACATATTGTAGAGATCTGGGAAATCGAGACAAAACAACAATAAAACCAAGTGTTCTTGTGCAAAAAGCTGCTTTAAGAATTATAAATGCAACAGATTGTCATCAGCAACAAACAAGCTGTAATCATATAGAAGCTGGAAAATGCTAACAGCTCTTGTCTTGTGTTCCAAACATCACATTGTGACATGAAGCTGAAGAGATGAATAAATGTGAGGGACATGTCTGACACTGAGCTCATTAACAGAGAACATTAGTCAAGTTGATTTGTACAACGTCAGTGACTAAAGTGCTGTACCGGCACACATCCAAAGAATCAAAGAATACAAGCACCTAACATTACTGAAGTGACCTCTGACCTCCTGTTCAGTCCCTGTCAGGAGTCAGGCTGCAGTTCTCTGTGCTCCCTGTAGGCGGCGCTCAGAGTCCTGCTCCAACCCTGAACAGAGACAAGTGGAAAAGTCCAACTGTGGTGAAGGAGCACTCTCAGATTCATTTTCACACAAATATATTTGTGATGTTTTATTTGATCAAAGACCTGAGATCAAAGTGAATAAAGCCTTTTGCAGAAGATCAAAGCCTTCACAACATCAGCAGCTGTCAAACACAAAAGCCACGCCCCTGGAGGTGGAGCAGTAGAACTACAGCTGTAGGTCACTGATGGAAAGACTTGAAATCCACACAGATCACATTCATGATCATAAAAAGTCAGGCTCAAAATGAAAATGACTCTTTACATTTGTCTCTGAAACTCAGCTCTTCTGAAACGAGCTGAACGTTTGAGTCAACAACTGTCTTCAGTGAAAACCTCGGAACTCTTTTAGTTTGTGTGAGAACAACTCCTTTATGTCCATCAGGGGGCGCTGTCCTCGTATTAAACCTGTGTCTGACAATGATTGAGAAGAATTCAAGTGAAACAGTTTTATTTCCATTTCCTGCTCCTCTTTGTTTCTTTATAAAAGTCACACATTTGTGGAGTCATAAATAAATCTAATGTAAATGTAGATGAATAAACAGTAACAGAAGGAAACAGAATCACTAAAACAAACTCCAACGTCTCTTTGACAAAAGTCTGATGTGGACAAAGAAGCACAGCAGTGCGTCACCAGCAGAGGGCGCTGGATGGGACTTTTGGGAGAATCTGGGACAATAATAAGAATGTTCTGGTAGATGTTGCTGCTGAGGCTCTGACGGCTCTGACACAAAACTCTGAATCATAAAGTCAAAGTTCTGGAGCAAACTCTCTGAAGACTTCTGACAGATGCACTTTAGTTCAGACAAATCCATCTGGAGTCTTTCTTTGTCTTTGTTCAGGAACAAAAGACTTTGTGCAGAATATTCAAAGGTCAGAACAGAGCTGGAATAAAGCTGGTTCATAAAAGACATTATTAACCATCCTCTGAGGCACATTTTAGACTCAGACTCAGATTGTGCTCAAAGCCCCCAACCTCTGCTGCTTCTGTCCCGACTATGAGCTCCTACTAATGCTCCTCCAGCTGCTGTCTGTGGAGGTTCTCACTCATCCAGGTCATGAACAATAAAGGAAGGCCTCTGGACATGTTCTTCTGTCACTTCTTGAATGTTTAATAAGAGCAACTGACAGTGACTTTCAAACACAGTAAGTAAGTTTTGGACCTGCCTTGAAATGATGTATGAGAATTTACTATGACTTTTATTTTTATTTAAATTTAGTGTGTACATATAGAATATTATATCAATATAAAAAATGGAAATGCTTACTGTAAGAACAATCCCTAAAGAATATTAGAATTCTTCCACAGCACGAGGGACACAGAGTTTCTCAGAGAGTGGAACAAAGGTCCTTCTCCTGAAGCTGATGTGGTGCTGAGAGAACAGACATGTGGAACAGAGTTCTTTTTCAAAAGGGACTAAACCTAGTGTTAACCTTGGTGCAGGCCACAGTGAGATACGATGGGAGTAGAAGACAGGAAGGAAGACCACAATATACACTCTAGAAATCATTTTGAAATAAAAAAAAAGAGACATAAAATGTCTCATGGTTCAAAGTCTTTATCTGACAATAGAAAAAAGGTTGTTATGGTTCATGCGTTCACAAAGACAGTGTTATTTAAATCTTCTGTTAGGCCTCAAATCATATTTGTTCAAAATTGATGACGTCATGTTTAAATCAAATATACTTTTTTGTCCCAAAGGGAAATTTGTCTCAGACGCAGTGCCACAGCAGCAGCAGAACATACAGTACACCAACCAACAAGAAAAAGTACAAACGTATATGTACAACATACATACAACATACATACAGCAACAGTACTGTAACCTTCAAAATCTGTGCAAATACAGGAGATATTGAATAAATAATTTCACTGGCTCTAAGCAAAAGTCATTTGAGAAAATTAAACCTGGGATCAACTAAAAACATACATATGATAAAAATAAATAAGTAAGTAACAATAAAAGGCCGACCCTGAGAACAGATCAGAATGTGCCAGAAAATAAAAACAAGTAAATCAGCGAGCCTCCTTATTAAGCAGAGTAATGGATGTAGGAATAAAGGAGAGCTTCAGTCGGTTAGTTTTCCATCTGTAAGCTCTGTACCTTCTGCCTGAGGGAAGAAGCTCATACTCTGTAAATAAACTGTGAGAGGGATGGTTAAGGATCTTGTGAGCCAGTCTGGACACAGTGCCTTCGTAGATGGACTGCACAGAAGGCACGTCTTTTTGGCCTAAATGGCTTTAAAAATAAAGCCTGACAGAGACTTGGGTTTCTTAAACAGTTTGTAGCTTAACAGTTTCTCACGTTAATCCTTAAAGAGCAATCTAACAGACTAAATCAAAATATTAAATTAAGATTGTTTTAAAGTAAAACAAGCATGTGTTTCCAAAGACACCTCTATTATAAAGAACTGTAGACTAGACTGAGTGGAGGACAAATCATTTTAATTGCTGTGTCAAAAGATCTGAGCATGCTCATTGAAAACTTTGACATAGTCCCAAAAGTGAACCTGGTGGAGCCTTTTCTGTCACTCTCTCAGTTCCTGAAATGGATCAGTGCACCAGGATTTTACTGATGGCTCCAGCCCAGACCTGAACTTTATTAATCCATGTTTGAACTTTAAGAGGCGCAGGAGACGAGCTTAAACCAGTGAAACTCACCTGTTACTAAACTCCTCAGGTCGAGTCGAATAGTTGGAGGAATGCTGCTGTCCGTGAGCTGCTCTCTGAGCTCACAGCGGGACATGGCGTCCACTTCAGAAAAACTGGGAGCCAATACGACCAGAGCCAACACCAGCAGCGGAGCAGGATTCATCTTCTGCTCAGAGACACACCAGAAAAAATCAATGTTTCACACTCTGTTAGTTGTGTGCAGTGTTTGTAAGGTCTCACATTATGGAGAAGAATCCAGCCATGTTCTCATGACTTTGTCGTGTACTTTTATTGCTGAAACAAAAAGAGACAAAGGCACATCACTAAAGGTTGTCGGTTTATGAATATGCAGCTTTAAGTGAGTTTCACTGCACACATTTGAGATTGGAACAATGTTTTGTGCTCGTGCTTTGATCAGAATATGAAGCAGCTGCTGTAATTCCAGTCTGCCACTAGATGTCACTGTTGTCAAAGCTTCAAATCCCTTTTGGTCCGAGAGGAAAGAAAACCTAAATGCTTCACAAGGTTTTATTCTTCCATCACTGATTACTCCAGTGTGGCTTTTTGAGTAAAAAAATAAAATAAATAAAAAAGTCTCATTGCATTAAATAACACAATAATACACACAAATACAAATACACACATAATAAACACAATAAAACACAGCAATAATAGTGAGTAAATCTAATAAAGTGATGACCTGTTTGTTCTTGTTCCTCTTGCTTCAGATCCTGTCAGGTTCTCTCAGGATTTATACTCTCATGATTAGTCATGTGACTCACCTGTTGACTCGTAGTCACTCCTGCAGAAATGTGAGAAATTCCAAAGGCTTCAGATACTTTTTCATGCCACTGTATGTGTTCTGATCGATTGGAATAGATCTGATTCAAGTTTCAGACCAACTCCAAACTCATGTAGGGTTAGGGTTTGTTGAAGGGAAAATGATGATGTTGTGATTAGCAGCAGCCTAAACACAGCTCTTGAGACAGAATTGTTCTGTCAGTCACACGGTCACTTCACAGTCGGCTGCTCACTTTCTATTTTTTTTCCATTTATTCCAGTGAAGAGACTTGCCATGTTTTAAACTCTCATCTCCAACACTTCAATTCCAGAAACAACTCCTGCACTAACCTGAAGACCACCTGTGAACAATAGATATTTTACTTTGAGTCCACACATCTCGTCACAAGAAGGATGTGGCTAAATGAACTCTTTGTGGTTTTAGTTGGTCCAAAAGAAAACCAGGTAAAACTTGGTTCAAGAACAAAAGAAGACCAATGGCTCTCATGAACTATACCAAACAAAGACTGATGTTTTTTATTCAAAGTGAGAGTTTAATGAATACAAGCTGAATGTCCAGATGGTCTGTTACACAGAAGGGCTTCTTCAGGAAAATGAGGCTCATATGTTTTAAACAACGGACAAGTCTTGTATGAACAGCTTTTTCTGGTTTAGGCACAATTACCTTCACTTTGTCACACTTTTTTAGACCAGGACTAGACCAGGACTAGACCAGGTTTAAAGCGGGTCTAAATCGGGTTTAAAACAGGTTTAAAGCAGGTCTAAACCAGGTCTAAAGCAGGTCTAAACCAGGACTAAATCTCTGAGCCAGACTGACAGTAGTAAACCAGAACTACACACAGGATGTTTTGGTCTTTCTCAGACTATTTAATGCTGAGGAATCAGAAGTTTCTTTAGTAACTGACTTTTTTCAGCTCCTCTGTCTATTACTAAATCCTTGTCCAAGGACCTGAGGATATCTTCTTCCGTTGACATGAGCATGACGGCTGTAGTGGCTATTTGTCCTTGCACTTAAATAAAAATAAAACCAAACTTCTCAAATGACCACTGAGGCTACGTCAAGGCTTAGGTTTTACTCACGCTTAGAGGTACCACAAATAAACGAATGTCCATTGCCAAAGATAAGTTTTGATGAGATTTATTTTTACATATAATCAAGCTCACAAACATTTCCTGCTCCTCTAACCCTGTGTCTGTACCTGTGTGTCTGTGTGCGAGGTAAAAAACCATATGCCCTCGCAGCCTCCTGGCTTCTCCCACCTTGACCTATTTATGCAAATTAACATAGCACCACGTGACCAATAGACGACAATATAAATTAAACATAAAATAAACAAAGTGTAAAATAGCTCCAACAACCCAGCCCCTAATTGTGACGGTAATTTACCCACAATTAACCTTAGCTTTTAGTATAAAGGAGCTATTTCCTGATTTTAACCTAAGCATAAGCTTGAATCTTGCATCTTCAGTTTTTCCATGCCTGCAAAAACAGATAGAAAACAGAACAGAGATAGAAGAGAAAATAAGAAGCATAGTCAATTGTTAGCCTCCAAGAGAAGACAGAGCTTGGTTATTGGTCTGTCCAGGATGCTGGTCTTCGTTTGGACCTTCACAGAGCGGACCAGTCCTCTTAAGTTAGCTGTGGTACTTAGAACTCTGCCCATCATCCATGAACCTCTTGGAGCTGTAGCATCAGCGATTACAACAATATCTCCTGGGATGAAGTTTCTTTTTTGCTTTGTCCATTTTTGTCTTTCTTGCATTACAAGCAAATACTCTGATGTCCACCTTTTCCAGAAAAGCTCCGCAACGTACTGCACTTGCCTCCATCTCCTCTTAATGTACAGGTCAGATTTTTCGAACAGACCTGTTGGCAGAATGGGTTTGCCTATCAGCAGGAGAATGTGATTTGGAGTGAGCGCTTCCAAGTCATTGGGATCTTCTGAGACCTTAGTTATTGGCCGGTCATTGAGTATTGCTTCTACCTCACAAAACAGTGTTTGCAGGCCTTCCTCGTCCAGCAGTTGATGTCCAACAACAGAGGTAAGAACACTGCGCACAGAGCGAATCAGACGCTCCCAAACACCACCTTGGTGAGATGCAGTTGGGGTGTTAAAACTCCACGTCACTCCTTCCTGCACAAAAGTCTTTTCAATTTTAGAGTGATTTAAAGCGGCCAGAGCCTGCCTCAGCTCCTTCTTCGCACCAACAAAATTTGTGCCGTTGTCTGACCTCATACTTGTCACAGGTCCTCTTCTGCAGATAAATCTTCGCACAGCATTGATGCAGGAGTCTGTGTCGAGTGAGTGCGCCACCTCCAGATGTATTGCGGCTGCTCAGACAAGTAAATATCACTCCATATCGCTTCAGCACAGTTCTCCCTCTCCTCACATCCAATGGTCCAAAATAGTCCACTCCCACATTTGTAAAGGGTGCATTATCAGGCATAACTCGTTCCTCTGGTAAGTCGGACATTTTCTGTTCTCCAAGTTTTCCTCTGTACCTTCTGCACACTGTACATTGTGAAAGAATCTTCCTGGCTGCAGAGTTGGCATTTATGATCCAATACTTCTGTCTCAATCTGTGCAGCATGTGATTGCGTCCAGCATGTCCAAGTTGATAATGGATGTAACGTATGAGCTGAGAAATATGCAGATCCTTTGACAGAATCACAGGATGTTTTACCTCCAACGGCAGAGCAGATTTAGACAGGCGTCCACCAACTCTGAGGATTCCATCTTTGATGAAGGGGTCGAGGCGATACAGAGGGCTGTCTTTGGAAACAGTCTTTGGATTGTTTTTTAGTGAGGAAATTTCAGTGCTGAATCTTTGGTTTTGTGCAAACTGAATTATTGCCTTTCGGCTTCTTCCAAGCGCTCTGGTGTCAAGCTGGATCTTCCAAGTGTGGTTTTGAATTTTTTAAGCTCCTTTTCCACATTTTCATTCTGCTTGACCATATATTCTTTCCTCTTTCGGCTCAAAAGTAAAAGTCTTTCTTTCAGTTCCAACAACCAGGCCACTGATGTTTTAAGCTTTCTCCAGGATGAGAAATAGTGAATGAGCCGACTGAGGGAATTGTCACTGTGTGTTGTAACAGCATTCACTTTAAGTTCCCTCTTTACCTCTGGATCATCAGATGGGATAGAAGAGGAGTCCAAGTCGAGTGTTGGCCATTTGGTGGAAGACAAATGCAGAAAGTCTGGTCCTTTTAGACATTTTCCTTTCCCAAACTCCTGTGCTCTTAGTCCTCGAGATGCTTCATCTGCAGGATTGTCTTTGGTGTTTACATACCTCCACTGATCTTTGTCCGTGGCTTCTCTTATGGTGCTGACACGGTTGGCAACATATGTGTGAAAGCGCTTTGTTTCATTGAAGATGTACTTGAGAACAGTAGTGCTATCAGTCCAGAAAAATGACCTTTGCAATGGCAACTGTAGCTCCTTCAACAGCATTGTGTTCACTCGAACCGCAAGCACAGCTGCAGCAAGCTCAAGGCGTGGGATGGTTAGTTGCTTTAGAGGAGCAACACGAGCCTTGCCTGTGATGAATGAAACATGTACATTGTCAGTGCTCTCCAATCTTAAGTATGAAACAGTGCCATATCCTGATTGACTGGCATCTGAAAAATGATGCAGTTCGGCTTTCACTTGTGTTCCAAAGTTCTTGGGTTTGATGCACCGTTCCACTTTAAATCCACTCATATGCTGAAGTTCAGAGAGCCACTCAGACCAAGGAGACGGCACTGGGGACTGGCTCGTCCCATTTGAAGTTCATTCTACACAGCTCCTGTAACAGTAACTTGGCAGGGATTATGAAAGGAGACAGAAAACCCAGTGGATCATAGAGAGAGCTCACCACAGAAAGGATGCCCCTCCTGGTGTGTGGACGTTCCTGCACTGCAGTCCTGAAGCTGAATGTGTCTCCTTGAATGCACCATTGCATCCCCAGAGCTCTTTCCACAGGGAGTTGGTCCCTGTCCAAATCCATGTTCTCCAAACCCACTGCTCTGATGTTGATGGGAATATGTGCAAACACATTTTTGCTATTTGTGACCCACTTTTGGAGATGGAAGCCGCCTTTTTTACAGAGAGATGTTAGTCCATGTATGAGATTTACTGCATCTTCCTCTGTCACAGTGGATTTGAGACAGTCATCCACATAGAAATTTGTTTTGACTGTGTTGAGTACGTTGGGTGAGTATTGCAGTGCATTATCCTCAGCAGTTCTTCTCAGTGCATACTTTGAGCAGCTTGGAGAGGATACAGCTCCAAACAAATGCACGTGTCACAGGGTGCCGGTTTGCACCTGGTGTGTATTCTCCCTTTCCTACCCTGTGAGTGCGCGGCCCCTTTAAGTTGCAGGCACACGGACGAACTCGTCATGGGGAACGCCTACCACACCTGTGAAATTACCCAGACCAATCGGATGTGGCGGGGGCTAGTTCAAAAGGCCCAATCAAAGGACAGACAAGCAGAACAGAGAACTGCGGAGAGGAAGTGACACAAGGCAACGAGACGGCACCGGAGGAGGGAGCGGCCCGGCGGACGCCGGGCAGGGGAGTAAAGAACGGAAAGGGAAAAGAGGCTGGTAGCAGAGGAAAAGTGAGAAGGGAACGGACGGGACCGGGAGAAAGACCGGGCCGGCGGATGCCGGTCAAAGGACGAAGGAAGCCGGGAGGATTCCGAAGGAGACCTGAGGCCAGGGGACCCGGAGGCGCGTCTGGTAGGACGGGAAGCGAGGGGCCGATGAGGAGGCCTGGGGTGACCCGCGACCAGAGAGAGAGAGCCAGGGACTGGTACGGGGAAGGAACTACGGCGGAGAAATGAACGGACAGAGAAAGTAGAGAAAAAAGGAAAAGGGAGACGGAGGAAAGGAAAAGAGAGATGGAGGAAGGGAAAAGAGAGACGGAGAATGGAAAAGGAGAGAGGAAAAGCGGAAAGGAGAAAACAGAAAGACGGAGAAAACACAGAGACGGACAGAGACGGAGGAACGGACAGAGAAAAGGAACATTGAGCAGCACGGAGAGCGGGACCGACTGAAGGCAGCGAAGCCACAAGAACCCACCGCATACAACGCCCAGATACAGCTAAGTACAGGGAAGTGCCCATAACTGTGTGGGGGTTACACCTATCTGAGCTGTTGATTACTGTGTGCATAAGACCGCCTCTCCCTGTCCACAGCACCGTCTTCCCCCTTCGGGGAAAGGGACCGGACTAGGATTCGGAGGAGCGACCGGCCGTATCCACGCGGACCAGGAAGGAACCAGGGACCTGTACAACGCCATTTCTAAACGCTAAGTGAAGGGACGTGTCCCGTATTACCCGCATGCTGTGTGATTTTATTAGAGTGTATTAGTGTGGTCGCTAAGCCGACGTTATTTTGTGTGTGTTATAGTCCTGTGGCGGCGTATTGGGACCTCGGAGTCCACGGAGACCGCTGAGGGAGCGCCAACACTCCTCCAAGCCGGCCCTGCGGCGCGGACGGGAGGCTAGGCCTACAACTGATAATGACTCTTCCTTTTTACCCACGGATTGATTTTAAAAGCCTATTTACTGGGCTTCTTAACACTGTTTTGTTTTCTTTTATTTTAATATTTTAAATAAACATTCGGACTTTTAAAACTTGGAAAACTCAGTCCCTCGTGTTTCTCTGTGGTACTCTCTTTTTTTTTGTGGTGATCAAAAACGAACCAGCAGCCGAGGGGCGCTGACACACGCACATCCTGTATTCCTCTGGCTCCATTGTAGTGTCTCCATTGGGCCACCATAAAAAGCGCAAAAAGTTGACATGCTTGTGTGGGACCCGGACCTGATGGAACATGGCGTTGATATCAGCCATAACAGCGATGGGCTCTTCTCTAAACCGGAGGAGGACACCAATTAGCGTGTTAGTGAAGTCTGGGCCCTGCAGGAGCTGGCTGTTTAATGATGTACCTTTGTAAGTACAGCCGCAGTCGAACACAACACGTAATTTCCCTTTGGTTGGGTGATGTACACCATGGTGGGGAATGTACCACACCTTTCCTTGTTTTGGCGTGGGCTCATTTGTGGGAACCTTTTCTGCGTATCCTTGCTCCAACATGTTGTTGAGGAAATCAATGTATTGAGCTTTAAATGAAACATCTTTGTTAAATCTCCTCTTCAGGCTTTGGAGTCTTTGTAATGCAATGCAGCGATTATTTGGCAAAACAGGATCTTCAACTCTGAAAGGTAAGTCAATGTAATAATGTTCATTGTTAAGCACTGTTGTATCCTTCACAATTTTCATGAATTTAATGTCTTCTCTTGACATCTCAAGTTGTTCATCGTATGTTCTTTCAGCAAAGCCATGATTGTACTGCTGCATCAACATATTTTCCAAGTGCTCCACAGATATATGATTAGCAGTTACAATAGTGCATCCTAATTTGACACCAGCACCTCCAGAGTCTCCAACACGAAGAGGCCCATTTATGACCCAGCCAACTCTGGTCCTCACTGCATACGGTCCACCACATTGACTGTTTATTAGTTCCCATGGCTCCAAAACTTTGGGAGAGTCCGTTCCAATAAGCAAGTCCACATCTGCATCTACTTCATGTAGCCTAATGCTACTCAAATACGCCCACTTGGCAACATCCTCCTGACATGGCACATTGACTTTGGATACAGGCATTTCTGTTTGTGTCAGAACAGATGGCAACTCAATAAAATCCTCGGTGTCAAAACCAGACACCTCTAAACCACTTCTCACATTTGTATTAATGTTTTTAGTCTGTCCCATTGTCCTTAACAGTATGTTACAGGGTTTACCTGATACTCCCAGCCTTTCAGCCAGACTTGCAGTGCAGAAGGTACCGGAGCTCCCAGGGTCCAAGAAAGCGTAAGTGTGCACAACCTTATTACTTTTCTGACTTTTCACCTGCACAGCCACAATGGAGAAAACAGCAGTATCCTCTTCACCAGCCCCAATATGACCACACGTCTGCTGCTGGTCGGGTACAATGCTCACAGTTTCTTTGGAGGTTATCCTTGAAGTATCCTCCTTCTCCACATGCAGGACAGATGGGTGTTTCCTGTGACACACTTCACAATCCAAACGACTCCTACAGTCTTTGCTTGTGTGTCCATATTTCAAGCACCCAAAACAAACACCTTTCTCCTTTAGAAAGTGAATCTTGTCCTGTTGTGTCTTTCCTTTAAACTGAAAGCATTTTTCTAGAGTGTGATTGGTGAAATGGCAGAACAGACATTTGAGCTGGTTACTATGAGCCGTTAAGTTTTCCTTTTCTTTATGTCCATCCTTTATTGCATTTATGCTGGTAGCAAAGGTACTACTTTTCCTTTTCTGTTTAACTTGAATAGATAGCCTTGTGTGGCTGGCTGGGGAAACATCATTAATATTTCCAAACAGCGGGTCCGAGACAATTTTGACTTGTTTTTCAATAAAATTTACAAAATCAACAAACACTGCTCTGCTTCCAGTTTGTTCCAGTATATCACATGCCACATTTCTCCACTTTTCCCTCAGTTTGTATGGGAGTTTCATAAGGATTGTCCTGAGGTTAGCTGGCATGTCCAACTCCTTCATGTAATTTATATGTTGTACTATATTGGCGCAACCTCGAAGGAACAAAGCAAATGACTGAAGAGCGTTAACATCCTCAGGTTTTATTGAGGGCCAGTTGTGGATTTTGTCCATATAAGCAGAAGAGATTTTGTGTTCATTGCCAAAATGTTCAATCAAAAGCGTTTTTGCTCTTTGGTAACCAGGTTTAGAGGGCAGATGCTGACAACTTCTTACAATGTCTCTTGGTTGCCCCCTAGTGTACTGTTCTAGGAAGTACAAACAATCACTGAAATTTTGAGTTTTATCCTCAATACAATTTTCAAAGGCTCTGAGAAAGGATTTGAAATGCAGAGGATCACCATCAAATACAGGTATATTTCTCATAGGCAGAGCAGAGGCTGTGTTTTGTTGGACCAACAGGGCAGTAATTTCATTTTGACGCTGCATGATGTTCAAAATGTCCGGAGAGTTGGGGGTTTGATTATTGTCATGAGCATTTTGCAAAAACAGTGGTTGTGTTCTTTGTCCTTGAGAAACAGGAATAACATTAGGTATGGGTGGTTGTATTATACCATGTTTGGGTTTAACACCAACAGAGACAGAATTTAATAAGCAACTGGAGGAAGGTTCAGCGTTTTTAGTGATGGGCACAAAACGTTCAGCATTTGGATTTAGTTCATATTTTCCTGGCATTTCTGACCTTTCCAAGTAAGAGTTCATGCCATCTGATGTTGTAGATGCACATTTTGACACTTTAGAGCCACACTTTGAATTTATTTCCAGAACCTTCAATTTTGCATTTGTCACCTTTAATTCTGCCTCCAGATCAAGTTGTTCCTTTTCTTGTTTCTTCCGTAATTCCTCTTGGTCCTTTTCCTGTTTCCTTCTTGATTCTTCTTGTTCAAGTCTTACTTGTTCCTCCTGCGCCTCCAAAATGTGCCTTTGTTTTAGAGCAGCCATCTTCTTCTTCTTTCGTGTGTCGTCATCAAATGTCCAGCTCAGTAGAACTCAGCCACGTTCTCATCTCAGGTCCCACGTCGAAGAGGCCGGCCTCCGAAGGTGGTTTATACAGTGGACAGGTGGTGATTATGTGCTCAGCGGTCTGCTCTGGCTCCCCACACTCACACACTGCTCTGTCCTCCAGGCCCCACTTCCTCATCGATGCTTTGTAACGTCCCACCCCAGTTCGCAGGCGGTTTAGCAGAGTCCATTGCCGACGTGGCAGATCCTCTCCTTCAAGACCGCCTCCAGGGTCAAAGATGTAACGGTGGATTCGTGAGGGTCCTGCTGACTCCCACTCCTGCTTCCAAGCTGCCGCGAGCCATGCCTCTGTAGACAGGTCCTCAGGGATGGACCTGAGCAGGTCTTGTGCCGCCTTGTTGTACGGGTGGCGGGACTTCAGTCTATGAGGAGGCAGTGCTGTTGTGGTGGTATTATGCAGGATATGCCAGTTGCATCTTTGGGCTTTCCTTGCAAGAGCGAGGGTAGCAGCCTCTCGTCGGAGGCCGGCTGGGGCAATTCCTGCTAGTGTTGGCAGATGGTAGACAGGGTAGAATTCAGGCAGCCAGTTATAGTCCGAAGGGCGGTGTTTATGGCAGTGTCGACTTTCCTGGCGTGTGGGCTTCTGCACCAGGCTGGGGCACAGTATTCAGCTGTGGAGAAGACGAGCTACTGTTGATATTCAAGCACCTTGGCAGTTGCACCCAGCTAGTACCAGCGAGACGTCGAATTATTGCCACCCTTGATGACACTTTGGCCGTCACTTCTTCAAGGTGTTGTTTGAATGTTAGAGATCTATCCAGGCGTACGCCAAGGTACCGTGGGGCTTGCTGGAACTCAAGACGCTTGTTATTAACGAATATGTCCAGTTCCCGTCTGGCCTCACTGTTGTTCAGGTGGTAAGCTGCTACAACTGTCTTGCCGATGCTGAGCTGTAAACGCCACTCACGCAGGTAGGCTGCCAAGGTGTCCATGTCCTGGTTTAGGCTGGCCTGTATCTGCTCCCATGTTTGTTGTCTCATCATAATGGCCAGGTCGTCAGCGTAACCATATTTCCGGGATGTTGTTTCCGGTAAGTCATGGATGTAGATATTGAATAACATCGGTGCAAGGACAGATCCTCGCGGAACACCATTCCTCAGCCTTCTAAGTCTGCTGCATTGACCGTCACTTGTCTTTAAGGTGAAGCTGCGTTCGTCACCATCTCAATGATGAACTTCACCATGTGCCGGTCGGAATGATCTTTAGTAGCTTTAGGTGGAGTCCGCGTGCCAAACGGTATCGTAAGCGGCTGTAAGATCAAGCAGCACTACTCCAGCCTTCTGTTTTTCCTGAAAGCTGTCCTCAATGTCTTGGGTGAGCAGTGTCACCTGGTCAACCGTTGTCCGACCGCGCCGGAAGCCAGCTTGTTCCCGTGGGAGTTGAGGGTCCACTATTGGCTCGATACGATTATAGATCAGCCTCTCCAGGGTTTTGAATGGAAAACAGAGCAGTGAGATGGGTCGGTAGGATTTGGGGTCTTCCGCAGGCTTGTTTGGTTTTGGAAGGGCTATAACAGCAGCTGGCGCCATATCTTCGGAGCTTGGACCTCCAAGGCATGTCGAGTAGAATGAGCAGAGCCATACAGATGTTCTTACACTCTGGTGAGTCACAAACTCAGGGTGGATGTAATCATGGCCTGGTGCTTTCCCTTGTTTGGTCTTACTCAAGGCAGTCTGGAGTTCAGCTGTTGTAAATTCCCCTGTCAAGTTGGCGTCCACACTAGCTGCTCTATACAGGAAGTCACCTGGTGTGATATTGTGCGGGCAAAGTTCTTATCAGCATCAGAGAAACAGCTGTTCTTAAGGAGCTGGGATGCGATGGCATTTGCTGTTATTGGGCACCGGGAGGTCGATGGTGTTCTACCTGTCAGCTGGTTTATTGTCCGCCACGCCTTACGGCTGGAGTGGGTGAAGTCAATTGACTGAACTACTTCTATCCACCTTGACCTACGGGTGGCATCTAGCTTCTGCAGAAGTACCGTTGCAGATTCTTCAACTTCCTCCTGGAGCTTGCCTGCTGGTGGACATGCAGGAGGTGGCTGCATTCTCCATCCCAGCCCGGGATGTAATTTGTGTTAAAGCCACGGGGGATGGTTTTCCTTGCTGCCCCAAGGAGTACTCTGCAGTAAGCTGCATACCCAGCATCCACATCAGCGTTGTCTGGATCTGGGAGACAGAATGATGCTTTTTCTGTCTCCTCAGTGAATGACTGCCAATTTGCCTTACGAAAGTTCCATCTCCTGACGGGTTTCCTACAACTGGCTGCACCAGGGATGGGACCTTTATGATGGACGGTCGGTGGTGTGAGCGGGGGAATCTATCCAGGACACGTCTCTCTGGCTTTTGAGCCGTGTGCCACAACGAAAGCCAGGTCCGGGTTGGTGTGGGTATTCCAGCGTGCTGAAAAGAAGCTTGGAGGTTCTTTGGGGTCGAACAGCAGCAACGCATTGGCACTGGAGGCCCATTGGCTTAATATCTCTCCATTTGGTGTAGTATGGCTGTAACCCCAATCTATGTGTTGGCAGTTAAAGTCCCCTGCATAGATGGCGGGTGCAGGTGCCGTGGAAGTGATGCCATGGTCAGCATTGATGGTGGGGCTTGTAGACATTGACAACCGTTGTGGTCTGCACCTTAGTGGACAGCCATTCGATACTCGAGCCTGGTGGAGATTGGCCAGTGGCTGTCCAACTAAGGTCGCTCTCTTACAAAGGTTGCAAGTCCGTGCTGTTTGCTGTGGGTAGACCCAGCAAGCTGGAAACCGGGCAGCTTGAGGATGTTATCGCTGTCACGGTGTGTCTCCTGGAGGAGGACGGCTGCTACTTTGTGGGAATCAGCAGGTGGTAGATGACTTCCATTTTGGCGGTGGTAAGGCCCTCTACATTAAGTTGGAACACCGACAGACCTTGGTACTGATGGTCGGATGCCCTGACATGGACGCACCATGTCCCTTCGGTCTCTTGCACCTCGGTCTGCCAGCTAGATGATGACTGGTTGGCAACATTAGTTTCGCAAGCTGGTCTTGCACCATTTCTTGCTACTCACGGAGGGGGCCACGTGAAGGCTGTCGTCATCCCCCCGCAGCCATGCGCTCCTGTAATGCTGCCTTTTCTGCTTGCGCTAAGATTTTTGCGGATGCACTGGATGAAGTTCTTGACAGTTTAGAGCCAGCTTTTGAGCGCACTGCAGAACCTATATTGGATACACTGTCCTCAGGCCTAATATCAGTTTGATTATCAGGTGGTTTGATTGGAAGTTCGTATGAATGGCCTGCATTTGATAACCACCCTTTAACATCATCGATAAAATTTGAAAACAGATTTTCCTTTTGTTCGAAATATTTATCTTGGTTTTCCTTTTCGTCCTGAGGTATATTCAATGACACAAATGACAAATGATGTTGTTTTGCCTCATTAACACATGTTATCATTTGATCTAAAAGAGACTTGACAGTGTCAATATTGTCTGCAGAATGCATCAATTTATCCATTTGATTCATGCACAATTTAGCTTGTCTGCATTTTGTAGATCTCTTTTCCTGACACGTTTGCATGAAAAACATCATTCCTTTAGCAGTAAAACTTGTGCACCTCTTTATCAAAAGCGCCGTGTCACTTGTAGCTTTAGATGCAACGTCAGACATTTTTATTTTCTTATTGATGTTGGCCAGGTGCACACACAGTTATTTGCCAAGGTTGAATAAAGCACGTACCTTGCGGAATTTTGTTTGCAGCGGTGGTTGCCTTTTGCACTGTGTTGAATGTGCGCCGTGATTGCTGTTGCGCTTCACCTGTGAAGGCTTTGGGCCCGCTGGTGCGAATCTGGTGCAACAAACATCAATCCTCCACTCCGTAAATGCAGCTCCAGCCCTCCAGTAGCGTCACCGTTCTCCAGTACGGTGTCCAGGGAAGCTTTACACTGTCGGATGGGTCGGATCACTTGATGTTTGCTCTGTTTCCAGCCTGCGCCTCCGCCACTTCTAGGCCCAGCATAATCTCGAGCATCCAGGTGAGTAATCTACTGCAGTCATCCATCAAACAACGAGTCCAATTTCCAGGTATACCAACGATATACGTCCAGGGGCAGGTTTTTTACTTAATGTAGTGGCTATTTGTCCTTGCACTTAAATAAAAATAAAACCAAACTTCTCAAATGACCACTGAGGCTACGTCAAGGCTTAGGCTTTACTCACGCTTAGAGGTACCAAAAATAAACTAATGTCCATTGCCAAAGATAAGTTTTGATGAGATTTATTTTTACATATAATCAAGCTCACAAACATTTCTTGCTCCTCTCACCCTGTGTGTCTGTACCTGTGTGTGTGTGGCTGTGTGTGGTAAAAAACCATATGCCCTCGCAGCCTCCTGGCTCCTCCCACCTTGACCTATTTATGCAAATTAACATAGCACCACGTGACCAATAAACGACAATATAAATTAAACATAAAATAAACAAAGTGTAAAATAGCTCCAACAACGGCCTTTAGGTGTTCTTGTGTCTGTGAACTTCTTATCCTGCTTGCAAACATTTACAAAGCTCTTGAAGTGCACAGTCCAGCAGGGCTTGTGACAGCACTTGAATGAAGACCAAGCAAAGACTGTTGATTCTCTCTGGGACTTGGTTATGCACCTCCACTTCATAGGCACTGTTTGGATCTGTCTTTCATCACTTGCCATTTCAGCAGACATCATTATTTTCTCCTCTGCTCCCCTCAGTTTCTCATTGGACCATTGAACAAAGCTACCAGCTGCAGGCTGAACTGACTCTAAATCTCTTGTTCTTCAGTGTGTCTTCTGTGCTTTAGACCATGTTTTGAACAGTGAGGATATCTAGGCCAGGCCTTGGACAAAGGTGTTGTCACCTCAAAGACGCGCAGAAAAAACTGTTTCATATTTTAACAAAGCCCCAGAGACTCCTCTTGTTTTCACACAAACCTGTGTTTTTACATTGGCTTGATTTTGAAAGACAAGGTGTTAGAAGGACACATATCTTGTTTCTGCTCGAGCTGAGAGGGGTCTGTGTTGAGAGTCCCAGCTTTGATTTCATTCTCTGATAAGACTCTGGTACAAACACAGCTGTGTCATTAATGAGGGAGCCACTCCAAATGCACACTTCAGTTGTATCTGACAGAGTTTAGGCGTATGTGTCTTGTGTACATGTGACAGATTGTGTATATATGTGTCACATGTGTCTTTTACTCGACTGTTTCAAGGCACAATCTCAAGAAAGTTCAGGAGTTTTGTTCTGAATGTTGCAAGTCTTAAAGGAAATAAAATAAGAATTAAACTGGGTTCATTAAAGAAAATCTTAGTGAAATTAATCCCAGTTTGAATCAGTTTGTGTCTGAACAAGTCAACCAAGCCCCGGAAACAGCTTGAATAGACTCCAGTCCAACAATAAGAGGCAGAAAATGAATGAGTTCAAATGTTGTTCACTTTATTCATTTGTCTTGGAGCATTTACAAAATCCTCTCAGTCTTCTCCTTTACTGTCCTACTCTGAGACAAAGCTCAGAGTAGGACAGTGTTTCATTCATAAATGTCCGTCCTTAAGTAATCCTCGATGGAACAAGTAGGATTGACATCAAATGCATCTAAAAACATGTTGACTGGTGAGTTGGTTCCCAGTTCTAATATTCTCCATGGTCTGCTCTAAAAGACAGGCTTATAAAGGGTTCATTAAAAGGTGACTGTTGGGTAGAGCACACTGAAGAAGACCGATGGTCCACACTAAAATAGGTCACTGTTTGGAGACGACATATTTAAAAGTGTATAAAACTGTCCTGGACTCCTCTGTAGCAGTGCATGGATTAACTACGCCACCTAGTGTTGGTCCTAGGACCCATTAAGACCACAGGTTAAATAATGGACAGGGGTTACTATTGAAAAGTAAGGTTAAAACACTAAAATGATAGTTGCTATTAAAATGTCTAAAATACATATTGTTTAAGAAGGGCACAGGGTAAAAATGCACCTGAAACCAGAGTCCATGTGCTTCTCTTTACGGCACTCGACCCACGTCGTCACAAGCCGTTCCTGCCAGAGGAGTAATACAGTTGACCCAAAACCAAGCCTGCTGTCCTTTTGTAGGACACTGTCAGGACACTGACTTAGAACCCCTGAGCCATTTACTGCTGGGCGGTTCCAGGAAGTGACATGTAAGAAACACAAACAAAATACAGACTGAAAATGTCTGCATGGAAACACTAAAAAAAATCACAACAAATCAATTAACACAGCAAAGTCATTGATCTGGACATGTAAATATTAAAAAGTCTGTCTGTCCTCTGACTGGAGCCTCCTGTGGGGTTTGGGAGTATTTGAGTTTTCCTCTGAACCTGCTGGAGGCTCTAGGGACAGTCTCGGAGGTGTTCAGTCTGTAAGGCCCTCTGAGGAAACTGAGATACAGAGCTGTTCAAAACTAATTCAATGGGAAAGTATTTAAACTGTTACTAAGTGGCAATAATGAACACACACTTATCATGCATTTCATTTTTGTCCATAAATCTCTTTTAGCGCTCCAGGTCTGCTCAACTCTCCAGTAGTTTGTCATTGTCAGGATTTGAACTCTTTAAAGTCCAGTTTGAAAATATGAAAACAAACCTAATTGTCCATAAATGCTCTTTAAAGAATGTCAGAGATGATCAACTTGTTTCTTTTGAGTATTAGATACGCCCTGTGAACAAAACATCCCACTGACATCACTTCAAACCACTTTTTCATCTCACTGCCATTAAACTATAAAACCATGCATTCTGCAATGTCAGCATTATTTTGAAGAAAAGTAGACATTTTCTTTTTTACTGGCTTCAGCTGTTTCTCTGTTGTAGGCCCTGCATGAAACTCATGTGTTCTACCAGGAGCCAAGGCAGTGAGGTTAAAAATGTTACACATCGACGTTTGTAAGGTGTCTGCTCCAGTTAAAGTGTCTCATTTGTAGATGACAACTCTGTTTTGAGATGATTAAATATGGAACAGCTTCTGGACACAGTGGAAGCAGAAATGAAAACAAAAATACAATTTCCAGATCAGAATTGAAACGGCTGAACTAGAAATGGTGAAAGTCTGTTTTTAGGCGTCATTGACCTCGAGCTCAGTTGGAAATCACACAAAACCTACATAAAGTCAAATATTTCAGAAACTCGAGCTGTCCTGTCCAAAATGAAACACAATCTTGTTTCAAAGGCCTTGAACTGTTGTACCAGTCTCTAACAGTAGCATATGTGACATGCAGAGCTCTAGGGAAATGTTCATTAATAAAACTATCTGTTATTCTGCTAAAACTGCAAGAATAAAAAATAAGAGATTATCACCCAAAATATTCATAAACTCTAACCTATTGAAATGTGAGGACTTAGTAGAATTTAAAACAGACAAAATAAAGTTTAAAAAAGGTCCAGACTGTGTCCAGAAGCTGTTTCAGATGAACTCTGATGAGTTGAGAGGAACACTCGTTCAGTAAACCACTTCAGACCCAACGAGAACAGACCTGTCTGTTCAGGGTTAAACTCTTCAGTCCTGCTTTAGCTTTGCTTTAGTCCTGACTATGCTCCAGGTTTATATTGCTTTATCCCTGGGTCAAGACACTGTTTGATCTTTATTTAGCCCTGATTTTACTTCTAGCTTTGGTCTTAATTTGGCCCTGGTTTGGTCTTGAGTTTAGAGCTGGTTTAGTTCTAGTTTGGCCCTGACAGGGACTGGGACAGAAGTGTGTTACTGTCCCGCCCTGATTACATGACCAAAGAATAAACTGACCTTTTAGATAAAGTTGGGCTTTATCAATCAATCCAAGAAACTTCTCAAGTCCAGGTTCAGAATTAAGACCAGGACCAAACATTTAGAGAATCAGAAGGGTTTGTATCATAAAAATAAAGAGGAAACAACCCTTTTAGGGTTGATTATATGACTTATCTCATAAAGCCTCTGTCAAACTGAGCATTTTTTGCCGTCGCTGACAAATGAAGTTTTAAATCAGGGGCTGCAAAGTGTGACAGGATCAAAGACAGCCACGATAATATCTCACGATAATAAAACCAAAGAATGTCCAACAAATCAAAATAAAACTGTCCTGACTTTGACTAGAGTAAGCTGTCACTGTAACAGCTCAACAGGAGCAAAAATGCCTTATTATTATTGACACACACTGAGCCTGTAAGTCTAAACTCAGGGTAAACAAACAGATCCAATCACAGAAGCACAAAGCTGACATGGCAGGACTGTAGCATACACATGATAACACACATATTATACTCTCCATCCTTTCCCAGGTGAACAAAAAGAATACATACAGTGTTATTTGATCTGGGGTCTTTGTCTCCCTCTTGTGGCAGCCTTGTGTACATGTTGGGGAAGAACACCTGGGCGGAGCGCTGGCCCTCGTCTGAAGAGTGCTCCAGTAACCCCAGTCTGAAAAACAAGTGTGACAGTCTGAGCGCCATGGCCGACGAGCTGTCCAACAACGCCTGCCGACTTTAAGGACGGACATTTAGGAATAAAACACTGTCCTACTCTGAGCTTTGTCTCAGAGGAGGACAGTAAAGGAGAAGACTGAGAGGATTATTAAATGCTCTGTGACTAATGAATAAACTGATTCTACCTCTTATTGTGGGTCTGGAGTCTGTCCAAGCTGTTAATGCACTCACTTTAACACTTTAAACCTTGTTAAAGTCATTTTGAAGCAGCCTTTATTTAGTCTCAAAATCTTTAAAAAAAAAAAAATAATACTTTCTTGAGCCTGTGCCTTGAAAGTAAAAAACACACTCGTGATATGAACTGCACAGGTATCACATACCTATGACACAATCCAACACAAAGAATCCTAATCAAAAAAATCAATAACAATTTAATTTAAATATGTGTCTTAAATTTGAATTACGCAGAGCAAATTTATAAAGATAATATAAATTTATAGATATTTGGGCCATAAGCTCACATTTAAAAGAAAACAATGTTACCAGAACATGGGAATAGAAAAGAAACGATTATATATTTTTCTGGTTTGGTTCTGATGTATTATTGGAGACAGTGGATTCAAAACAACCATTGTTTGGATTCACGAGGAATGTTTAACACAAGATAACATTCTATGTGAGTCAAGGTCACAGGGGACTCACAGCACCATCCTTTATGCTCACTTCCCGGAGCTAGAGATGTTTGGTTTTTGTTATCTGGTGTTTTTTTAAGAGCTGGAGTTTAGCTCCTCAGACCTGGTGGGAGCCTTTACATTAAACAAACCTTTTAAAGTTGAAAAGTGCAGAGTTAGAAATGTCAGTGACAGAGACGGTCTGCACTGAACTGATGTGTTAAATAAAGTTTATAATACTTAATTAGGAAAACTGTTTGACCTTCAGACAGGTCTGTTGATATGAATATAGTCCACTTTTGAGTTTTATTGAATCTATGGAACATGATTTAGTAAACTAAACAACAAATGAATAGGATTGAAAATGTTTTTTGAGAAAAATTGTCAAAGAACTTGGAAAACTGAAGTGAACATGGTTTTCAAAATGGTATTTTATAATCAAGGTTATACCTAACACTAAAATAGATGCTGACGAGTGTCATCTAAACAATAAAGATTTAAACTGTAAATTTGTAGTCTGGTGATTGAAAACATATCTATTTGTTAAAACTGTTAAAACGATCTTGGAGGATTGTAATGAGGTTTTATTAGAAAAAATTAAAGTTAATGAGAAATAAGTAATAAAAAGGTAAAATGTTAAAGGTTAAGAACATATGCCAAGTTGCTCGCTGAGTTTTAATCAATGTTTGTTTGTGAGTTTAATTTTTTTGAGGACTAATACAATGGTCTGTCCTTTTGAACATAATTGAATTTGTTTTTGGCCAAACTTTAGAGGTGTTAATGGAGAACACTGAATAAAATCTTTGGAACATAAAGATGAAAAGTTTAAATGTTACCTTTAGCATTGTTTTAAATGAACAGTAATGATTATTACTGAGTGCATTTTGGTGAATCTAAATAAATAAAAAGAGACACGTTAATTTGATTTTACACTTGATTCTCTTCAATAAACCTTTTGAAAGGTTTTTATATGCTTCATATTGACATAAATATTGGTTTTATGGTCATTTCTGTTTCCAGCCTTTAAAGTGTCACTATTAAAAATAAATGTTCTGTAAAAAGTCAGAGACAGTTTATTGTTGTGGAGTTGTCTTTTTAAAGAGAACTAATGGATAAAAGTATTTTTCTTGAGGTTGTTGGTAAAGAACAAACTCATAAAGTCTAAGGCCTGTGGAAGTTCTTACATCCACCACAGACCTCAAAAGTGAACAATACCAAAGGCTCTAATACACGTTTACACTGGTTGTAGCTGTAGGTACACGTTTACACTGGTTGTAGCTGTAGGTACACGTTTACGTTTTTTTTTTTTTTTTTTGGTATACTTCCATTATTATTACTTGTATATTTGTCTTATTTTTTTATTTTTACTTAATTGTGTGACATTTTACTGTGGACGGCAAAGTAAGAATTTCATTGTATAGGGAAACATGCTTTCTGTCTGTACACATGACAATAAACACTTTGAATCTTACACTGGTTGTAGCTGTAGGTACACGTTTACACTGGTTGTAGCACCTGTGTTCCAATGTGAGGGCCCCCACCCATCTGTCATCTACCTTGATGTTGGCTGCGGCCCATCCACTATTGCACACTCGGAGTGGACACTGGACACTGCCAATATAAATGTTTTTATTTGTGAAATTGTTTCTGTATTTCTATGTATTTTTCAACTGTCCCGGACACATTCCTGCACGGCCTGTCCGTCCTGGGAGTGGATCCCTCCTTCTGTGGTTCTCCCTGAGTTTTCTCTTTTTTCCCGGCTGGGTTTTTTTTGGAGTTTTTCCTCTGACCCTGATGGAGGGTCTAAGGACAGGGGATGTTGTCTAGTGCAGTCTGTGAAGCCCTTTGAGGCGACTGTTGTTGTGATATTGGGCTATACAAAAATAAATATCTTGTCTTGTCCCTAATGTCAAAGGTCAAGGGGGGAAACATAACAGGAGCAAACATTCAAATTTCATCACAGGTTTTCAAAACTGAAGAAGAATGTTTTATTATTTCAGAGGAAGACAGAAGCTACATTTATATGCTGTATATTTATTTACTAATGGCATTTATTTATATTAGTTTGTGTTTAATTATAGTGTGCGTAATGAATAAAATAGAATAGAACTTTACTTTATTGTTCACTAAAGTGGAATGTTTCCTTCAGCTCACCAGTACATGAGACAGATTATACACAAACATACAACATAAAGCAGAGTCAGTCATAAAGACATGGGATAAACAACTTTTTAAAGACAGCTTTAGTTACCAGTACGACTCCAGCGCTGACCAGAGACAAGCTTGAAACACATAATAATGGTAAGAGTAGCCTCAACTGTTTTATTCTCATTGGACTGAACCATATTATATTGCGATTATCGCAGGTAACTCAGTTACAAGTTTTAAAAGAATACTGTCCACGACAGTGTTTCTTCTGTAGTATTTCTTGATTTAAAGGCTGTTTCTCATGTAACACAAGTTAAGGAAGGACTGGAAAGAAGCAGAGCAGGAGGGAAGACGGAGAGGCGGAAGTGGAAAGCGGCACGTGGAAAACAAACTTTGAAGATCGGTAGATTAAAAGAAATTCTTGACTTTTATCGCTGGAATTAGCAACAACTGTACCGTGAATGTAATTATCATGGGTAAAAGTACGGATGGAGATAGTGATAGTATGTCATGGCAGGAAGTAAATAATAAGAGGAAAGGAATGTGTGATAGTTCTGGAAGTTCCAACGATGAGGAGGTTGTGAGTGAAAAGTCCAAAAAAGTGAAGGCTATAATTATAAATGGGAAAAAGGAGAACGAACAAAATGAATGGAAAGTGATGATAACGTTTAAAAAAGAAGGGGGACATTTTCACCCACTAAAACTAACAAAAGCAATTGAGAAAGAAATGGGTAAGATCAAGTTTGCTAAATATTTGAACAATAGAAGGCTGCTGGTCTTTACTACAGATAAAATACAAAGAGATAGATTTCTCAGAGCTGAAACACTTAATGGGGAAAGGATCAGTGTTCATATCCCTGGGAATGCAGCAAAGCTTAGAGGTGTCATCTATGATGTACCTTTGGCAATAACAATGGAGGAGATAATACAAGAAGTGAAAGGAGGGAAAGTTTTGAAAGCCACAAGACTACAAACACAAAGAAAAGGGGTGAAAACTGATAGCTTATCAGTAAAGCTAGAATTTGAAAAAGAGATGCCAAAGAGGGTAAGATTGGGATATTTGAGTTATGATGTAAGAGAGTTTATCCCAGTACCACTTAGATGTTACAAATGTCAAAGAATGGGACATACTGCTGGGCAATGTAAAGGAAAACAAAGATGTGCTAGATGTGGAGGTGAACATGAGTATGGAAATTGTGGTCAGGATACAAAAGTAAAATGCTGTAATTGTGGTGATGAGCATAGCGCTGCTTTTGGAGGATGCCCTGTACAAAGACAAGCCAGAGAGGTCCAGAAATATAAAGTAACTAATCAGGTGTCTTATGCTGAGGCAGCAAAAAAAGTCAAGGAAAGTGAAATATACAGACCAGTGTGGTACAAGTAATAAATAAAGCAAAAGAATCTGAGAACAGAAGAATAATTGAGATTACATCTCCAACGTCTAGTCAGAGGCAAACCGAAATAAATCCATGGATAAGAGAGATTAATGAAGACACGCTGATTGTGGGTAAAACCAAATTTATTGCTTTCATCTGTAAGATTGTCAATGTGGCAGTACAGCAAAAGAAAAAAGTGATAGAATCAAGACAATAGTAGAGGCAGCCATAGAAATACTGGGGATAACTGAAGTTACAGCTGAAATGATTCATGAGATGTTGAATCCAAATAATGGAATGTCTCAAGGTGATTAACCTCATTATGGTATTACATATCCTTCAATGGAACGCCAGAAGCTTAATTGCAAATGGTCAAGAGTTCAAGAAGGTTGTAGATGATCTGGAAGTTAGACCTGATGTTATGTGTATACAAGAAACTTGGTTAAGACCTCATTTAGACTTTGTAATATCAGGTTACAGTGTGTTAGATGTGACAGAATTGGAAAACAAGGTGGAGGATGTATAACATTTATTAAGGATACTTTGGCATACAGAAGGGTAACTGTCCCAAATGAATATGAATGTATAGTAATAGAAATGTGTAGTCCCAGAGGAAATATCAAAGTAGTCAATTTTATAATCCGTGTAAGAAATTATCAAAGCAAACATTCCAAGAAATCTCAGAAAGTGTTCATAGAAGAGAAATATGGTGTGGTGACTTTAATGCTCACAATACTCTGTGGGGAAGTGATTATACAGACACAAATGGAGAAGTGGTGGAAGAACTAATTGATGAGAGATTACTTGCTTGCCTTAATGATGGAAGAGGTACCAGGGTTAATGTTACAAGAAACTCAGTTTCTTGTATAGATCTTACTTTAGTCTCTGTAAATACGAGTAATTTATGTGAATGGAATGTTAAGAATGACAACAACATAGGAGTGATCACTTTCCAATTTTGTGTTCCATGAACTTTGATATGTATGTTCAGGAGGGTTATGTAATAGAGAGATGGTGTTTTCCTAAAGCTAATTGGGAAAAATTCAAAGAACTTTGTAGTGAGTATTCTGAAAGAATATCGATGGAGGGTGATGTAAATAGCTGCACAGTAGAAGTGACTTCCATGATTATTAATGCTGCAACAACCTGTATCCCTATGAGTACAGTGAATGAGAAAGAAAATAGTTCCATGGTGGAACAATGAGTGTGAAAAAATGCTATAAAAGATAGAAATCATGCATTCAGATGGCTAAGAAAGAATATGAACCAAGATAATTTGATTGATTATCAAAGAAAGAGAGCTATAGTACGTAAAGTAATTAAGTCATCCAAGAAGAATGCATGGAGACAATTTTGCTCCACCATTGGCAGAGAAGTTAAATTGGGTGACATTTGGACAATGATCAAAAGATGAGTGGGAAAAGGAAATCAGTTAAAATCCCAGTTCTGATAGAGGGAGAACATCAGGCAATTCCAAATAAGGAGAAAGCTGAGCTACTAGGTAAGAAGTTTGCAAGTGTACATAGTGGGAGTCATTTAGATGAAATATATAAACAACGGAAAAAGGATATTTTAAGAACAAATAGTGAGGTAACTATGAAAAAAGACAGTGAAGATTCGGCACTTGACATGGATTTAACATTAAATGAGTTAAAAATGGCCTTAGAGGGAAGTGGAAATACGGCTCCAGGGCAAGATCAACTATGCTATGCTATGTTTAGACAATTACCAAAAGAAGTACTGGAAATTATTCTAAAACTGTTTAATAAGATATGGAGAGAAGGTGTAATGCCTGATAGCTGGAAAAGTGCATTGATACTTCCTTTTGGTAAGCCAGGTAAAGACTTAGCTAATGCAGGGAACTACAGACCTATAGTCTTAACATCACATCTATGTAAATGGATGGAAAAGATAATTGTTTGTAGATTGACATATTATTTAGAGCAAAGAGGAATGTTAAATAAATACCAAAGTGGATTTCGTAAAGGAAGATCAACGGTAGAGGCTTTGGTTAAAGTTAGCAATGAGGCAGAAAAGACGATTAGTATGAAAGAGATCATGGCTATAGTATATTTTGATATTGAAAAAGCTTATGATTCAATGTGGAGAGAAGGATTATTGATTAAAATGCATAAAATGGGTATTGGTGGAAGGCTATACAACTGGGTGTTAGACTTCCTGTCTAACCGAACTTTTCGTGTAAAGGTTGGGGATGTTTTGTCGGAGTACTTTAATATTGAAAATGGTATCCCTCAAGGGAGTGCTATAAGTCCTATTCTATTTAATATAATGATAAATGATATATTCATAAATGTTGATAGAGATATTGGATCATTACTTTATGCAGATGATGGGGCTATATGGAAAAGAGGGAAAAACATTAGACATGTGACTAATAGTATTCAGAATGTTGAAAGATGGTCATGTGATTGGGGATTTAAGATGTCAGTTACAAAATCTTGTTATATGATATTTACCAGAAAAAGAAGGATTAATAATATACAGTTAAAATTGTACGGTCAAAATATGGAAAGAGTGAAAGAGTTCAAGTATTTAGGATTGTGGTTTGATGAGAAATGTATATGGAAGAATCATATTAAACAGGTAGAAACAAAATGTAAAAAGGTACTAAATCTCATGAGGTCAGTCTCTGGATATCAATGGGGAGCTGATAAACAATCACTACTAGATATTTATAGGGCTTTAATATGATCGTGTATTGATTATGGGTGTATGGTATATGGAGCAGCAGCCAAGAGTATTTTAAGAACATTAGACAGAATACAGTTTAGAGCTTTAAGACTCAGTATAGGTGCAGTGAAAACAACCCCTACTAATGCACTACTGATAGAAGCTGATGAATTACCTTTATATTTAAGACGATCTAAGCTGTCTTTAGCTTATTAGATAAAGTTACAAGGATCTGGGGAGGAACAACCTGCAGCAAATGTTCTGTGTGAGTGTTGGGAATATACACAACAACATAAGGAAAAGGATTTGGATGGAATATTAATACTGTAGCAGAACAATATGGATTAAATAAAATTGAATATGGACCAAATACTGTATGGCAGGGGTCCCTAAACTGCGGCCCGCGGGACAAATGCGGCCCGCCGCCACATTTGACCCGGCCCCTGAGCAATACCAGAGTCGGAAAAAAAATGCTACTTCGACCTCACTTTGCCCCAGCACGTTTTGACCTTTATGGCCACCCATACCACAGTCATAGAACGTGAACGTGACCCCCCAGAACGGAATAATGGCAAAAAGGTTGGGTAAGAGAAAAATTGATTCAGAATGCAGGGTATTTAACCCGCAGTGGACACACAATTATTTTTTTGTTCAAGTCAAAGAAAAGGCTGTTTGTCTCGTCTGTCAAGAGACGGTGGCAGTATTCAAAGAATACAACCTGTGCCGACATTATGAATCCCGTCACAGACAAGTATGCTAGGGTTAGGCCAAATGCGAGCAGAAAAAATCTCAAAGCTAAAAACTGGACTGTTAGCACAACAGACTACATTTGTACGGCAAACTCAGCTGAACCAAGCATCATTTCGGGCCAGCTTCCGTGTTGCTCATCTGATAGCAAGCTGCGGTAAACCTTTCACCGAAGGAGAGTTTGTCAAGAAATGTTTGAATGTTGTCATCTAATCGAAAAAGTGTGATAATTGCGGAGGTCCCTAAATGTAATCATTTATTGAATAATGATTACATTTAGGGACCTCCGCGATTATCACACTTTTTCTTTTAGAAACTGACCCTGGCCCCTATCAGAGAAGGGAAAAGTTATGTGGCCCTCAATGGAAAAAGTTTGGGGACCCCTGCTGTATGGGGTAATGTTCCTCCATGGATATTTCCTTTACGCAATGTGGACTTGAAACTTCTAGAGAAGAAAAAAGAATGGAATGAAAGTAATATGAATAATATAGGATATTTGGTTGAAGAGTATGTGAAGAGGAATTATTTTAATTATATGCTAATATTTACAGACGGATCTAAAGATCCAGGGACAGAACATGTAGGATCAGGAGTCTATATACCAGAGTTTGATGTAGGCATATGTAAAAGAATTAATGATAAATTATCTGTATATACAGCAGAAATGGTTGCTATTATTTTAGGGCTACAATGGATAGAAGAGGTGAGACCAGAGAGAGTAGTCATTTGTGCAGACTCCTCTGCTGCCCTGGTTAGTTTGAATTCTAAAAAGACCTTAAGAGATGATTTATGGATTGAAATATATACAATAATGCTGAGAATACAAAGAAATGGTGGGGATGTAAAATTTGTTTGGGTTCCAGCTCATGTTGGTGTAGTGGGAAATGAAAAAGCTGATGAAATTGCAAAAACAGCATTAAATAACCTAAAGGGGGCAGGAGACTGACAAAAATTATAAGGGCATTATAGCCTAGTACTTGGATACTTAAGTACATTTGAAGGCAAATACTTTTGTACTTTTACTCAAGTGAAAGTTAAAAGGGAGTACTTTTACTTTTACTGAAGTAATATTTTACCTTGTGTATCTGTACTTTAACTCAAGTACTTGGTTTGTGTACTTCGTCCACCACTGCCTGTTTATGTGTGGGCTCTTTCCTTTGAACAGGTCGTCACGTTTCCAAAACAAGTTAAAGTTATTAATGAAGTGTACTTCTCTTGTCTCACAGGCCTTGGACAGACATGTATTTAATGCAAGCAGCCAAATAAATGTATTGATCCTTCTGTCGATGTTTGGGAGTGGTCCACTGATAAAGGATTGCACTTCCAGGTTTTCAAGTTTATCTAAAAGCCTGGAGAAATCCTTTTTTAAAACCTCTGATTCCCCCTTCCTCGTGTCAACTGCACCCACGTGTAACATCAGCTGTTTAATCCCTGTGTGTTTGGATATTACCTGGGGGAGGAGTGCAGCAGAGTTTTCTGGTTCATTCACCTTTAGCTCAGTCAGTGGATGGAATCTGTTTTTTAGCTGGATGTTTGCTGATGTTACATATGCTTCTGTGATGCCAGCATTCTTTTTTTCTGATCCAGTGCTGCTTTGGCTGGGCACCAAGTTTATGCAGGTGACATCATGTTCAAACAATTTTGGCAAAAAGAGTTTGTAGTAGTTGTATTTACCCCAGACATGTTGAAATAGATTCCAAGGCTCCAGTCGCTCAGTAGGTCCAACGTGTTGTTGAAAAAGTTAAAAGAAAACCAGTTAAAAGAAAACAAAAAGTTGATCATAAAATCATTGGCTAAAGGTGGAAATGACTAAAAAGAAAAGTAAAGCTGGCATGAGCAAACAGACGTGTCAGGAGCAGCAGGACCATGCATTACCTCTAACCCAGTACAGTTCACATTTACTAAAGTATTTAGGCAAATGTAAGTTCAAATCAAAGTCCACTATTTTATAAAAACAGTCCTTACACACACAGTAACACACAGTGAGCTGGAGAATAAAACATCTGTTTCTGTGATTAACAGTAAATCTCATGTACAGAGGTGAACGGTCCCAACAGCAAGACTTGTTTCAAACATAAGTTTTTACTTTGTTCTGTCTTTGCAGAGCCCCTCTACAGTTACCTGTCTGCTGCTGCTTCTCTGTCGGCCCAGTCCAGTCCAGTCCAGTTATCGGTCTGCTGCTCTGTCGGTCCTCTCTGCTCCTGCACAGCTGACACAGCCCAGCCTCGTCTTCCTCAGCTTCATCTGACTTCACATCCTGGTCCATCTACAACTTCAGCTTCTTTTAAATAAACTTAAACTCAATCAAATCTCCATTTATTTATGTGCTTCTAGGTCTGAATGCATATTTAAACTGTATTTCAAGCTCTTAATCTGACATGATTTATACACTTCATATTTAAGTGCACTGACTCATTCCAGTCTGTCATTGAACATTCAACAAAATAACTATTATATTTTGTGTCAGCAGGCTCATATTCAGACACAGAAGGAAAATGGTTGAAGATTGAGAGATGGAAATTCTGGTCTTTTTTTATGGAACCAGATTGTTCTCTTCGGCCCAAACGGCTCTTCATTTAGAACCACTTCTGGCTTTTTTAAATTCAGACAAATATTAATGTGATTGAATAATTTACGTGAAATATGTGCATTCATATCAGTGTTTATTTACACCTTAAAATTTACATTATGAATAAAAAAAAGTAGAAAAGTAAAAAAAGTAAAACTACCAGACACTACTAAGCCTAAACATGTGTATTGAACATTTTATATAAACTATCCAAAATAAAACCATACTAAGCAAACCACACTTAAAATATATATATAAGATTATTTAAGCAAGTTATTTTGACTTTATAAATTCTACATTCTGCCTTTATGTTTGTTATTAAAATGCATCCAAATGCTACATTGTTTACAAGTCTTTCACATTGGTACAATGATCTACTGCTGCTACAAGATCAGCAGATTCTGTAGCCATCTTTAAAAAACACCTGAAAACACATCTCTTCCATCAACACCAGACTGACAAACACTGAGTTCTACTTCCTGTCTATTGATTCATTCTCTTTTTAAAATAAATAAATCTTTCCTTTCTTTAGCTGTGTATACTGTGCTGGGTTGTAACTGACTAGTTTTTTCTACCTTGTGTTGTTAAATAAAAAAGACCATTTATTAATGTTTTTTCAGACATTTTTGTTAAATTGAAAAAGTGAAATGTTGGACATATTTATTGTAGACGACAGGAACTGTAAACTCAAACATATCTTTACATTTAAACCTGAAGCTATTATACATCTGTGTAGAACAAAAACTTGACAGAATTAAATATTCACACATTCCACTTCCTGTTTCCACATTTCATCAGCTCTTATCCTCAGCTGCCGACTGTGACCTGGCAACTTTTATTTCACTGTTAAATGTGCGACTTAAACAATTGGGTACAATAAAATTTAATTATAAAACATTATATAAAGTGCTTAATAATCTTGTAAATAAACAGACACATGCATTGTTTTGGTGTGATAGAAAACAAAGCAAGCAGTGCCTAAAACCAAAAAAAGTTTTTTTTTTCATACATGTGCATGGTACTAAGCTAGTGCTATGAATACACGGTGGGTAGAAGTGACTAGGTCACATGACCTGAGAGCTATTGAAAAAAAAAATCCATATTTTTAGTTTTTACATACAAAAAATAAAATAAAATAAAAATATAAGTGGAAAAAAAGAGGTGTGCATGGAGCCTCTAGATTAGAACCATTATTTTAAAGTGATTTGGAGAAAATACATTTCTTTATCTTGAAGCTATTGAAACCAATTGTGCTGTAATGTCCTGCTGTAAACTAGAGTCTGGTCTGTTCAGAACGAGAGCTGCCTCTGAGGCTGGACATCAGCTCAGACACTGAGGTTTAATCAAACGTGAGTCTGTTTTAAATCCGGTCTTTTGAGAATTATATCATGTCCTCATATAAAGGTTGGTTTGTAAATGTTGTGCCTGGATGTTTTTTGTTTGTTTTTTGTGCGCAACAAAAAAATACTTGTATACAGTTTATGATTATATAAGTCATTAGACCCCACATTTATTTGGCTTACATTAAGCATCTATTCCCCAGTGTTAAAGCTGGAACACCACTGGAGGCCGGGGGGGTTAAGTGTCTTACTCAAGGACACAACGACAGTATGAACTGGGGGAGAAAGGGAATCGAACCACCAACCTCCCCTACTGCACACAGCATTCAATTCATGTTTACTTCAAATGTTACATGCAATTTTGAGTTATATGCTTTATTAGTAAAATGAAGACAGTTTTGAAAATACAGCTTATCTTTAAAATCCCCCCACAATGACTACACCTAGTTTAAAATTAAATGAAACAATATTGGCACCATAGATTGTACTGTACGTATTGAACCGTGGACCGATATATTGTTGTATCCCTACAGCCTTTTGTTGTTCATTACTCTGTACGAGCAGATTTGAAATGCTGAGAGCTGTTCTCACACAGATCCTGCAGTTTATACAGCGCTGTCCATCCCAGTTCTTCAGGAGCGGGTAAAACATGTCCATCATGTTTTGGCTAGTAAACATTTTTTTATAGAGTTTGTTTCATATTAATTGTATATTATATGCTCTCACTCCTGCTCCAGTTCATATGCTTATCCACATACACTTATGACTTAATGTCTTTAGCTGTGTCTCCTACTGGCTCCAGACTCATCCAAACTAGACAAAGACATCACTTTGCACTACATCTAATCATTGTTCAGGGACACTCTGTCCTGTACACTTAGTGGCATATACATGTAAACCTATACGAATCTATGACTGACACGTCAGCTCATTACACGTGCATCCAAGACCCTGGAACTGAGAAGCGGGCATAATGTACACCTACAAAAAACTTCAGGATGCAGAGTCTCATTGTGGTCCACACCTCCCCATTTCCACCTCAGCGTGTTGCTTTAGGTGTCGAGAAGAAGTATGTTTAGAGTAAAATATCTCTCCACACAGCTCACATGGTATCACCAACTCTCGAGTGTGTTGAAGGTAATGTCTCCTAAAAGAACTTAAACATCTAAATGTCTTTCCACAATGGTCACAATAGTACGGTCTGTGTCCAGTGTGGATGAGCTGGTGTTGTTCTAAACTACCCGTCTGTGAAAATGTCTTCCCACACAGGTCACAGGTGTATGGCTTCTCTCCAGTGTGGATGCGCTGGTGTAGTTTTAAACTACCTGCATGTGAAAATGTATTCCCACACAGGTCACAGCTGTATGGCTTCTCTCCAGTGTGGATGAGCTGGTGTAGTTTTAAACTACCTGCATGTGAAAATGTATTCCCACACAGGTCACAGCTGTATGGCTTCTCTCCAGTGTGGATGCGCTGGTGTAGTTTTAAACTACCTGCCTGTGAAAATGTCTTCCCACACAGGTCACAGCTGTATGGCTTCTCTCCAGTGTGGATGAGCTGGTGTCGTTTTAAATTACCTGCATCTGAAAATGTCTTCCGACACAGGTCACAGCGATAAGGCTTCTCTCCAGTGTGGATGAGCTGGTGTTTTTTTAAATTACCTGCATCTGAAAATGTCTTCCGACACAGGTCACAGCGGTAAGGCTTCTCTCCAGTGTGGATGAGCTGGTGTTGTTTTAAATGACCTGCCTGTGAAAATGTCTTCCCACACAGGTCACAGCGGTAAGGCTTCTCTCCAGTGTGGATGAGCTGGTGTCTTTTGAGACTCTTCACAGTGGTAAACTTGTTCCCACACTGGTTGCAGTGTGCATTATAGAAGCAGTTGCTGTAGTCAGCTTCTTTATTTAATGAGTTTGCTTCTGACCAAGGATCCTTGTTTCTCTGTAAGAGACAGAAATGTAAAAGTGAGAAAAGATCACTTAATACAAGTTCTCAACATCTTACCAACTTGGGTTCAACCAGTTGAACGCAGCATAAAAAAAGGCCCCTGGGACAAGAAAAGAAACAGCTTCACCTTTAAAACCTCGCCCAGATTTCTTTGCTTTAACCTTGCAGAACCTTCACAGACATGTTAAAAAAGAATACATTATTTAGCAACAGTATAATGTACATAATAATTACTAAAATGTAATAGGAATAATATACCCCCACCCTCCTCCGTCTGCGTGCCGTATCTTGAATGAAAAAAATAAATTAAAAAAACACAACCTTCATCAATAAATGTTTTTTTTTTTTTTTTTTTGGGTTTGTTATGGTGAAGACGTAGATGAGTCCCACGGTAAGGTTCTTAATTTACTGGTCTTTGTTCCCAATTTCTTATGGTCTACGACCAAAAGGGACATTTTAAATACAAAAGACAAAAACAATAAGCACTACTTTAGAGACAGTCACCAGGACAAGCCCAGAGAACAGCAGCTGCTCCTCCACATTAAGAGGAGCTGACAGAGGCTCGGTCATTGGTTCTGGAAGACTTTTTAACACGGTTTAAATAATGTTAAGAGATAAAAGACCGGCAAGAAACGGGCCTCTGGAGGGAAAAGAATGTACTCTGGGAGACAAGACGTACAAGCAGCCAGTAAAGCTGGGGGATGCTAGGGTGATTCTCAGGGCCTATAAAGATATTAGTTCAAAAAAATAAAAATAACTTTGTGTTTGTTGCAAAAAACGTACAAGAAAAAAAGCGGGTATTTGCTTGGTTCATTTGCCCAGATAAACAGTGATACATGGAGTTGTAAATAATATATTTGTCGTCCTCTTCTGGTGAATACAGAGTAGTGTTTGAACCAAGTAGAGCACATTTTGTGTAAATACTCTGCCACTGAAAGATTTATATTATAAAACTGCATGACTAAACTTTAATTTTATTGTATTTAATATTGTCTTTTTTAAAGTGACCCGTGATTAAAAATGCATCAAAAGGAGGTGGCATTAAACAGAGACCACAACAGAATCATGTTTTACACTGCTTTATTTCTGGTTAATTTGCAAACTAACTCCAGCATACTAACTATACAATCAATTGGGTTGCTTGATTTTTTAGTCTGCTATGTGGCTAGGCTAACGGTAACGTACCAAACACATAGTTTGTATAAATGAGCACATAATTAACGATTTACGGCTTCGATCAAATGTTCACAAACATTGCAGCTTGAAAAACACTTTTTCTATTTTATTTATGTTTTGAATAACACAAAAAGCCTACTTTTCTCTGACCTGTTGAGTAAAGTCAGAATGCATTAGGATACGTGGACAAAGTCCGAGCGGACAGTTTCAGACAAACCCTGACCAGGCCGTTTTTACAAAAGTGGCCGGTGTGACGGATCAACTGAAGTAAGGTTATCTGGCGGCACTGTGCAGCTGCAACAACAACAAAACAAAGTGTAGGTGTCTAGAGAGATGCCTGTTCAAAACACATACTCACTAAGTCGCATGAGTAATGTTCTTGATAATGGTACAGTTTTTGGTCCGAAGGACGTGGATTCCACCAACAATATAATTGATCAAAGGTTAAGTATTGTTGGAAAGCGTACACTGCAGTAAAGTAAGTTTGAGATTAGACAGAGTCATCTGTAATAGATAGCGTCAGATGAACTCTCAGGTTAACTTGTGATGCATCGAGAGCTGCAGCTGACTTGACTTTACAATCGTGAAGTTTTATTACAATGACTTTGTCTTAACATGTGGTGTAATGTATGTAAGTAATTATGGCCATTAAACACGCGATTACCGCTTTAGTTTCTCTGTTTGTCGCAGAATAGCTTAGCCGTAGCCTTAACAGTTACAACATTTTTAAAGTCTTTTATTTTATTTTTTTCAGTCAACAGTTTCACTGTGACTTCAACAACTATGTTGTATTGTAGGCTAAACCTAATAAAAGTATGTTTTTACCTTCTCATTTCAGATCATGTCCAGTCTACACTACAGTTGGAGAGTACAGCTGTATTTTCTTTGAACCTTCAGCTTTACTTGCATCTCCCACAGCCTGTTTGTAAAAGTATCAACCTGCTGCTTTTGACAGATGCTATCATTGTCAGTAAATAAGAAGGAACACACTGTGACACAACTGTGACATTAAAATGAATTCAACCTTTCCAGAGGTTTGAATTTCCAACTACCTTTCAGTCACAAGAGCTCCTACTCTCTGAACTACCTTTAACAAATATGACAGTGCTTAACATTCACACAGGGCATAAATCAAATGTAGACACAACTGCAACATGTAAACCAATACTGTATCTTTTTAATAGCATTCATTCATTCTTTCATGTGTTCAGGTCTTTCTGTACTTTTTATTTTTTACATATTTTGGTAATTTCTTGTCTAAAGTACAATAAAAATAAAAGATCAGTAAAGCACTCTTAACATTTATTTGCAACACAATAGACAAAGCATATATATGATCAAAAATAAATTTCTAAATGTCTGAAATATTAAGTACATATAAAAATAGGTTGGTAAATGTTAAATGATGTGTATTTATATAGCACTTTACATTGTCCTTTGCCATGACACAGGCCTGGCAGGGATGCTCCAAAAAGTTAAAAAAGGTAACAATTATTGTACTATATCAAATCTTCTTTATATAATACTTCATATATTTGCTCATTTCATCTTTATTGTAGCTGGATTTGGCCAAATTCAACATTGCATTGGGAGCAATCTGTGATGCACGACACTGGACACTAGTGTTAAGTTGAAATATATTAAAATGCCATTTTTCATGTATTGTACTGATGACCCTTTACACATAAAAAAGTGCAAGGAAGTAACAAGGTGGTAAAGTGGTGTTGGGTTTGACAAGTAATTATGGCACAAATTCACAACTTTATTCATAGAGGTAAACTATAAGCATTAGTCTGTAAAACGTAATAGTTGTTGTGTCCAGAGCACTCATGCGTAAAACATAGCCAGCACTGGGAAAATGGCATTGCACCACAATAAGCCCTTTTCTTCTGGACATGGCCTACTTTATGTAAATGCACCTTACATTGTCTAACTGTAGGTTTGACAGATGACTAAAACATGTTTAAATGTGTAACTCTTTTATTTTTGTATTCAATCTGCAAAACACAAATCATTTTCACTGATCTGGCAATAAACATTCTGCCAAATTTATTTACTGGAATTTTTTTTTTTTTTTTTTTTTAACATTTGTAATTGCATTGTTTAGTTTTGACAGCATTTATGTTTCCATTTTAAAGTGTGAGATACACAGGAAAGAAATGTATCGACATTTACAAAATGCACATGCAGATGAACTAAATGTTTTTTTGTTTTATGTATAAATTCTAGTGTTTATGAACCTCAGTGACAAAGCTATGTTTGGTAGAAAAAAAAGAGAGCCCTTCACAGCAAACAGGGCTTTAGACAACTGTCTAGTTTAATCTTTTTGTGCAAATTCAACTGGCTCAGGTTAACTGGGGAAAGGTGTCTGTGTCGATGCCTGTTCAAAACACATGTACCTGTAACATAGTTGATTATGTAAAACTGCTTATCGCTGTTAATCTGATTTGTAATCGAACAATGTACTTTTTGGCACAAAGGTAAAGGTTAATTAAATTTGGCTCAGTAGTTGGAGAGAGCAGAGCACTGAGGTCAGTTTGTCTTGTGGCTAAGTCCCAAGTTAACCTGTGACAATTCAACTTGTTTTAGACTTTTGTGTGAGCTTGGTGATGGGTTAACAGTAAAAACAGAGCTGTTCAAGTAGAATTGTTTGCATGTCGTTGGGCTTTTTTAAGGGTGTGCGGAGTAAACGTTGTGTTTAGAACAAGCGGCATGACTCTTGGAGAGCGCATTTTCTACGTAAATAGAAACCGTTTTTCTCTACAGTTTGTCACTGTGCTTTGTCTCGGCCAAGTAGCCTATGACATCTATCAAATGCTCTCATCTACAAGACCCAAGTGGTTTAAAGTGTGATAGTCACTTGCTGCTACAGCAGGACTTCTTCTGGCATCTACTGTCCTGACAGTGTCCTGACAGTGTCCTGACAGTGTCCTGAAGGTTTGGAAGTGTCCCTTTTATAAGACGTCCTGAGAACGATTCACGTGAACCTTAATATTCTGCAGTTGGACACACACAGACTGATCTGGGATTATTTTTATTGGTGTTATGCAGTCTACACTGTTAAACCAAATAAATACATGTAATGTAGGTTTTCTGTTGTAATTTCTCTTCAATAAACCTTTTGAAAAGTTTTTATAACAATGGTTTTTATATGGTTCATATTGACATTGTCATAAATATTGGTTTTATAGTCATTTCTGTTCTGTTTCCAGCCTTTAAAGTGTCACTATTAAATGTATAAATGTCCTGTGAACAGTCAGAGACAGTTTAATGTTGTGGAGTTGCCTTTTTAAAGAGAACTAATGGATAAATGTATTTTTCTTGAGGTTCATTGTAAAGAACAAATGTAAACTCATAATGTCTCACCTCACAAGTGAACAATACCAAAGGCTGAATGTCAAAGGTCAAGGGGAGAAACATAACAGAAGCAAACATTCATCATTATGGGGTTTTACAAACTATGAAGAAGAATGTTTTATTATTTCAGAGAGAGACATAAGCTACATTTTTATACTATTTATTTATTTATTCTCTAAGGTCATCAATTTATATGAGTTTGTGCTTAATTATAGTGCAGAACAAAATAGAATAGAACTTTACCAAAGTGGAACGTTTCCTTCAGCTCACCAGTACATGAGACACACATACAACATAAAGCAGAGTCAGTCATAAAGACATGGGACAAACTAAACTTTTTAAAGACAGCTTTAGTTGTCAGTACGACTCCAGCGCTGACCAGAGACAAGAGCTCACATAATAACAGTAAGAGTAGCCTCAACTGTTTTATTCTCATTGGACTGAACCATATTATATTGCGATTATTGCAGGTAACTCAGTTACAAGTTTTTAAAGACGTTGCACAGCACAAGCACCATGTCCACGCCAGTGTTCCTTCTGTAGTATTTCTTCTGTAGTATTTCTTGATTTAAAGGCTGTTTCTCATGTTACACAAGTTAAACGGAGCTCGTCTGGATAAACTGGTGACAGCGCTGTTTACATCGAGTTAAAATCCACAAACCGCTCTCGAATTACAGCCGTCTACGTTTGTTCTTTCTCATCGACACTAAAAGAGACATCATTATAGACATGTCCACTGTAAAAAGAATCACATCAATGTAATTTAAGACGAAATAATACCTATATTTCCTGGTTTGTAAAAGTCGGGTCCTAGAGAGGAACGCCCACAAAAAACATCTGCATGTCGCCAGAAAACCGGCTTCACCAGTTGATCCGTCACACCGGACTGTTTTCGTAGAGGCTAAAACAAAGCGCCCTCGTGGTTGTGGCTTGTTTTTCAAAGCAGCTCAAACTCTGCAGATGTAGTCATTTTGAACATGGATTACTCCATAGACGTGTAACGCTAGTGAAGACGGAATTAGCTCCGCCAGTTTCTTCGTTGACTACATTTACACTTTTCTGCAACAAAGCCTCTAAAACACGACCCTTTTAAAATGTGGTCACACTCACAAACAGACAAAGACACGGACAAACCTGGATTGTTGCAGGCGACGTCCCAGACGAGACTGTGACTCTGCAGCGGGAGGCGGACAAAGAAGTCTGCTGTGAGCGAGTCTTCGTGTTTACACAGAGACTGTGACTGTAGACGATCCGGTTTAGAGTCAGAATTACGAAAATAGTCGACACGCGGAAATATTATGACCACGAGCAAATTATTTCAATTGACTTGTGTGCAGATATGAACTCTCCACACACGCATCTTCTTCTTCTTCTTCTTCTTCTTCTCTGGTATTATTGGCGGGTCGCAACCAATTTTTTCAGTGCATACCGCCACCTACTGTACCGGAGTGTGTAATTCATTCCTCCCAAAACTTAACACTGATCTACAGGCATCTGTAGAAGGTTGGAACAACCAGCCTCTGAGAACAGAAGGAAATAAAAGTCCAAACCAGATGTGGTTCTTAGGAATGATGTCAAATCCAAAAAAACCAGCCAGAGAACCTTCAGGTAAAACAAGTAAAGGTTTATGCACTAAATATTGAAACCAGACCAGTACTAGTGTTGTCTGTTTTTAATTGTCAGGATATTCATGAGCCACACATCGACTGCAGGAGGTTGGTGTTGAATACAGAGCGGATGGAGGAATAATTGTGGTCCTGGAATTTGATATTCCCCTGACTGAAGAGCAGCTGGACTAGAGCTATTGTTGGCTCAAAATTTAAGAGACACAAACACCCGGGACCTTTACCTAATGTGTAGAGAAGATGTAAATTATGTCTTGTCTGGTTAAATTGGAATTAAACTATTACAAAAGTTTTATTTATTTCTTTATTAAAGCAAACAAGAAAACATTTACAACTTGCCTTTTACAGGATTTTTTTAGAAGAAAGTTTATTATTTTCTATTCCTTCTGCCTTCTCATTGAGCCCTCCTCGCTGAAGTGAGGACAGAGAGCTTGAAAAATAAAGTCTGAATCCACCTTAAATCAGGGATTAAATAAAATAATAAAGAATAAAGTTAAATTAACACAAACATGCATTAAAGTTTACGGTTAACATGTTACGTACCTCTTTTAGGTCTCCAGGAACAAAAAGCTGCTGGAACAGCTGATGGTGTTGTGCCAGTTCCTTGTCAAATCCATAAATGTCTCGTCCTTCGTGGATCTGATTAAGGATGGGACTCAGTCTTACAAGTGAATGCAAAGTGATGGCACTAACATAGAATATGAAAATGCTTCATTAGTTAGTCATTCAAAACAATTGTGAATTTGTATTAACATACTCCTGGATCGCCTTTTTCTGCTCAACATTTATTGGTCCAGTAAAGCCACACACCACAATAGCATCTGATAATTCCAAAAGCTTTTCTCCTTCAATGTTTTCCACCTTAAAAGAACAAATTTAATCTTGATATTGGTACAAAGCAATAACATCATTAAGTGACATAGAAAACTGCATTTTATTTTTATTACTTCTTTAATCAAGTTGGTGATTTCGGATCTGTAAGTTCCAGTAAACCATCACTTTGTACTTCTCCATGGCACAAAAATGATAGGACCATCTAGTGAGAAAGTTTGGTGCAGGTCCTGTATCAAACTAGTGCAAAGATCTCCCACAGATCCTGACAAAAAACAAACATACATGTTTATGAAAAAGTATTGAGGTTACCTGTTAGCACAATTTATTTCATAAATAAAGGCACAGACTTGAATTTGTTTTCCTGATCATCTGTGATACTATATTTGGGGTTTTGTCCTTCTCTGCATCTCGTTCAAATAAATGTGACTGAATGCCACGCATCATTTCTGTAAGGAGGAAAAGCAATTGTGCTAAAGAGGATTTCATTCTTTGTTATGGCCTCGATGAGGAATACAAACCTGTAAGGAATTCTTTACTGAAGGGCTCCTTCATCAGTGTATTTTCTCCAATAAAAGAGAGTCGAAGGAGGTTCTTTGGAGAGGCTTGCTTCTGTCTGGACCACTGCTTAAGACCCTCTGATAAAGGGCCTCTCTTGTCACATTTATATTAAATGTTTTGGATTTGTCAACCTTTTCTCTTTAGGATGTCTGATAAGCTAACAAATTACAACAATATTAGCTTTATAAAACAAGACAGCTACAAACACAAACTCACACAAATAGAATCCCTGCTGTGGTGCTCAACAGTGTCTTCGGGTGATTCCAGTGTGATGCTGTTGATGTGGAGAGATGCGTATAAACATCAAATTCATTTTTTTAAGGACATGGTCAAAGGGATGGTCATGTGACAGACAAATCAAATTCTATATTGAATGAAATGTAGTAACTACCTCTCCCTCTGGCCACATATGCTGCATGGATATGAATCTTGTGTGAACTGTTTTTTAAATAATGGGTCAGACACCGATTAAAGACACAATTTCAATTTAACAGAAAGAGATAATCATAAGAACCCCAATAACAATTTCACTAAGCAGGAAACATCAAGGTAGTTTGATCTTGTTTGTGTAAGATGTGACAGTTTCTTTTGTTCAAATCCATACATCTACTCTAAAGATTAACCCAAAACAACACTCTATATTTACACTGTAAATAATGATGTCAAGAAGAAATGTAATGGTTAATGTCTGTGATTATCTTACATTGATCTCAGAGTCCACTGGATAACTGGATGCCTACAGGAATAGTCAATAAAAAGTCTTTGCACTTGCACATTGATAAAGCCCGGTCATATTCTTACACTGACAGCTGAGTCATTTGATGAAGTAAGGTGTGTTAGATAACTTACTTCTTTATCATCCTCCAAGTCGAGTATTTCATGGTAGGTCTATAAAACAATAACAGAACAATCACAAATTCATGCAGGCTGTGACTATTACAGTGGTGGAAAAAAAATGTTTTCAGACACCTTAAAATTTCACACAATGAAAATTCTGTGGAAAAATTGTTTTTGTTTCAAAAAGTGTGGTTGCATTAGACAGACACAAACAATTACAAATGATATTTTTGTTAATTGTTTAATCTGTCTGTCATTTCATTTTGTTCTTTTGCTTTTAAAACCACAAATGTTGTCTGCCAGTCTCAGATTTGCAGCACAAGTGTAAGTGTAGTTCCTACTTATACCACAAGAGGGAGATACCATAAAGTGAGCGCGTCTGCAAGAGCAAACAGAACCAGGTTTGTCAACAGTTACAGGCAGTTAGCAGACAAGCATGTTTGTATTTGTTTTCAGATACTGTCTGTGTTTCAAATGTGCAACAGTCACATCATCAAAATAATCTTTACTAGTTTTGAAAACTTGAATATTGAATCTTAATTCATTATTTAGTGCCCGAAAACCTTTTTCCATCACAGTTAAGTAGATTTAGTAGTAAGTAGAAATGGAATGTAGAGACCAAATTAAATAGTACTTGTGTGTCTACAATTCTGGCAAAAAGTTAGGGATATTGAATTTTGGGATAAAATGTCTGAATGCACCTAAAATGCACTTTAACTTTTACATGTGAACATCATTTGACAATCTCTAAACTTTTGAATGCACATGTCCAACTGTTCAATCTTTCAGACCAACGCAGCAGAACAAGCACAAACATTAGATTTGACACAAACAGAGGCTTTAGTTTGTGGATTTAAGTCATTGTCTGACACTAATTTGACATGATCAGCAAAAATCACAAAGAAAATAACACACTGCAATGTACAGACTTTTATACACAATGGATTAGCTTCAAGAACAACAGTTAGACTCAAGTTATAGACCTGAGTCCAAACAAATACTAAAGCACAAAATACATTAGAAGCTAAACATAAATACATAGAGTTAATAATATTTGTGGAGTAAATATGAATGTATAATATTTAAGTGTGTGTGTGAGAGACAGGTACAAAGGCCCAAAAATATATCTTCTCAAAATCCTTTTAAAGCTTCTTCGACATGAGATTGGTAGAAACATGTCTAACTCATGGACACAGTGCCCTCTGCTGGACACAAACCTCCAATATAACTTTCATCTAAAAGAAAAAGTGAAAGTCAAAGTCAGTGTTGTTGTGTTGGACCTGATGGTTCTAGTTTAAAGTGACTGGACTGTAGCTGCTGCTGAATGTGGCCTCACACTGGAGTAAACACAGCTCTGTTCCTGTTCACACGTCCTTCTCTCTGAGTTGGAGTCAAAAAAGAAGTGACCTGTCAATGTATCAAATGAAAGAAACAAGAGACTCACCTTTTGATGTTTTTGAGCTCCAGCACAGAATCTGTGGCATCTGTAAAAGAAACATTTCATTTCATTCACAGTGGACAGTGTTTTTACTGCTTTAGTGCAAAAGAAAAAGAAGCCATAGTGACACTTTCATTGTGAACAGACTTTGTGTGAACTCTTGTCCTTTTCTGGATTTGGACTTTTGATTACAGACAGTTTGGTTTTCTTCAAAATAAAACTCCTTCTTCTTGCCTTAGAGGAAGTCGTCAAGTTATAAGAAGCTGAGACTGACCAATAGGACGAGAGGTGTAATTGTTGCTGGTCATGTGATCTTCAGCAGAGCTCTGATTGGTTCTCACAGACCTTAAGTACAAAACTGAAACAAACAAAGACAAATCAATAGTGAATTATAATAAAAGGCATTTGTATCAGAAACAAATACAGTGTTTGTGTCTGATATAGTCTTATCTTTTGACTTTGTGCAGCGTCACAGAAGCAGCAGCAGAATTAATCCAACTATTGCACAGATAAGTCCAATGATCAACATGACAGGAAATGAAGAGCTATGTTCCTTTGCTGCAAGAATTTATCTCATGTTAATATTTACAACTCACATTGTAGCAGTGCTTTATAAATACACCTTCAAACCTCCAACTTTGTGTTTCTATTTTGAATTAAAAAGATCATTCTCACATTTGAGTGAGATCCAACTCTCTGGAGAAGTCCAAATGTGTGGAGATCTTGGGCCTTGTTCTTGTCCTCACATTTATAAAAACCCTCAGACTTGGACACTGCAGAGATGTTGAACTCACTTTGGGTTCCATTTTGGATTTTTTTTCCATTTTTATAGAAAAGGACAGAAGAAAGAGCAGTAGATGTGTTGAGTTTAGAGCCGAGAGAAACAGGTGGTCCCTCAGTCACAGGATGAACAGGACTCACAAGGACAACATCACCTGTGAAAAGTCACACTTGGACTATTACATTATCACAGCAATAAAAAGAAGAGGATGGCTGTATTCATCTATTCTATGAAAAATGAAATGAAAAAAGTCCTGTTGAGGGCATTGCTCAGTTCTCCTGATCCAGACTCACACCAAAACACTGCATTAGTTTTCTCTTTTGGGGAAAAGTCACATTTAGATGTATCTGTCCAGTAGGAAGTACATTGTGGTAAGAAAAGGCCGTTCTGAGAAAAGCCTTTGAGTGTCCACTCTCCATTAGTGGAGTTGGATTGACAGCTCAGTGAGACTTTGTCAGACGTGAGGTGCTGTGATGTGTCAGGACTCACTGTGAGAGACACTGGGGACTCAACATCTGCAAAACACTAATATAAGAGAGCAGCTCAGAGTCAGTGTGCCTCCAGACTGAACCTCTGTGTCACCAGTCACTGTGGCCTTTGCTTTTTCTCTGCATCACATTATGAAACAAAAGAAACAGATCAGTTTAAATAAATCACTTTTAGAGAAGCAGCTGTGTCCACTTTCTTCTCACTTTAATCAAACACATGTTGTTACAAAAAAGAACTAAATCAAGACATTTTATTTGAGTGTATTAAAGAAAAAAGAAATCTAAGTCATAAATATGAAAATGAATAGTTGTCCAGACTCACTCAGTTCTTCCAGTGTGGTCTCTCTGCTCCACAGTGTTGTGTCTATTTCTTTTCTTTAGTTTGAGAAACAAAACAGTCTAAATAACAGCAGTAAAATAAACTGTTCTACACACGACTGATTACAAGTGCTTGATTTCAGATTTAATAAACGGAGTTGGGTAAGGCAGTATTTCAGTGGCTGCCCCTGTGCATGGACTGACCTGCAAAAGGACTTCAATCCATCTGAACTTGTTACTTTAGGAGAATTTAAATCTATCCTAAAGAAGCGTGAACTCAAGGAGCTTAGTAAATGTAACTGTTTTTAAACTCTTTTGTAACTATTGAGAGTAAATATTGTTCTTTGTGTGTTTGATAATTCTTGTATTTGTCACAAACTGTGTGTAATGCTGTCGTCTTGGCCAGGTCACTCTTGGAAAAGAGATTTTGATCTCAATGAGGATATCACCAGGTTTGAAAGATAAATTTTCTTCTTAACTGTTCACTTTCTGTTGCTTTGACTTTTATTTTCTTTCAGATCTAGCTTTAAAAACACAAGTGTACTCATCAGTTTGTAAAACAGTGACAGTATTAGTTGATTCTGTGACAATGTGTTGGTCCATCCTCTGCAGGAGTAGACACCTCTATTTGAGACACTGACACCAGCTGAGTTTTCTTTCATTGTTTCCCTCTGAGAGTCCGAGGCTGACTTTAGTCTGAACCATTCATAAGTTCCTTTAAAGCCTCGACTTCACAGCTCAGAGTCACACTGCTCTGTTCTGGGATGGTGTCACTGGAGCTTTTCAGATGGACTCTGCGTCTATTTTCTGAAAATACAACAGAATAAGAAATGCAAGAAAATGGTTACAGTTACTGAGTTCAATGTAGGACATGGTGAAAGTAGTTTTATTGTTTGTTTGTCTTTGTGAAAAAATAGCAGCTGTTGATGAATGTTTGTTTAATGGTGACTTTTGTCCTTGTTTTCCATATTTTAACTGTGGAGACTGCGATGATGAGTTGAATGAGTTTGAACTGTTTCGGTGTGAACATTTCCTCCATGAGTCCAAACAGAACAGAGCAGAAGTTTACATTAAAAGTGAGTCCAAGTCCGTTTAGTTTGGTCCACATTTCTTTTGAGTGACAGCAGTCTAAAAACAAATGTGTGTGGGTCTCGTCCTCAGAACAGTTTTGGTGCTTACATAACAACTCCATGAAACAGTGGCTCTGAGCGGGAGTCTGGTCACTGATATAAGCCTCTTATATCTCCAAGACTTTCATCAGAGTCTTTACAATCCAGGAGCTTTATCAGTGCTGCATATTCATCCTCATTTAAATATTTATACAAGACAAAACCACCCACAACAATGTCATTAAGTTTGTTCAAAAGCCTTTTGATGTTAAACCGTTCCAATCCAGGACATATTTATGAGTAAAATCACCAAACAACAATTTAAACTCTGGTCACTTTTTGTCTCTGCCCAACGTGCATTTCTTATAAAGTCTAATGATGTGTTTTTATAAAGGCTAGCATTCATTTTAGGCTTAAATCTATGTTCCCTAATCCTCCATGTTTTTACTTTTAAATAAGACACAAACACAACATTGTGTTTCCACTTTTAACCTGGAAACACCATTTTAAGTGACTCCATCCTGAAGCTCACTGAGAGAGGCCCAAGGGTTTGCAGCTCTGTCGACAAAGCAAAGACTGTTACTTTGAGGAATCTAAAATATAAAACATGTTTGGAGTTATTTCACACTTTTTTTTTTGCTGCAATTTCTTTGTGTTTAAAAACCCGATTCCCAAAGATTTTGAACTCTGTACAAATTGTGAATAAATAAGGAATGTAATAATTTACAAATCTCATAAACTTATATTTATTCACAATAGAATATAGATAACAAATCAAATGTTTTCTCTCAAACATTTTGAAATGTAATGCCAAATATTGCGTTATTTTGGATTTCATGAGAGCTAAAAACAATATCTCCGGTTCTTTTGGGACGAGTGCTGGAGCTAAGACTAAGAGAATAAAAACTATAAAACCAATGTAAAGTTTGTCTGTTTAATTCCACTCAGAAAAAGGCACAAGTCCAGCGCTGTTTGACAAGCCGCAGCTAACATGAGGTCAGCCCACGTGTTGTGCGTCTGCTCAACTCAATACCCTAAAGGTCATAACCTTTGGCCCCACCTCACACAGGAGGGGGCACTTCCTGTCCCAGTATCAGTACTTTTCCACTAAGTGTCCAGCCAGGGGTGACCAACTGGTTCTAACTGGTTTCAACAGATGAGGTATTTAGTGTCCTAATCTAGGCAGTGTAGCATGCAAAGTGTGCAAATAACAAACAGAAAAGTTATAAGAGTGCTTCTTATTATAAAACACTAACAGGTAACAATAAGAGGCTGGAAAAGTTTAATGTACATATAAAGAACAGCTGGAGGACACATTTGTAACTTATTAGGTCAATTGGCAACATGCTTGGGAATAAAAAGAGCCTCTCAGAGTGTCTCTCAGAAGTCAAAATGGGCAAAAGATCACCAATGCTGCAGCAAAATATAGTGGAGCAATATCAAAAGGAGTTTCTCAGAGAAAATTGCAAAGAGTTTGCAGCTATCATCATCTACAGTGCATAATATCATCCAAAGATTCAGAGAATCTGGAACAATCTCTGTGCGTAAGGGTCAAGGCTGGAAAACCAGACTGGATGTCCTACCATTTTAGTCACTTAAGGGTGGGGGGGATTATGGTATAACACGCTAAACAGAACCAATGTCCAGACTGAGAAGTACGTTTGGTGGGTTTCTGTTTATTCAAAACAAAAACACAATGTGATGAATGAATATAGTAGTCCAGTGGTCTATGGCAGCAGGAGAGATGGATGGATGGATATTGCATATGTCCTGGAGTTAATCCCTGTGTGTTTGGATATTACCTGGGGGAGGAGTGCTGTTATATCAGTGACTGTAGCACTTGGACAGATGCATGTAACAAATCTACTGTTTGTCTCTGACAGCACCGTCCAAGCAGCAGGATATCTCTGTCCTTCACTTTTGACATAGATTCTCTGTCTCTGTTTGCCTGGTGCTTTTTCACAGATTCATGTCTCCTGTTTTCCAGAGAATAGGTAACATTTACTCCATGTTTTTCAGTCACAGCAGAGTTTTCTGGTTCATTCACCTTTAGCTCAGTCAGTGGTTGGAATCTGTTTTTTAGCTGGATGTTTGCTGATGTTACATATGCTTCTGTGATGCCAGCATTCTTTTTTTCTGATCCAGTGCTGCTTTGGCTGGGCACCAAGTTTATGCAGGTGGCATCATGTTCAAACAATTTTGTCAAAAAGAGTTTGTAGTAGTTGTTTTTACCCCAGACATGTTGAAATAGATTCCAAGGCTCCAGTCGCTCAGCAGGTCCAACGTGTTGTTGAAAAAGTTAAAAGAAGTAAAAACATAAAAATCCAGTTAAAAGAAAGTAAAAAGTTGATCATAAAATCATTGGCTAAAGGTGGAAATGACTAAAAAGAAAAGTAAAGCTGGCATGAGCAAACAGAAGTGTCAGGAGCAGCAGGAGCATGCATTACCTCTAACCCAGTACAGTTCACATTTACTAAAGTATTTAGGCAAATGTAAGTTCAAATCAAAGTCCACTATTTTATAAAAACAGTCCTTACACACACAGTAACACACAGTGAGCTGGAGAATAAAACATTTGTTTCTGTGATTAACAGTAAATCTCATGTACAGAGGTGAACGGTCCCAACAGCAAGACTTGTTTTAAACATCAGTTTTTACTTTGTTCTGTCTTTGCAGAGCCCCTCTACAGTTACCTGTCTGCTGCTGCTGCTCTGTCGGTCCAGTCCAGTCCAGTCCAGTCCAGTCCAGTTATCGGTCTGCTGCTCTGTCGGTCCTCTCTGCTCCTGCACAGCTGACACAGCCCAGCATCCTGGTCCATCTACAACTTCAGCTTCTTTTAAATAAACTTAAACTCAATCAAATCTCCATTTATTAATGTGCTTCTAGGTCTGAAGGCATATTTAAACTGTATTTCAAGCTTTTAAATCTGACATGATTTATACACGGGTGCACGTGGCAGAGTGGTTAGCACTCCTGCCTCACAGCAAGAAGGTCGTGAGTTCAAAACCCGGCCGACTCAAAACATTCTCGGCCGACTTCGGTCTTTCTGTGAGGAGTCTGCATGTTACCGTGGGTTCTCTCCGGGTACTCCGGCTTCCTCCCACCGTCCAAAGACATGCATGTATAGGTTAATTGACAACTCTAAAGTGTCCCTAGTGAATGAATGTGAGATTGAATGGTTGTCTGTCACTGTCTGTCTATAAATGTCAGCCCTGCGACTAACTGGCCACTGTCCAGGGTGTACCCTGCCTCAGGCCCAAAGCTGCTGGGATAGGCTCCAGTCACCCGCGACCCCTAACGGGACAAAGCGGTAGAAAATGAATGAATGATTTATACACTTCATATTTAATTGCACCGAGTTAATAACTTGTAGAAAGTGTTTTTATTTTTTAAATAAACTTTTAAATAACATGAAAGTAGATAAAAGCAAACATTCATTCCAGTCTGTCATTGAACATTCTACAAAATAACTAATATATTGTGTCAGCAGGCTCATATTCAGACACAGAATGAAAATGGTCGAAGATTGAGAGATGGAAATTACGGTCTTTTTTTATGGAACCAGATTGCTCTTTCGGCTCCAAACGGCTCTTCATTTAGAAGCACTTCTGGCTTTTTTAATTCAGACAAATAATAATGTGATTGAATAATTTACCTGAAATATGTGCATTCATACCAATGTTTATTTACACCTTAAAATTTACATTATGAATAAAAAAAAGTAAAACTACCAGACACTACTAAGTCTAAACATGTGTATTAAACATTTTATATAAACTATCCAAAATAAAACCATACTAAGCAAACCACACTTAAAATATATATAAGATTATTAAAGCTAGTTATTGACTAAATTCTACATTCTGCCATTATGTTTGTTATTAAAATGCATCCAAATGCTACATCGTTTGCAAGTCTTTCACATTGGTACAATGATCTACTGCTGCTACAAGATCAGCAGATTCTGTAGCCATCTTTAAAAAACACCTGAAAACACATCTCTTCCATCAACACCTGACTGACAAACACTGAATTCTACTTCCTGTTTATTGATCCATTCTCTTTTTAAAATAAATAAATCTTTCCCATCTTTAGCTGTGAACACTGTGCTGGGATGTAACTGACTAGTTTTTTCTACCTTGTGTTGTTAAATAAAAAAGACCATTTATTAATGTTTTTCAGACATTTTGTTAAATTGACAAAGTGAAGTGTTGGACATATTTATTGTAGACGACAGGAACTGTAAACTCAAAAAAATCTTCACATTTAAACCTGAAGCTATCATACATCTGTGTAGAACAAAAACTTGACAGAAATAAATATTCACACATTCCACTTCCTGTTTCATTTCATTTCATCAGCTCTTATCCTCAGCTGCCGACTGTGACCTGGCAACTTTTATTTCACTGTTAAATGTGCGACTTAAACAATTGGGTACAATCAAATGTAATTATAAAACATTATATAAGGCTTAAGAATCTTGTAAATAAACAGACACATGCATTGTGTTGGTGTGATAGAAAACAAAAAAAATTGCACAACAAAAAAAATAGTTATATATAGGGATGCACCGATACCGATACCGGTATCTGGTATCGGCCTCGATACCACATTTTCGTAAGTACTCGTACTCGTTAAAAGTCTCCCGATACCTGGGGCCGATACCACGGTCTGAGAAATGTCTATGTTTGAGCGGCGTGTAAGGGGTTAATCACAGGTTCCAAGTGCCCGCCCCCAGGCCCCGGCTGCAGCTCAGAGCGGAGAGAACGAAGGAAAGACGAGACATGTCAGCCGTGTGGAACTATTTCCAAATAAATGAAGACGACAAAACAAAGGCGGACTGCAAATTGTGCTCAGCCAAATTGTCCAGAGGAGGCTCAAAAGGTAGCGCATTCAACACAAGCAATTTAATAAAGCACCTAAAATCCAAACATGACAACGAGTATAAAGAGTTTACCCAGGCGTCTAAAACAACACAACCCACATTGCAGCAAACTCTTGCAAGAAGTGAGAAAATGTCCAGAGACAATCCACGTGCTGTGAAAATAACACAGGCAATCACAGAGTACATTGCATTGAGTGACCAGCCACTTTCGGAGGTAGAAAATGTGGGGTTCATGCGTCTCCTCCATGTTCTGGAGCCCAGGTATGATGTCCCAAGCCGCCGCTACTTTACAGACACGGAGCTGCCTAAACTACACGACTCCGTGAAAAAACACATCCACAGCCTACTGCAAGCCTCCTCTTCATTTAGTTTCACCACAGATATTTGGACAAGCAGTGTTTGCCCCGTGTCGCTAATTAGCCTAACCTCCCAGTGGATAGATGAGAGTTTCACGCCGCAACGAGCCATATTACATGTGAAACAATTCCGCGGCTCGCACACCAGCCAGGCTATAGTGCATGTGTTTGAGGAAATGCTCCAGACATGGGGTATACCTACAACATCAGTACATGTTGTGCTTCGTGACAATGCCAAAAACATGATTAAAGCCATGAAAGACGCAGGGCTCCCAAGTCTGCCGTGTGTCGCGCACACGCTCCAACTGGCTGTTCACGAAGGCTTATTAGCACAGAGGAGCATAGCTGATGCTATAGCAGTGGGACGGAAAATTGTTGGGCATTTTAAACATTCCGCCTTAGCCTACTCCCTCCTCGAGGACATTCAGGGACAGCTCAACCAGCCAATAAAGAGACTGCAGCAGGACGTACAGACACGCTGGAACAGCACGTATTACATGCTCCAGTCCCTCATTGAGCAAAAGCGAGTGCTGGGGGTGTATGTGTCCGAGCATGAACTCCCTAACTATCTTACCGCTCACCAATGGGCTCTTATGGAGAAGACTGTTGCCATCCTCGCCCCCTTTGAGGAACTTACTAAAAAAGTGAGCAGCTACGACGCACTAGCCTCTGATGTCATCCCAGCTGTGACTGTGCTAGTGAGACTTCTAAACAGAGAAACAGAGTCAAGGCAATGAAAGCAACGTTACTGGCAGCTGTCAAGAAGCGCTTCAGTGACGTCGAGACCAACCCACTGTACTTCATCTCCACCATACTTGACCCAAGGTAAAGTCTGTGTGCTATAGGTATTCAATGATAAACTACAGTACTACATTTAAGATTAATTTCCATCTGAAATATTATATATTTTTGTAACTAAAATACACAAATACAAATGTATGCAATATATATATATATATATATATATATATATATATATATATATATATATATATGAAATATATTTCCCTTAATACTACCAGAAAGCCAAATGGATGGCATTTGTGACAGTGGTTTAGGGGAAACTAAAATCTGTCCTATTTTTCCACATATTAATACATTTATAAATTTTGTTCAGGTATAAAGATCGCTTCTTCTCCAACAATGGCCCGGAGGCCAAGCTGCACCTGAAGCAGGAGCTGCAGATGATGTCCAGAGCTGAGGCAGAGGGGAGTCGGGCAGAAGCTGAAGAACCTCCTGCTAAACTGTTCAAGGCGCAGGCCAGCACTAGCAGCAGTCTGGACACTGTATTTGAAGAAATCGCTAAGGAGCAGCCCCAGGCAGCACAGCCGCTGGCAGCAGGTGCTGCCATTGAGCTTGACACATACCTTGCAGAGGCCCCAAGCCCCCGTGAAGACAGTCCTCTGAAGTACTGGGGTGTCAACAAAATCAGGTTCCCCACTTTGGCTAAAATGGCCCATAAATACCTCTCAGCCCCATGTAGCAGTGTGGAAAGTGAAAGGCTTTTTAGCTCAGTATCGCACATTATAGATGAAAAAAGAAACAGGCTGACTGCTGGTAATGCAGAAAAGCTACTTTTCTTAAAAAAAAACCTGCCACTCACTTTTTCTAAATAGGCTCCATTAAGTGAGTCGTCTTAGACTTGATGTTAATACCTACCTCAGTTGCACTGACTGCCACAGTTCTATGTTGGTGGATGTTGTTATTTTATTCAAATATTGTGCACTAAATAGCAAAGATGTTTATTATTGCTCCTTGTGTTCTCCAAAGCAGCAGAGTTTACAACAAACTGAAAAAAATACTTGAGTTGCACTGTCACTGTTTTTTTTTTTTATAATTATTTATTCTGTAATATGTTGCATACAACATGCTTTTCATTTTAAATAAATGTTCTTAGTTCCAAACTAGTGCCTTGTTTTTTTTTTTTTGTTAAATTATATGACTAAAGCTGTTACCTGTTAATTTAAATCATGTTTTTTTAGTACTCGGTATCGGTATTGGCGAGTACTGAAATGCAAGTACTCGTACTCGTTTTCCAAAAAAGTGGTATCGGTGCATCTCTAGTTATATACAGTATATGATTATATAAATCATTAGACCCCACATTTATTTGGCTTACATAAAGCATCTATTCACCAGTGTTACAGCTGGAACACCACTGGAGGCAAGGGGGGGTTAAGTGTCTTACTCAAGGACACAACGACAGTATGAACTGGGGGAGAAAGGGAATCGAACCACCAACCTCCCCCTACTGCACACAGCATTCAATTCATGTTTACTTCAAATGTTACATGCAATTTTGTGTTTTATGCTTTATTAGTAAAATGAAGACAGTTTTGAAAATACAGCTTATCTTTAAATTCCCCCCACAATGACTACACCTAGTTTAAAATTAAATGAAACAATATTGGCACCATAGATTGTACTGTACGTATTGAACCGTGGACCGACTGTATTGTTGTATCCCTACAGCCTTTTGTTGTTCATTACTCTGAACGAGCAGATTTGAAATGCTGAGAGCTGTTCTCACACAGATCCTGCAGTTTATACAGCGCTGTCCATCCCAGTTGTTGTTTATATTGTTTATAGTTACTGGGTGCTCATAGTTCTCTACAGGTCATGTCAAATCATGTCATGTCCTCTATGTTAGTCCAAGCATGGAGTAGACATAACTGGAGATATGGCTTGTCATGGGACTTCTGCACCTGGAGCTGGGGCGTTGGAGGAGTGTGTATGCAAGATACACCTCCCACTGACAGCCCCCACTGCAGTGATATAAAATCTCATGTTTTATTTACTTCTTGAAGCAAAACGCACTCTGTACCTTTGATATATCTGTGTGTCTTTGCTTCATTCTTGCAAGAATAAAACCTGGCCTTTCACTTTTATAATATAATCTGTCTCCGTGTCTCTCTGGATAACATAAGGATATAGAATTCTTATAACACATGTTCATTATGGTTTGGCTAGTGAACAATTTTTTATAGAGTTTGTTTCATATTAATTGTATATTATATGCTCTCACTCCTGCTCCAGTTCATATGCTTATCCACATACACTTATGACTTAATGTCTTTAGCTGTGTCTCCTACTGGCTCCAGACTCATCCAAACTAGACAAAGACATCACTTTGCACTACATCTAATTATTGTTCAGGGACACTGTCCATGGCATATACATGTAAACCTATACACATCTATAACTGACACATCAGCTCATTACACGTCCATCCAAGACCTTGAAGCTGAGAGGCGGGCATAATGTACGCCTATAAAAAACTTCAGGATGCAGAGTCTCATTGTGGTCCATACCTCCCCATTTCCACCTCAGCGTGTTGCTTTAGGTGTCGAGAAGAAGTCTGTTTAGAGTAAAATATCTCTCCACACAGCTCACACGGTATCACCAACTCTCGAGTGTGTTGAAGGTAATGTCTCCTAAAAGAACTTGAACATCTAAATGTCTTTCCACAATGGTCACAATAGTATGGTCTGTGTCCTGTGTGGATGAGCTGGTGTTCTTTTAAATGACCTGCCTGTGAAAATGTCTTCCCACACAGGTCACAGCTGTATGGCTTCTCTCCAGTGTGGATGCGCTGGTGTCTTTTGAGACTCTGCACAGTGGTAAACTTGTTCCCACACTGGTTGCACGTGTGCATTATAGAAGCAGTTGCTGTAGTCAGCTTCTTTATTTAATGAGTTTGCTTCTGACCAAGGATCCCTTGTTTCTCTGTAAGAGACAGAAATGTAAAAGTTAGAAAAAGATCACTTTAATACAAGTTCTCAACATCTTACCAACTTGGGTTCAACCAGTTGAACGCAGCATAAAAAAAAGGCCCCTGGGACAAGAAAAGAAACAGCTTCACCTTTAAAACCTCGCCCAGATTCCTTTGCTTTAACCTTGCAGAACCTTCACAGACATGTTAAAAAATAATGCATTATTTAGCAACAGTATAATGTACATAATAGTTACTAAAATGTAATAGGAACAATATACCCCCACCCCCCTCCGTCTGCGTGCCGTATCTTGAATTAAAAAAATAAATAAAAAAAACACAACCTTCATCAATAATTTTTATTTTTTTATTTGGGTTTGTTATGGTGAAGACGTAGATGAGTCCCACGGTAAGGTTCTTAATTTACTGGTCTTTGTTCCCAACAAACGACCAAACGGGACATCTTAAATACAAAAGACAAAAACAATAAGCACTACTTTAGAGACAGTCACCAGGACAAGCCCAGAGAACAGCAGCTGCTCCTCCACATTAAGAGGAGCTGAGAGAGGCTCGGTCATTGGTTCTGGAAGCCTTTTGGAGACTTTCTGACATGGTTTAAATAATGTTAAGAGATAAAACGGGCCTCTGGAGAGAAAAGAATGTACTCTGGGAGACAAGAAGTACAAGCAGCCGCGCCGTAAAGCTGGGGGGATGCTAGGGTGATTCTCAGGGCCTATAAAGATATTAGATAAAAAAATAATAATAATAACTTTGTGTTTGTTGCAAAAAACGTACAAGAAAAGAAGCGGGGGTTTTGCTTGGTTCATTTGCCCAGATAAACAGTGATACATGGAGTTGTAAATAATATCTTTATCGCCCTCTTCTGGTGAATACAGAGTAGTGTTTAAACCAAGTAGAGAACATTTTGTGTAAATACTCTGCCATTGAAAGATTTATTTTATAAAACTGCATGTTTAAACTTTAATTTCATTGTATTTGAATAGTCTTTTTTAAAGTGACCTGACCTGTGATTAAAAATGCATCAAGAAGGAGGTGGCATTAAACAGAGACCACAATAGAATCCTGTTTTACACTGCTTTATTTCTGGTTAATTTGCAAACTAACTCCAGCATACTAACTATGCAATCAATTGGGTTGCTTGATTTTTAAGTCTGGCTATGTGGCTAGGCTAACTGTAACGTCCCAAACACATAGTTTGTATAAATGAGCACATAATTAACGATTTACGGCTTCGATCAAATGTTCACAAACATGTCTTGCAGCTTGAAAAACACTTTTTCTATTTTATTTATGTGTGTGGATTTTGAATCACATAAAAAGCCTACTTTTCTCTGACCTGTTGAGTAAAGTCAGAATGTATTAGGAGACATGGACAAAGTCCGAGACAGTTTCAGACAAACCCTGGCCGTTTTACAAAAGTGGCCGGACTGTTTTCGTAGAGGCTAAAACAAAGCGCCCTCGTGGTTGTGGCTTGTTTTTCAAAGCAGCTCAAACTCTGCAGATGTAGTCATTTTGAACATGGATTACTCCATAGACGTGTAACGCTAGTGAAGACGGGATTAGCTCCGCCAGTTTCTTCGTTGACTACATTTACACTTTTCTGCAGCAAAGCCTCTAAAACACGACCCTTTTAAAATGTGGTCACACTCACAAACAGACAAAGACACGGACAAACCTGGATTGTTGCAGGCGTTGTCCCAGACGAGACTGTGACTCTGCAGCGGGAGGCGGACAAAGACGTCTGCTGTGAGCGAGTCTTCGTGTTTACACAGAGACAGAGACTGTAGACGATCCGGTTTAGAGTCAGAATTACGATAATAGTCGACACGCGGAAATATTATGACCACGAGCAAATGATTTCAATTCACTTGTGCAGATATGAACTCTCCACGCGCATCGGCTCGTAGAAAGACTTTTGGCGGATTGGGGGCGGGAACTACCGGTGGCACTGACCCTCCTGTGATTGGTCACCTTTCCAGTAATCCCGCCCCGTGATCCTTTGACCCTTGCACTATTTTGATTTACGGCAATCAACTTTTCTACAGATCGTGGGAGATTAAACAATACTGGAGTGTGCTGAGGTAATTAATTCTTAAAAATATTTAAAAAACGTTTGTTTAGAGCCACAGTAGATCTATTATATATGTTTGTTTGTATGTATGTATGCAGAAAACATGCTGCACATTTTGCAAGTCCGTTTAATAAGTTAGCTTTAGCTTAGCTTTGGCTGGTTTTTCATATATTTTGATCTTGGTTATTTCTCTGTTATCTTATTTGTTCTTGGTATAAAATAGAAAACGGTCTGTTTTTTACTTCCAGATGCAGATTGTGTGTATGGTATTTGGAGATAATAGATAATACACAACACAGATACATCATCTTAATCAAATTGTTTACACAAATGTACTGTTATAAATTATAAGCTTATGAGCTTGGTCTAAGGGGTGCTAAAGTGTATTCTACTTTATTGAATGCCTTGTAAATGTCAAGGAACAGAATATAGATATTTTAGGTCATTAGGTGAGAATAATTAGTCTCCTAACTTTAATCTTTTTAACCAGGACTGCTAATAGAATACAGTAACTTCAGATGGTGATTTGATTATGGCAGTTGCAGGACCTCAAGATATTCATGTAAGTATATGTAACATGTGATAAACTTATCAAATGTGATATTTTGTCAAATAAATAACATGGCTTAATTTTTATAGGGCCTTCTCAGAAGTGAACTAATGTTCAGGGTAATTTCAAAATTGCAGTCAGCCTTTGAAAGAACTCCTCTGGACATTGATTTTTTAGAATTTGCATGTCCACCAAAACATTCCTCCCAAAACTTAACACTGATCTACAGGCATCTGTAGAAGGTTGGAACAACCAGCCTCTGAGAACAGAAGGAAATAAAAGTCCAAATGTCCAGATGTGGTACTTAGGAATGATGTCAAATCCAACAAACCAGCCAGAGAACCTTCAGGTAAAACAAGTAAAGGTTTAGGGGCTGTCCACACGGAGACACAAATCACTGTATCCATATACATTTTGTATCGTATTGGCCTTTCGTCCACACGGATCCGGTGTTTTGGGAGACTGAATCCGCTATTTTTTGAAACAGGGTTCTAAAGTGGATAAATCTTTCGACAACACCTTTGCGACACCCTTGCGGTGTCGTGTGTACAGCCAATCCGTATATTTTGTGAAAACGATGATGTCAGCGCATCACGTGTCGGCCTCGTCACACGTAACAGCAACAACAATAATGGCGGACTACATGATTGAGTTCGTGCTGCAGAAGCTACTAAGCCTACTAGCTTTATTACAGCAAAATCTATTGCTTCTATGCAGTTGTGGTGAGCAACAAGCGATAATGGACAACACCATACGCCACATGCTCTTAGATCCACCGCAAAGAGAACCAGGAGAGCAACCAGGAGAAAATGAATGGAGAGAGAATTTCCGCATGTCCAAAGCACTCAGAACTCAGTCCGTATATTGAAGAGCAAACAACAAACATGAGGGCACCAATTACTACACTCTAAATAAATGACTGCAACAATTTGAGAACTTGTTTTTATTAGAAAATAAATATTTAGGTCTTCGTCTTCTTCTGCAGCGCGCAAGGTTATGCGCATGCTCAAAATCTTCTTCTTCGTGTATAGTGTATATCTGTGGCAGAATTACAGCGCCCCATACTGGTCGGGCATATATACTACATCGTTTTCAGCCGGCCGTGTGTACGCAGATATTTTCTTGAGACGACGCCGTCTCAAGATCGGATAGGGGATGCACTGGCTTCGTGTGGACATAGCCTCATGCACTAAATATTGAAACCAGACCAGTACTAGTGTTGTCTGTTTTTAATTGTCAGGATATTCATGAGCCACACATCGACTGCAGGAGGTTGGTGTCGAATACAGAGCGGATGGAATAATTGTGGTCCTGGAATTTGATATTCCTCTGACTGAAGAGCAGCTGGACTAGAGCTATTGTTGGCTCAAAATTTAAGAGACACAAACACCCGGGACCTTTACCTAATGTATAGAGAATATGTAAATGATGTCTTGTCTGGTTAAATTGGAATTAAACTATTACAAAAGTTTTATTTATTTTTAATTAAAGCAAACAAGAAAACATTTACAACTTGCCTTTTACAGGATTTTTTATCGACATGTACAGCTGTCCATCCCAAACAGGGAAACTTGGATCATCCCCTGCATTTGTCTTTTTGAAAAATAAAGTCTGAATCCACCTTAAATCATGGATTAAATAAAATATTAAAGAATGTTAAATTAACACAAACATGCATTAAATTTTACGGTTAACATGTTACGTACCTCTTTTAGGTCTCCAGGAACAAAAAGCTACTGGAACAGCTGATGGTGTTGTGCCAGTTCCTTGTCAAATCCATAAATGTCTCGTCCTTCGTGGATCTGATTAAGGATGGGACTCAGTCAGGGCCGGATTGGGACTCATTTTCAGCCCTGGAGTTTCATGCCTTAGACCGGCCCACTTTAGTTCCCGACTGACTATATTAAAATAATAAAATGAAAACCTAAGAATATAAGTCTGCAATAGGCACATTGTTTTCTACAGTATTTTTGTCTTGTTTCCAGTCCAATGGGGTAAGAAAAATAATTGTTTTAATTTTAGCTTTTAAGCAACAACAAAAAAATCACTTAATTAGGCCCGAGCCGGTGATGGCCGGGAGGGCCTATTGTTTTTGCTCGGATTTTTTTTTTTTTTTTCTTCCGACCCAATGATCCTAAATTTGACCCAGTGAACATGCACGAAAAGTCATTTTATTGGTCCCAGACTTCAAGCTCGGCGAAAAATTGATGTATTTGAAGTCGCCGAAAAAAAAATACGAAAAATGACTCAGTGGCGACCCTACAAAATCAAAATACATTGGGCCTATGGAAAGTGAAAGTAACTTTTTCCAACGTAGAAAAATGAAACTTGGTATATCCATAGGACACCTCAGGGCAAACAGAAAAGTCAATGACAGTCACACCCTAAACTCAACAGGAAGTCCGCCATGTGGGGTGAAACGCACGGCCACTAAAATCGCACTTGCGCAGAAAGATGCAAATCATTGTGTTTTAATCTAAATGGCCCCAAATTTGGTGAGTATCATCTAGACACGTGTGCCAACCAAAGTTGTGACTTTGTTTTGATATCTTATCGGGTATGGGTGTGGCAAGCCTGTAACGAGGTGGCCATTTTTGTGAAAATAAACGTCTCTATAACTCTCAAACGCCTTCTCGGATCGAGTTGGACCCAAAAAGGCGTTTGTGCACATTCATGACCTGAACAAAAAATATGTAAATAAAAGGGTTATCTTTAGAAATGGCTCTCCAGCGCCCCTACAAACTTATAATGGACCCAAGAATTTAATTTGTCATAGAGACATAAAATTTTGTACACACATCTCTTATGTCATGACGAGCATAAAAGCCAATGACAACCACCCCTATCTATAAATGTGTTGCCATAGCAACGTCCCAAAAATGTGAAAAAGTCAATGGGAAGTGAAAATTTTAGTTTGTTGTAGGCAAATTAAACTTGGTACACACATCTACCATGGGCTTATGAACAAAAAGCCAATGGGGACCACACCCTATCACACACAGGAAGGCGGCCATTTTGAATTGAAAATGTGAACCGACTTAAAATACACCTCTTTTTAAAAGTACACAGAAAAAGCTGCTTCATTCCACAGACACCAAACTTGGGCAAAATGAGCTAAACACATGTATGTAAAAGAGACAAGTGTTTTTCTAGACTTTTTGCTCGAGTTATATTTTTTATTATAATTCGGTATATATTTTTTATTATAATTTTTCTGCAAAATGATCCTCAATTTAACCCAGTAAACGAACAACTAAAAGTCATTTTTATTGGTCCCAGACTTCAAGCCCGGCAAAAGATTTATGTATTTGAAGTCCCCGGAAAAAAAAATACGAAAAATGACTCAGTGGCGGCCCCTAGAAAAGTCAAAATACATTGGGCCTATGGAAAGTGAAAGTAACTTTTTCCAACGTAGAAAAATGAAACTTGGTATATCCATAGGACACCTCAGGGCAAACAGAAAAGTCAATGACATTCACACCTAAACTTAACAGGATGTCCGCCATGTGGGGTGAAAGGCGCATGGCCACTAAATTCGCACTCTTGCGCAGAAAGATGCAAATCATTGTGTTTTAATCTAAATGGCCCCAAATTTGGTGAGTATCATCTAGACACATGTGCCAACCAAAGTTGTGACTTTGTTGTTGATATCTTATCGGGTATGGGTGTGGCAAGCCTGTAACGAGGTGGCCATTTTTGTGAAAATAAAACGTCTCTTAACTCTCAAACGGCTTCTCGGATCGAGTTGGACCCAAAAAGTCGTTTGTGCACATTCATGACCTAAACACAAAAATATGTAAATAAAAGGGTTATCTTTAGAAATGGCTCTCCAGCGCCCCCTACAAACTTATAATGGGACCCAAGAATTTAGTTTGTCATAGAGACATAAAATTTGGTACACACATCTCTTATGTCATGACGAGCATAAAAGCCAATGACAACCAACCCCTATCTATAAATGTGTTGCCATAGCAACGTCCCAAAAAATGTGAAAAAAGTCAATGGGAAGTGAAATTTTTAGTTTGTTGTAGGCAAATTAAACTTGGTACACACATCTACCATGGGCTTATGAACAAAAAAGCCAAAGGGGACCACACCCTATCACACACGGGAAGGCGGCCATTTTGAATTGAAAATGTGAACCGACTTAAAATACACCTCTTTTTTAAAAGTACACAGCCAATAGCTGCTTCATTCCACAGACACCAAACTTGGGCAAAATGAGCTAAACATATGTATGTAAAAGAGACAAGCGTTTTTCTAGACTTTTTTGCTCGAGTTATATTTTTTTAAATTATAATTCGGTATATATATTTTTATCATATTTTTTCTGCAAAATGATCCTCAATTTAACCCAGGAAACGTACAACTAAAAGTCATTTTTATTGGTCCCAGATTTCAAGCCCAGCAAAAATTTATGTATTTGAAGTCCCGAAAAAAATACAAAAATGACTCAGTGGCGACCCTAGAAAAGTCAAAATACATTGGGCTTATGGAAAATGAAAGTAAATTTTTCCAATGTAGAAATACAAAACTTGCTACATCCATGGGACACCTCAGGTCAAACAGAAAAGTTTATTACAGCCATACCGTAAACTCAACAGGAAATCTACTATGTTGGGTGGAATGCGTGACCACCTAAATTGCACCCTTGTGTCTAAAGGCTTTTCATCTAAACAGCTCCAAATTTGGTGAGTATCATCTAGAGATGTGTGCCAAAAAAGTTATCAATTTGTTTTTGATACATTTGTGGCTGTGGTCGTAATGAGTCTGTGAAGAGGCAACCTTGGGAAATAAATGCCATTTCCCAATTGCCAGGATCCTTCCTTTAGAGGAGGCCCTCCAGAGCCACGGCTAGAGTCTTAGAAAACTCCTCAGAATCCTTTGGAACTTGTAACCTTGTACTTTTAGACAAGTAATATTTACATTTTGCCTTTTTAAACAGGGGGGTGCAGCGATTCCTGAGTCATCTCAAATCTCCAGCCAGTACTTTGTTTTTCTCGCCTTAGCCCAAGCATAATCTATTATTTCCAAAGGTTCAGACAGCTCCCAGGAAAACCAGAGATTGTGGAGACCTTTAACTCTAAAGTTAGGTTACAAGGTGGTGTAGCAGGCCCCAGCAGTAGCACAGGCCCGGTTATTTGACATTACCGTGAAGTTTACGATTTAAAACACGAAATGCAATCCTCCGAGTGCATGTGTCCCCGCGGTCTCAAGGGAGGCGAGGGCCTTTATCGCCGCTTGCGGCTTTAATTTTTAGTTGTTTTTTTTTTTCTCAAGAAAACAAGACATAATTTCTCATGCCATTTCACTTGTAAATGTATCTTGAATTAAGAATATTTAGATATTTGAACTGGAAACAAGTAAGAAAATGATTTTCATTGAGCAGGGCTCTTCATTACAATTATTTCTTCTGAATGACAATCCTACCTGCCCATTCTGGTGTGATGGGCTCATGACTGGAGCTTGGGGACGTTTCTGGGCCTCGCTCTTCACTGTTGGCATAAGCGGTGCTAGAGGCGGCTGCTGCTGAAGAGCTACAAGAAAAACTTTGATACATGAGCGGTGGTTTACATACGGCGTTGTTTTGCACGGTCGTTAGCATCTTGCACTGCTCCTAACTACCTTAACGTTAGCTTACTTACCCGCCTCGTCGTCTCCGTTTGTTTTGTTGAAAATACGTGCTCAGCTTTGAACATTTGGCGCGTCAGTTTCCAAAGTTTTTTTTATTTATTTATTCTGGCCTTTTCAGCGCCGCCTTTGCGCTTTCTGTTATCCATTTTTATATGTGACTTTTTTATTATTTTGAGCAACTTGCAAAGGGGCCGTGTCAGAGGCGGGGCCAGGAGTCAAAAGCGTCATCATTGTCTTGCAGGCTGCACTCTGCGAGAAAATATTAAATAAAAGAGTGGAACTGCGGTAAAATAATAAATAAAAAGAGTGCGGCTGCGGTAAAGTAATAATAATAATAAATAAATAAAATATATTTCAACCCAGTCCCATGACAACAACGGCCCTCGCGGCCAAACAAACGTACCGGCCCACGGGAATTTTCCAGTGCTCGATTAATCCGGGCCTGGACTCAGTCTTACAAGTGAATGCAAAGTGATGGCACTAACATAGAATATGAAAATGCTTCATTAGTTAGTCATTCAAAACAATTGTGAATTTGTATTAACAAACTCCTGGATCACCTTTTTCTGCTCAACATTTATTGGTCCAGTAAAGCCACACACCACAATAGCATCTGATAATTCCAAAAGCTTTTCTCCTTCAATGTTTTCCACCTTAAAAGAACAAATTTTATCTTGATATTGGTACAAAGCAAAAACATAATTAAGTGACATAGAAAACTGCATTTTATTTTTTATTACTTCTTTAATCAAGTTGGTGATTTCCGGATCTGTAAGTTCCAGTAAACCATCACTTTGTACTTCTCCATGGCACAAAAATGATAGGACCATCTAGTGAGAAAGTTTGGTGCAGGTCCTGTATCAAACTAGTGCAAAGATCTCCCACAGATCCTGACAAAAAAACAAACATACATGTTTATGAAAAAGTATTGAGGTTACCTGTTAGCACAATCTATTTCATAAATAAAGGCACAGACTTGAATTTGTTTTCCTGATCATCTGTGATACTATATTTGGGGTTTTGTCCTTCTCTGCATCTCCTTCAAATAAATGTGACTGAATGCCACGCATCATTTCTGTAAGGAGGAAAAGCAATTGTGCTAAAGAGGATTTCATTATTTGTTATGGCCTCGATGAGGAATACAAACCTGTAAGGAATTCTTTATGAAGGGCTCCTTCATCAGTGTATTTTTCTCCAATAAAAGAGAGTCGAAGGAGGTTCTTTGGAGAGGCTTGCTTCTGTCTGGACCACTGCTTAAGACCCTCTGATAAAGGACCTCTCTTGTCACATTTATATTAAATGTTTTGGATTTGTCAACCTTTTCTCCAAGAGACTTTAGGATGTCTGATAAGCTCACAAATTACAACAATATTAGCTTTATAAAACAAGACAGCTACAAACACAAACTCACACAAATAGAATCCCTGCTGTGGTGCTCAACAGTGTCTTGGGTGATTCCAGTGTGATGCTGTTGATGTGGAGAGATGTGTATAAACATCAAATTCATTTTTTTAATGACATGGTCAAAGGGATGGTCATGTGACAGACAAATCAAATTCTATATTGAATGAAATGTAGTAACTACCTCTCCCTCTGGCCACATATGCTGCATGGATATGAATGTAATCTTGTGTGAATTGTTTTTAAATAATGGGCAAGACACGATTAAAGACACAATTTCAAGCAAACAGAAAGAGATAATCATAAGAACCCCAATAACAATTTCACTAAGCAGTAAACATCAAGGTAGTTTGATCTTGTTTGTGTAAGATGTGACAGTGCATGTTTCTTTTGTTCAAATCCATACATCTACTCTAAAGATTAACCCAAAACAACACTCTATATTTACACTGTAAATAATGATGTCAAGAAGAAATGTAATGGTTAATGTCTGTGATTATCTTACATTGATCTCAGAGTCCACTGGATAACTGGATGTCTACAGGAATAGTCAATAAAAAGTCTTTGCACTTGCACATTGATAAAGCCCGGTCATATTCTTACATTGACAGCTGAGTCATTTGATGAAGTAAGATGTGTTAGATAACTTACATCTTTATCATCCTCCAAGTCGAGTATTTCATGGTAGGTCTATAAAAAAATAACACAACAATCACAAATTCATGCAGACTGTGACTATTACAGTGGTGGAAAAAAGGTTTTCAGACACCTTTAAAATTTCACACAATAAAATGTCTGTGGAAAAATCATTTTTGTTTCAAAAAGTGTGGTTGCATTAGACAGACACAAACAATTACAAATGATATTTTTAATTGTTTAATCTGTCTGTCATTTCATTTTGTTCTTTTGCTTTTAAAACCACAAATGTTGTCTGCCAGTCTCAGATTTGCAGTACAAGTGTAAGTGTAGTTCCTACTTATACCACAAGAGGGAGATACCATAAAGTGAGCGCGTCTGCAAGAGCAAACAGAACCAGGTTTGTCAACAGTTACAGGCAGTTAGCAGACAAGCATGTTTGTATTTGTTTTCAGATACTGTCTGTGTTTCAAATGTGCAACAGCCACATCATTAAAATAATCTTTAGTAGTTTTGAAAACTTGAATATTGAATCTTAATTCATTATTTAGTGCCCGAAAACCTTTTTCTATCACGGTTAAGTAAGTAGATTTAGTAGTAAGTAGAAATGGAATGTAGAGACCAAATTAAATAGTACTTGTGTATCTACAATTCTTGCAAAAAGTTAGGGATATTGAATTTTGGGATAAAATGTCTGAATGCACCTAAAATGCACTTTAACTTTTACATGTGACCATCATTTGACAATCTCTAAACTTTTGAATGCACATGTCCAACTGTTCAATCTTTCAGACTAACGCAGCAGAACAAGCACAAACATTAGATTTGACACAAACAGAGGCTTTAGTTTGTGGATTTAAGTCAGTGTCTGACACTAATTTGACATGATCAGCAAAAATCACAAAGAAAATAACACACTGCAATGTACAGACTTTTATACACAATGGATTAGCTTCAAGACCAACAGTTAGACTCAAGTTATAGACCTGAGTCCAAACAAATACTAAAGCAAAAGAACAAAAGACATTAGAAGATAAACATAAATACATAGAGTTAATAATATTTGTGGAGTAAATATGAATGTATAGTATTTAAGTGTGTGTTTGAGACAGGTACAAAGGCCCAAAAATATATCTTCTCAAAGTCCTTTTAAAGCTTCTTCGACATGAGATTGGTAGAAACATGTCTAACTCATGGACACAGTGCCCTCTGCTGGACACAAACTTCCAATATAACTTTCATCTAAAAGAAAAAGTGAAAGTCAAAGTCAGTGTTGTTGTGTTGGACCTGATGGTTCTAGTTTAAAGTGACTGGACTGTAGCTGCTGCTGAATGTGGCCTCACACTGGAGTAAACACAGCTCTGTTCCTGTTCACACGTCCTTCTCTCTGAGTTGGAGTCAAAAAAGAAGTGACCTGTCAATGTATCAAATGAAAGAAACAAGAGACTCACCTTTTGATGTTTTTGAGCTCCAGCACAGAATCTGTGGCATCTGTAAAAGAAACATTTCATTTCATTCACAGTGGACAGTGTTTTTTACTGCTTTAGTGCAAAAGAAAAAGAAGCCATAGTGACACTTTCATTGTGAACAGACTTTGTGTGAACTCTTGTCCTTTTTCTGGATTTGGACATTTGATTACAGACAGTTTCTTCTAAAACTTTAATCTCAGTGCTTTCATATTTCAGCTCTGGGTAGAAGACAATCTAAGTCCTGGTTTTTATTCTTATTCATAGGAAATGTTGAACTTAATCCTGGGCCTGACTCCTACACTTTTATCTTATTCTTTCTGTATTTTTATAGATATGACTCTGGTCTTAATAATCCTTGTCTTTTTACATCCGGCCCAGTCCTACAGCTGCAGCAGTGCACTCTCTCAGACCCAGCACCTGTCTTTCCCCCAATGAACTTTTTACTACAACATCTATTCCTCTTCCTCTCCTCACCAAAGTCCCATCAAGAAAAACTCAGAGAGCACCACTTTTAAAAAAAGACAACCACATTAGTTCAGCTCGGAGAAGTAAGAGGATTTCAAATGTGCTTCTAAACTCTCGTAGCCTTGTCCCCAAAGTGGATGAATTTAAAATGATGCTCAAACAAAGGAACACATAAAGACAGTCTCTGAACCTTGGCTTACTCCTGCTGTCCCTCACTCCTTCCTCTCAATTGTAAATGATTGACTCTATTGTAAAAACCCAAATGGAAAAACTACTGGAGTTGTCCTGTATGTCAATCAAAAATATGTGCCTGCTTTAACAAAAATCAAAACAGACTCAGAGTCAGTGCAACTGGTCCTGGATTTGACACATCAACATTCAATTAGCCTCATCGTAACATCTAATGGTCCAAACAATAAGACAAATACTTCCCTGTCTCAGATCTCCAGTCGAAGAAAAGCAGCAAAGACAAAAGAGCTTGTGTTTCTGGACGATTTGAATCCAAGTCTCTCAAAGCTCTCGCCTCAAAGCTTGGTCTGAGTCACTTATGGCGCTTTTCCACTACACAGTACCAGCTCGACTCGACTCGCCTCGGCTCGCTTTTCGCTCCGTTTTCCATTGCAGATAGTACCTCCACAATAGTACCTAGTCGTCATCATAGCGGGCAAGAACCTGTCGTGACGTAATCTTCTGCGACACACACCCGCTACTCACACACATAAACAATGGAGGAAATCGAGTCTATGTTTTTTTTATCCTCAGGATGTGGCTGTTTCTCACAGCAAGACAGCAAACGTTGTTTCAGGAGAGGCTGAGGGCAGCAAAAAGAAACAATGCTGATAACAGGAGAGTTTGGGAATTACTACAGAGTTCAGACTACGAGACAAATCTGTTTTTTCAAAGCCGACGCAAGAGGCTAAGTTATGCTAACGTTTACATATGTGTAAATACTATAAGTTACTACTTACAAAGTATTTGAACAACTTTATAGCTACCAGTATTACGTAATAAAATGTGTATGGTTTATGTGTTTCAGATCTGTAGAACAGCAGATCTACAACAGGAAAATATGTCGAGCACGGGTTGTGGTTGAAAACGCTTTTGGTAGACTGAAGGGAAGGTGGCGTTGTCTCATGAAAAGAAATGACTGTGATGTTACAATGGTGAAATCTATGATTCTTACTTGCTGTGCTTGCATAACCTTTGTGAGAGTCATGGAGAGGACTATGACAATGACTGGGATGCACCTGCAGCAGCAGAGCCTGTGGTGGCAGTGGCACAGGGTGTAGAGGAGGAAGGCAGTGATGTACGAGAGGGTCTGATGCGTTACTTTAATTGCTAAAAAAATAAATACATTATCGTTAAAAATGTTGTCTCTGCTGTTTTAAGGTTATCACAGTATAAAATCTGAAAATACATGGTCAAACCCTTGTACAAAAGCAAACCATCAAAAAGACACTTATTTGTAATAAGTTTCAAAAAGTTTTATTTAACCACACACATACAAATAGAACAAACTCTAATATAAATTCACAAACAACTATATACATGTTACATGTAGTGCAAACAATTTAAAAATGCTGTATTTAATTACATAATATACATTTTCAGTCCAGGGTGGTGGAACAGCGTCCGCCGGTTCAGTGCCTGTACAAGCTGGCCCAGGATTCCCAGAAAGGCCTGGTTGAAGGCGACATTGCAGCAATCTCCTCCCTCCTCAAAGCCGCTTCTAGTTCTGGTTCAACTCCATCTGCTCCACATCAGATGTCTGCATCTCCTCAGGACAGTCAGATGCTCCTGCTCCCTCTGTCGTTTCCTCCGTCCTGGACAAAAATAATTACAATGAATGAATTACAATAAAATAAACAATTTCACGTTTAATTCAAGACGTTGTGTGCATTTGAAATTACCATGTGTACAGTATACATACAGTATACAGTACACATGGTACGCTTACATTGTGTATGTCTCGAAAGTTATAAAAATACTGAACAGGTTTATTAATGAATCTTGATTCCCATAACTGGGAATGCTTCCTGTTGCTATGCAAGTACATTGACGTTATATTAATAATAATATATGATATACTAATGGGTTATAAACACGATTAATATTAATTTAATTATATTAATAAGTGTATATAGATTCACAGACAACAGGCTAGAAGGTTTTACTTTTTCTCCTAATAATAATAATTGTTATATTTATATAGCGCCTTTCCAGAGCTCAAGGACGCTTTACATATCTCCTATTATACTAACCGGTTGCGGTGTAGCGCTGGTGCCAATGGTTCTGGTGCTGTTGTTGATGCCGACGCTGCAGCCGATGCCAACGTGGCATCAGTGGGAGCCACAGAACCATTCTCGCTTCGAAAAGGAATCTTGAATAGAAAGATCATACAAAAGTCACACACTCTAAATAGCAATGGCAGGCAGCTAGCAACTAGTTAGAGCTAAAAGTTAGCGGCAATTGCTATCTGCGACACAAGTTTACAGTCTTCATTGTTATTAGTGAGCTTCAGCTTTCCAAACGCCAGCCTAAAGAAAACAAAACTCTCAAGCAGAGTGCACCTACAGGGTTAATGTAATGTAAACTTAAAACACTTACCGTCCTCCATCAGCGACTGGAGACTTCTTTGTTTACTCTTTCGTTCCTCGTTGCCCCATCAAGCTCTCGCTGGATCTTCTCTTCGGCAACCAAACAAAGAAAAGTCTGCACCTCCTCGTTTGACCACGGAGCATTTTTCCGAGTTGCCATAATACTAAAGTCTGGGACTGGGTAAATTATCACGCAATCTCTGGCCAAACTATTTAAAAATGGCGGGGTTATTCAGGATACTCCGTCTGGCTCTTGCAACGATGACGCGGTGAACAGTGACGATTCTCTCTGGCCAATCAGCAGTCTGTCGTGTGTTCACGTCACAATTTAGTATAGCCACAGCCCGCTTAGAACCTCGCCGGAGGTGATACGAAAAAAAGGACCTGGAAGCAGGTACAGGTACAACTTTTACGCAGTGGAAAACCAAAAAAGGCGAGCCCAGTCGAGGCGAGTCGTGCTGGAACTGTGTAGTGGAAAAGCGCCATTAATGAAGGAGCTACAAGAAGTGGAAAAACACGCAGCTCAATCATTGACCTTATTTTCACAAATCACTGGAACAAGTCTGAATATTCTGGAGAAATAAACGCAGCATTCTCTGACCACTCTCGTGTCGACACGATTAGAAACAAATACACAACTGTTAAAGGACATGCACGTCATCCAAGTGTGAAAAAAAACTATTTCAAAACCAGTTCCAGCGACTGGAAAGATGAAAGATCCTTAATGAATCCAGAACAAACCTTATCAAACTTCCAAACAGAAATAGAAACAGTACGTCAAAAAATCATCTCTGTCCAAAAAACATAAAGTCAGAACAGGTTCAATTCAGAAATACTACAACTTCTCAAGCAGAAAGATTTAACTCTGAAAATATACAGAACATCTAAAACCCAGGAAACAAAAGTACAATTAATGTCAATTAGAAATAAGTGTCTGTTGCATTGTGTAAAACTAAAATGGATTCTTTTCAAAATCAAATACTCAAGAGGCTTCAAATCCTAAAATGCTTTTGCAAACTTTTAAAAACTTAAACGTCAAATGTAAAAAGAACAACTCAAATTAAATTCAGATGAACTTCAATGGAGTCCTCCATGATTCAAAGTACTACATTGACGTGGAAGACTTGGATGAATGCCGGCTTTAGAGCTTTACACATATTATCCTTTTAAATGGTGTTTCTTCATTTAATGAAATCAAAGGTAAATTCAATCTCAAAGACCTAAAGAAAAATTAATAAATGCAGTTAAAAGAGAATTATGATTTTAAAATGGAACTCCAATGGAAATAAAAAAACGTTTTAGAGCAAAAGAAATAAGTAGAAAATACATAAGAGTATCTTATCACAGCCAAGAATAATTAAGACTAATTCGAAATCTATGGGGGCTGGATAAAGATATGAAAAACTGATGCTAAAGCAAAATGAAAGAAGGTTTAGAGCTCCAACTAATGAAAATGTACGATTGATTCAGTTTAAATTAATAATAAGAGTGCTACAGCAGAGTTTGACACTTGTCTAAGATGCTGTGAGGGGAGGGGGGGGGACTGAAGGATGCCTTTCAAATGTTTGTAAAGACAGCTTTGTATTGATGCCAAAGACCTGCTTTCTTCAAAATGTGTCCAAAATAAAATCCCCCAATGGCTGACAGACAATATTAGCATCATTTGTTTATAAAAAAAAAACTGAGATTGAAAAACTGGAAAAATAAAGATGCACCAAGTTTGAAAAATTGAAAATCATTAATGAATATTATTTAAATATTGAGAGAACAATATCAGTAAAATCAAAATAAAGAAAAACAGTTCAGTTCTGTCTGGAAGCATGAATATGAGGCTCTTTAATCATCCCAGCCCCATCTGCATCAGTTCTAATCTGAGGATTGATGTAAATATTTCAATAGTGTTGTCAGTGGAGCAGCAGAAGACAAGAGAATGTGTGAATGAGTGTCTGTCCTGTGTGTTTCTGGGTTTGTTTTGTGGATTTGATGAACTAGTGTTTATTATATACGTGTGTTATTATATATGTGTGTGTGTATATGTGTCTGTATAGTATATATGTATGTATTCATTTACTTGTGTATGTGTGTGTATATGAAGATGTATAATGTATAAGTGCATATGTAGGTATGTTTGTAGACAGTATGTAGATGTACTGTATGTGTTATATAGGTCTTTATGTACTGTATGTGTTATATAGGTGTATATGTACTGTATGTGTTATATAGGTGTATATGTACTGTAGGTGTTATATAGATGTATATGTACTGTTTGTGTTATATAGGTGTATATGTACTGTTTGTGTTATATAGGTGTATATGTATTGTTTGTGTTATATAGGTGTATATGTACTGTAGGTGTTATACAGGTGTATATGTACTGTATGTGTTATATAGATGTATATGTACTGTTTGTGTTATATAGGTGTATATGTACTGTTTGTGTTATATAGGTGTATATGTACTGTATGTGTTATATAGGTGTATATGTACTGTAGGTGTTATACAGGTGTATATGTACTGTATGTGTTATATAGATGTATATGTACTGTTTGTGTTATATAGGTGTATATGTACTGTTTGTGTTATATAGGTGTATATGTACTGTATGTGTTATATAGATGTATATGTACTGTTTGTGTTATATAGGTGTATATGTACTGTTTGTGTTATATAGGTGTATATGTACTGTATGTGTTATATAGGTGTATATGTACTGTAGGTGTTATACAGGTGTATATGTACTGTATGTGTTATATAGGTGTATATGTACTGTATGTGTTATATAGGTGTATATGTACTGTATGTGTTATATAGGTGTATATGTACTGTAGGTGTTATATAGATGTATATGTACTGTTTGTGTTATATAGGTGTATATGTACTGTATGTGTTATATAGATGTATATGTACTGTTTGTGTTATATAGGTGTATATGTACTGTTTGTGTTATATAGGTGTATATGTACTGTATGTGTTATATAGGTGTATATGTACTGTAGGTGTTATACAGGTGTATATGTACTGTATGTGTTATATAGGTGTATATGTACTGTATGTGTTATATAGGTGTATATGTACTGTATGTGTTATATAGATGTATATGTACTGCACTGGTGTCACAGCTGTGTTAGATTGTCTTGGATGTAAATCAAAAAAATTAGGAATGTGTAAGGTTGGAGCAGCTTCTGCATCTGTCGTCTTTGTTCAATTTGATGAGTTTTTCTTTCTAATTGTACAGCCCTGTTAATGCCAAAAAGAAAAAAATTAAATAAAAATGAAACCTGAGGAAAAAAAAACACCATCTTGAGCCAGAAAACTCAAAACTAAAACTTTAAAACTAAAGCTGATGGTGGGATGGTGGAGGGTGTTATCAGATGGATCCACAAAAAAAGAAAAAAGAAAAAAAAGAAAACTTAAAAATAAAAATAAACATCTTCTTGAGCCAGAAAACTCAGAGTGTGTTCAAACTAAAGCTGAAGTTATCTGAGGAAAAAGCCAGAGCAGCTTTGTGCAACCGTCTCTGGAGAAAGAGCCACAGAGTCAATAAAACACTACACACAGAGTGTAATGTCCTCTGGATTTATCACAATGTTTGTCCAAAATGACAAAGACAGGACAGGACTGGACAGACTGTAAAGACACTGTGTCCTCAGACACTTCCTGTTCCAATAGACGTAGAGCTGATGGGAGCGGCCGTCTCACAGCAGCACGCTCACATATGAACTTTGATTATTGTAAAGTCATATGAAGCTGATCTTTGAGACTGGTCCGGCAGGTTGGGACTGCTTTAGGCTCCGACTCCACAGCAGTTCTTTTGAGAGCAACGACACAGACACAGGAGAACCAGCAGAGGACTGGACTGTGACAGGGTTTGTCTTTAATTAAACAGACGGTCTTCAGACGACGTCCAGGTCCAGTGAGTGCACCTACGTTTGATTTGAATTCACTAAACTCTGCTGCTTTATTTCTACAAAAAGAAATGTGTTCAAATGAGAATAATCCACTAAAGCAGAATGAACTCAGAAATGAGAAATAATCTAGAAGAAGAGCTCAGAGACAGTGGATTTATCCCAGAACAGTTCATGTAACAGTGAAGGGCTTTATTAATATCAGCTGTTGTTCTTGTTCAACCAGGATCAAACCAAATGTGGGAAAAGTGAATAATAATAAAAAGTGCCTTCTCTAAGTCGTCTGAGGTTTTTACAGTGTAGGGTTTATATATTTAGTTAAAGGGTCTCTGGAACAAACACTGACTTGACTTAAATCAGATTCTGACTTTTGAAAATGAGTTAATCCTGGCTTTGTAATTATTTGAAACTCTTAATTCACTGTAAACTCTTGAGTCTTAAGTCTGTCCCATTCAGACTCTGAGCTCAGATAAACTCATATAAAACAATAAAGTCTGGTTTTATGGAGCTCTTTACAGTAACGTTGTTGGATTGTGATCCTCCAGAGGCTCATAAAGGTTCATTATTCATTTGTGAATCTGTGTAAAGTGCTGCCTCTTTAACTGGATGAACCTGATGGAGGCTGAGGCCAGTGGATTTATTCCAGAACAATCCAGGAGACACTGAAGGCCTTTTATCGGAATCAGAACGGTTTATTAATGACCACACAACAAGTGCCTGACCTCAGCTCTGACCCTCTGTGTGAGGAAATCAAACAAACAGGACGACAATAAAACCAACAGTTACAGACAAACCATTGAGACAGTCCTCTGGGACAAAGACAGACAGAGACAAGGACAAAGTCAGAGTTACATTCAGTTCAGGACCTGCTTTAGTGCCTTATGGCAGCGAAAAGGTGAAGGGGTCAGTGCAGAGGAAGATGGGACAAGTATTTTCCTTCAGTCACACACTTTTCTCTGGAACACTTTGGACACTTTGGATCCACTCAGGTTTGACCAGTTTGATTCTTTTCAACAGCACTCTGCTCTGGCTTTAGTCCTGGCTTTAGTTCTGACTTTAGACCTGCTTTAGTCTGGCTTAAAGGCTTTAGTCCACATTTAGTTCAGGCCTGAGTTAGTCCTGGGTTTCTTTCTGGTTCTAGGCCTTGTTCAAACCTGCTTTAGTCCTGTTTTAATCAGGTTTGGACTGGATTTAATCTATGTTTTATAAAGGTTAAATAAATATTAGTGCAGGCTCTATTCTGGTTGAGTCCTGAATAAGTCTTAGTTTTAATTTCAGTTTAGTCCCTCCTTAAGAATTCAGAGCTGCTTTAGTTTAGTGTGTTGAGCTGCAGTGACTGGTCTGTGGCTGTAGGGGGCAGTGTAGGACAGAGGAAAGGATTAATGAGTGTCCTTTACAGTTTGTTCACTTTGTGTCATTTTGTAGGGCTCTGGACTGAGCATGGATCAGAGTGAGCACAGAGAGGACGGAGCCCCTCCCTCTAAAACCACTGACCCCCCCAAAGCTCAGAGGTGAGATGAGGATCTCTAACGGTCCACCACTGTTCTCCAGGTCAGAGGTCAGCACTAAAACCACTGCACCATCTTTATCCACAGACCTGCTCCTGGGCCCAGCTGTGTCTCCTTTAAAAGTGATCGCTCCATGGATCGAGGGATTGATTTTAAAACAGAACGTGGTCCACAGTAAGTCATCGTCAGAACTATTTGTAGAATAATTCAAAGAACAGCTCTGTGACCTCCACATCCTTAGAATTAGACAAACACAATAAAATGTTCACTGTCAATGAAAAAGACAAAAGAAAACTGTTGACACTAAATTCAGATAAAAACACTTTACAGCTCAAATCTTCTACAGATGAATTCCTCTTGGGGATTTCTAAAGTTAAACTGAGTTGAATCTCTTCAGAGTTTTGTCCTGGTGGCCTTTAGTTTGTTGGAAAGAGAAGAGCACAACTCACAGTCATTAAACCCAAGTGTCATCAACCTCTGGAAACTGAAAAAATAAAAACATCTACAATTACAAGAGAAATCAGAAACACTGTCTTAAATAAAGCACTCAACACTTCCAATGTTGACTCTGAGTCTAGTCGTCTCCAACGAAGACATGAAGACATGGCAGGACAGCAGTTCCATTTGAGCTCGTGGCTCTAACAGTGAGGAGACAAAAAAGCACAAATGAACTCTTGATGACAACACTACATCTTATTCATGTGCTTGTTTGTATTCATCTGTCTTTTTGTAACACATACACTGTTTTCAATCAATACGGACGTTTGTATTTCCAAGTTGTTTTTAATGCACCATCCAACAGAAATGGTCCCTCCCACATTCTGTGAAGACTCGTCCTGTTCTGCCTCTGTTTGGGTAATACTCGCTGCCATCATTGGTTTAATAGGGTCAGTTTCGGGGCCAGTGTCAGAGGAGGGCTGGTCTCTGGGCAGAGAGTTGATTTAACACAAGCAGCTCCAGAGACCCCTCCGTGTCTGGATCTAAAAGCCAAACTGTCTCACAGTTCTTCAGAACTCAAGCATCTCCCGAGGCACACAGTGTAATGACAGCTTTTTAATCACGTCACTCATTTTCTGATTCTAGTCCAATACATTATGTGTCGTCTTGTTCTTCAGACTGAGGCCTACAGTCAGACACAAGCATGAGTTTAATAAGACAGACACATTTATCATATTTAATATCAAATCTAGTGCCTACATGAATAAAACATGTGTTCTGCTTGAGTCAGCACTAAAACCACTGCACCATCTTTATCCACAGACCTGCTCCTGGGCCCAGACAAGTCTCCTTTAAAAGTGATGAGTCCTTCGGACTACTGGTTGATTTCAAAACAGAACGTGATCCACAGTAAGTCATTGTCAGAACACTTTAGAAGAACAACTATGGGGGTCTCATTTCCACTAGAACTGATCTGAACACAGGTCCTGCCCCAGGTATAAACACAATCTGATCTGTATTTGTCAAACATTAAATAATTTCTGACAATTGATGTGCTGTAATTGCTGTAAACAGTTTGTGGTCCAAGTTTAATGAGGAGACTGGTCGATATGAACCACTTTTTTTGTTCAAGTTGCATATGTTTGTCTTAATTGTTCAAGAGAAACTCAAGAGCAGAACTCCACAAATTACTTTTGTTCAATTAATGCATCTCTTTTCAGCTAAAAATAAATACTTTAAAAAAAGTCAATGTCATAAAATTCAATCTTTAACAATGACTTTGAGATTATCTTTTAACTGTGTTCAACGAACCAGAATAAAAAAGACATCAGAGCAGGGGCGGATTTAGACATGTTGGGGCCCAAGGCAAACACAGACATGGGGCCCTCTACATCTCTTGTTTCCCTCCTTTTGTCAATCTTTATTAAAAAAAAAAAAAGCCCTACTTGTTACTTTTCTTCAGCAGTCTTCACACAGCAATGATGCATAGACATCTGGAGTTGTATCTGTGAGAAAAAAAGAAGAAAAATTAAAGCCGCAAGCGGCGATAAAGGCCCTCGCCTCCCTTGAGACCGCGGGGACACATGCACTCGTGCTTTAAAGCGTAAACTTCACGGTAAAAGGATTCTGAGGAGTTTTCTAAGACTCTAGCCGTGGCTCTGGAGGGGCCTCCTCTAAAGGAAGGATCCTGGCAATTGGGAAATGGCAATTATTTCCCAAAGGTTGCCTCTTCACAGACCCATTACGACCACAGCCACAAATGTATCAAAAAACAAATTGATAACTTTTTTTTGCACACGTGTCTAGATGATACTCACCAAATTTGGAGCTGTTTAGACTTTAGACAGAAGGGGTGCGATTTAGGTGGTCACGCATTACACCCAACATAGTAGATTTTCTGTTGAGTTTACGATATGGCTGTAATAAACTTTTCAGTTTGCCCTGAGGTGTCCTATGGATGTACCAAGTTTTGTATTTCTACATTGGAATAAAGTTACTTTCACTTTCCATAGGCCCAATGTATTTTTACTTTTCTAGGGGTCGCCACTGAGTCATTTTTCATATTTTTTTTCGGGACTTCAAATACATAAATTTTTCGCTGGGCTTGAAATCTGGGACCAATAAAAATGACTTTTAGTTGTACGTTTACTGGGTTAAATTGAGGATCATTTTGCAGAAAAATATGATAAAAAATATATACCGGATTATAATGAAAAAATATAACTCGAGCAAAAAGTCTAGAAAAACACTTGTCTCATTTACATACATGTGTTTAGCTCATTTTTGCCCAGGTTTGGTGTCTGTGGAATGAAGCAGCTATTTTCTGAGTTCTTTTAAAAAGAGGTGTATTTTAAGTCGGTTCACATTTTCAATTCAAAATGGCCGCCTTCCGTGTGTGATAGGGTGTGGTCCCCATTGTTTTTTTTGTTCATAAGCCCATGCTGGATGTGTGTACCAAGTTTCATTTGCCTACAACAAACTAAAATTTTCACTTCCCATTGACTTTTTCCAAATATTTGGGACGTTGCTATGGCAACACATTTATAGATAGGGGTGGTTGTCATTGGCTTTTATGCTCGTCATGACATAAGAGATGTGTGTACCAAATTTTATGTCTCTATGACAAACTAAATTCTTGGGTCCCATTATAAGTTTGTAGGGGGCGCTGGAGAGCCATTTCTAAAGATAACCCTTTTATTTACATATTTTTGTGTTCAGGTCATGAATGTGCACAAACGCCTTTTTGGGTCCAACTCGATCCGAGAAGCCGTTTGAGAGTTAAGAGACGTTTTATTTTCACAAAAATGGCCACCTCGTTACAGGCTTGCCACACCCATACCCGATAAGATATCAACAACAAAGTCACAACTTTGGTTGGCACATGTGTCTAGATGATACTCACCAAATTTGGGGCCATTTAGATTAAAACACAATGATTTGCATCTTTCTGCGCAGTGCGAATTTAGTGGCCGCGCCTTTCACCCCACATGGCGGACTTCCTGTTAAGTTTAGGGTGTGACTGTCATTGACTTTTCTGTTTGCCCTGAGGTGTCCTATGGATATACCAAGTTTCATTTTTCTACGTTGGAAAAAAGTTACTTTCACTTTCCATAGGCCCAATGTATTTTGACTTTTCTAGGGGCCGCCACTGAGTCATTTTTCGTATTTTTTTTCGGGACTTCAAATACATACATTTTTGCCGGGCTTGAAGTCTGGGACCAATAAAAATGACTTTTAGTTGTTCGTTTACTGGGTTAAATTGAGGATCATTTTGCAGAAAAATTATAATAAAAAAATATATACCAAATTATAATAAAAAAAAATATAACTCGAGCAAAAAGTCTAGAAAACACTTGTCTCATTTACATACATGTGTTTAGCTCATTTTGCCCAAGTTTGGTGTCTGTGGAATGAAGCAGCTTTTTCTGTGTACTTTAAAAAAGAGGTGTATTTTAAGTCGGTTCACATTTTCAATTCAAAATAACCGCCTTCCTGTGTGTGATAGGGTGTGGTCCCCATTGGCTTTTTTGTTCATAAGCCCATGGTGGATGTGTGTACCAAGTTTTATTTGCCTACAACAAACTAAAAATTTCACTTCCCATTGACTTTTTTCACATTTTTTGGGACGTTGCTATGGCAACACATTTATAGATAGGGGGTGGTTTGCATTGGCTTTTATGCTCGTCATGACATAAGAGATGTGTGTACAAAATTTTATGTCTCTATGACAAACTAAATTCTTCGGTCCATTATAAGTTTGTAGGGGGCGCTGGAGAGCCATTTCTAAAGATAACCCTTTTATTTACATATTTTTGTGTTCAGGTCATGAATGTGCACAAACGCCTTTTTGGGTCCAACTCGATCCGAGAAGCCGTTTGAGAGTTAAGAGACGTTTATTTTCACAAAAATGGCCACCTCGTTACAGGCTTGCCACACCCATACCCGATAAGATATCAACAACAAAGTCACAACTTTGGTTGGCACATGTCTAGATGATACTCACCAAATTTGGGGCCATTTAGATTAAAACACAATGATTTGCATCTTTCTGCGCAAAGTGCGAATTTAGTGGCGCGCCTTTCACCCCACATGGCGGACTTCCTGTTAAGTTTAGTGTGTGACTGTCATTGACTTTTCTGTTTGCCCTGAGGTGTCCTATGGATATACCAAGTTTCATTTTTCTATGTTGGAAAAAGTTACTTTCACTTTCCATAGGCCCAATGTATTTTGACTTTTCTAGGCCGCCACTGAGTCATTTTTCGTATTTTTTTCGGGACTTCAAATACATAAATTTTTGCGGGCTTGAAGTCTGGGACCAATAAAATGACTTTTAGTTGTTCGTTTACTGGGTTAAATTGAGGATCATTTTGCAGAAAAATTATAATAAAAGTATATATACCGAATTATAATAAAAATATAACTCGAGCAAAAAGTCTAGAAAAACACTTGTCTCTTTTACATACATGTGTTTAGCTCATTTTGCCCAAGTTTGGTGTCTGTGGAATGAAGCAGCTTTTTCTGTGTACTTTTAAAAGAGGTGTATTTTAAGTCGGTTCACATTTTCAATTCAAAATGGCCGCCTTCCTGTGTGTGATAGGGTGTGGTCCCCATTGGCTTTTTGTTCATAAGCCCATGGTGGATGTGTGTACCAAGTTTTATTTGCCTACAACAAACTAAAAATTTCACTTCCCATTGACTTTTTCACATTTTTGGGACGTTGCTATGGCAACACATTTATAGATAGGGGTGGTTGTCATTGGCTTTTATGCTCGTCATGACATAAGAGATGTGTGTACAAAATTTTATGTCTCTATGACAAACTAAATTCTTGGGTCCATTATAAGTTTGTAGGGGGCGCTGGAGAGCCATTTCTAAAGATAACCCTTTTATTTACATATTTTTTGTTCAGGTCATGAATGTGCACAAACGCCTTTTGGGTCCAACTCGATCCGAGAAGCCGTTTGAGAGTTAAGAGACGCGTTTTATTTTCACAAAAATGGCCACCTCGTTACAGGCTTGCCACACCCATACCCGATAAGATATCAAAAACAAAGTCACAACTTTGGTTGGCACATGTGTCTAGATGATACTCACCAAATTTGGGGCCATTTAGATTAAAACACAATGATTTGCATCTTTCTGCGCAAGGGTGCGATTTTAGTGGCAGCGTTTCACCCCACATGGCGGACTTCCTGTTAAGTTTAGGTGTGACTGTCATTGACTTTTCTGTTTGCCCTGAGGTCTCCTATGGATGTACCAAGTTTCATTTTTCTACGTTGGAAAAAAGTTACTTTCTTTTTCCTTAGGCCCAATGTATTTTGATTTTGTAGGGGTCGCCACTGAGTCATTTTTCGTATTTTTTTCGCGACTTCAAATACATAAATTTTTCGCCGAGCTTGAAGTCTGGGACCAATAAAATGACTTTTTCGTGCATGTTCACTGGGTCAAATTTAGGATCATTGGGTCGGAAGAAAAATAAAAAAAAAAAAATCCGAGCAAAAACAATAGGCCCTCCCGGCCATCACCGGCTCGGGCCTAATTAAAGCCGCAGCGCGATAAAGGCCCTCGCCTCCTTGAGACAGCGGGGACACATATATTCGGAGGATTGCATGTCGTGCTTTAAAGCAAATTTGGAGCTGTTTAGATGAAAACCCTTTAGCACAAAGTGTACGATTTAGGTGGTCATGTATTCCACCCAACATTTTCTGTTGAGAAGGATCCTGGCAATTGGGAAATGGCATTTATTTCCCAATAGTTGCCTCTTCACAGACTCATTCGACCACAGCCACAAATGTATCAAAAACAAACTGATAACTTTTTTGGCACACGTGTCTAGATGATACTCACCAAATTTGGAGCTGTTTAGATGAAAAGCCTTTAGACACAAGGGGTGCAATTTAGGTGGTCACGCATACACCCAACATAGTAGATTTCCTGTTGAGTTTACGATATGGCTGTAATACATTTTTCTGTTCGCCCTGAGGTGTTCTATGGATGTACCAAGTTTCATTTTTCTACGTTGGAAAAAAGTTACTTTCACTTTCCACAGGCCCAATGTATTTTGACTTTGTAGGGTCGCCACTGAGTCATTTTTCATATTTTTTCGGCGACTTCAAATACATAAATTTTTCGCCGAGCTTGAAGTCTGGGACCAATAAAAATGACTTTTAGTTGCACGTTTACTGGGTCAAATTGAGGATCATTTTGCAGAAAAATTATAATAAAAAAAAATATACCAAATTATAATAAAATAAAATATAACTCGAGCAAAAAAGTCTAGAAAAATGCTTGTCTATTTTACATACATGTGTTTAGCTCATTTTGCCCAAGTTTGGTGTCTGTGGAATGAAGCAGCTATTTTCTGTGTTCTTTTAAAAAAGAGGTGTATTTTAAGTCGGTTCACATTTTCAATTAAAAATGGCCGCCTTCCCGTGTGTGATAGGGTGTGGTCCCCATTGGCTTTTTTGTTCATAAGCCCATACTGGATGTGTGTACCAAGTTTCATTTGCCTACAACAAACTAAAAATTTCACTTCCCATTGACTTTTTCCACATTTTTGGGACGTTGCTATGGCAACACATTTATAGATAGGGGGTGGTTGTCATTGGCTTTTATGCTCGTCATGACATAAGAAATGTGCGTACCAAATTTTATGTCTCTATGACAAACTAAATTCTTGGGTCCCATTATAAGTTTGTAGGGGGCGCTGGAGAGCCATTTCTAAAGATAGCCCCTTTATTTACATATCTTTGTGTTCAGGTCATGAATGTGCACAAACGCCTTTTTGGATCCAACTCGATCCGAGAAGGCGTTTGAGAGTTAAGAGACGTTTTATTTTCATAAAAATGGCCACCTCGTTACAGGCTTGCCACACCCATACCCGATAAGATATCATAAACAAAGTCACAACTTTTGTTGGCACACGTGTCAAGATGATACTCACCAAATTTGGGGCCATTTAGATTAAAACACAATGATTTGGATCTTTTTGCGCAAGGGGTGCGATTTTAGTGAACATGCGTTTCACCCCACATGGCGGACTTCCTGTTGAGTTTAGAGTGTGGCTGTTATTGACTTTTCTGTTTGCCCTGAAGTGTCCTATGGATGTATCAAGTTTCATTTTTCTACATTGGAATAAAGTTACTTTCACTTTCCATAGGCTCGATGTATTTTGACTTTTGTAGGGGAGTCATTTTTCGTATTTTTTTTTCGGGGACTTCAAATACATAAATTTTTCGCTGGGCTTGAAATCTGGGACCAATAAAAATGACTTTTAGTTGTACGTTTACTGGGTTAAAATGAGGGTCATTTTGCAGAAAAAATATGATAAAAAAATATATACCGAATTATAATAAAAAAAAATATAACTCGAGCAAAAAAGTCTAGAAAAACGCTTGTCTATTTTACATACACGTGTTTAGCTCATTTTGCCCAAGTTTGGTGTCTGTGGAATGAAGCAGCTATTGTCTGTGTACTTTTAAAAAAGAGGTGTATTTTAAGTCGGTTCACATTTTCAATTCAAAATGGCCGCCTACAACAAACTAAAAATTTCACTTCCCATTGACTTTTTTCACATTTTTGGGACTTTGCTATGGCAACACCTTTATAGATAGGGGGTGGTTGTCATTGGCTTTTATGCTCGTCATGACATAAGAGATGTGTGTAGCAAATTTTATGTCTCTATGACAAACTAAATTCTTGGGTCCCATTATAAGTTTGTAGGGGGCGCTGGAGAGCCATTTCTAAAGATAACCCTTTTATTTACATATTTTTTTGTTCAAGTCATGAATGTGCACAAACGCCTTTTTGGGTCCAACTCGATCCGAGAAGGCGTTTGAGAGTTAAGAGACGTTTTATTTTCACAAAAATGGCCACCTCGTTACAGGCTTGCCACACCCATACCCGATAAGATATCAACAACAAAGTCAAAACTTTGGTTGGCACATGTGTCTAGATGATACTCACCAAATTTGGGGCCATTTAGATTAAAACACAATGATTTGCATCTTTCTGCGCAAGAAGTGCGATTTTAGTGGCACGTTTAACCCCACATGGCGGACTTCCTGTTAAGTTTAGGGTGTGACTGTCATTGACTTTTCTGTTTGCCCTGAGGTGTCCTATGGATATACCAAGTTTCATTTTTCTACGTTGAAAAAAACTTACTTTCACTTTCCTTAGGCCCAATGTATTTTGATTTTGTAGGGGTCACCACTGAGTCATTTTTCGTATTTTTTTTTCGGCGACTTCAAAAACATAACATTTTCGCCGAGCTTGAAGTCTGGGACCAATAAAAATGACTTTTCGTGCATGTTCACTGGGTCAAATTTAGGATCATTTGGTCACAATAAAAATAAAAAAAAATAAAACCCGAGCAAAAACAATAGGCCCTCCCGGCCATCACCGGCTCGGGCCTAATAAAAAACACAGAACAACATTCTGTTTAACAGATGTATCCTCTGTAAAATTGTATTTACATAAAATTTTCTCTGTACAATAATATGTATTGTGTATTTACACAGGGAAGAGGTGTCATTGGTTGTCATTCACCTTGGTTGTTCTGATAGTATCTTCTATATGGATCTGCTTGCTGCTACATGTTGTTTTTGGACTTCTGCCTTGTGTTACTAAAGTGAGAAGAAACACACAAGACAATAAGTGATCAATTAGTAAAAATAACTTACCTTTTAAAATGTTTACCTTTTTTCTTTCACTGACTTTCTCCTGCTCTCCCTTTTTTCTGACCATTTCTTAATTAGGGGCCAAGCGCACCGAAGGTGCGTAGGCACCTATTGTTTCTGTTAGCGTTCTTATTAGGCCCGAGCCGGTGATGACCGGGAGGGCCTATTGTTTTTGCTCGGATTTTTTTTTTTTTTTTTATTAGGCCCGAGCCGGTGATGACCGGGAGGGCCTATTGTATTGTTTTCGGATTTTTTTTTTTTTTTTTTTTTATTATTTTTATTTTTCTTTTCCACCTATGATACTAAATTTGACCCAGTGAACATGCACAAAAAGTCATTTTATTGGTCCCAGACTTCAAGCTCGGCGAAAAATTTTTGCGGCAAACAGAAAAGTCAATGACAGTCACACCCTAAACTCAACAGGAAGTCCGCCATGTGGGGTGAAAAGCGCGCCACTAAAATCGCACCCCTTTGCGCAGAAAGATGCAAATCATTGTGTTTTAATCTAAATGGCCCCAAATTTGGTGAGTATCATCTAGACACGTGTGCCAACCAAAGTTGTGACTTTGTTTTGATATCTTATCGGGTATGGGTGTGGCAAGCCTGTAACGAGGTGGCCATTTTTGTGAAAATAAAACGTCTCTTAACTCTCAAACGCCTTCTCGGATCGAGTTGGACCCAAAAAGGCGTTTGTGCACATTCATGACCTGAACAAAAAATATGTAAATAAAAGGGTTATCTTTAGAAATGGCTCTCCAGCGCCCCTACAAACTTATAATGGGAGAATTTAGTTTGTCATAGAGACATAAAATTTTGTACACACATCTCTTATGTCATGACGAGCATAAAAGCCAATGACAACCACCCCTATCTATAAATGTGTTGCCATAGCAACGTCCCAAAAATGTGAAAAAGTCAATGGGAAGTGAAATTTTTAGTTTGTTGTAGGCAAATAAAACTTGGTACACACATCCACCATGGGCTTATGAACAAAAAGCCAATGGGGACCACACCCTATCACACACAGGAAGGCGGCCATTTTGAATTGAAAATGTGAACCGACTTAAAATACACCTCTTTTTAAAAGTACACAGAAAAAGCTGCTTCATTCCACAGACACCAAACTTGGGCAAAATGAGCTAAACACATGTATGTAAAAGAGACAAGTGTTTTTCTAGACTTTTGCTCGAGTTATATTTTTTTATTATAATTCGGTATATATTTTTTATTATAATTTTCTGCAAAATGATCCTCAATTTAACCCAGTAAACGAACAACTAAAAGTCATTTTTATTGGTCCCAGACTTCAAGCCGGCAAAAAATTTATGTATTTGAAGTCCCCGAAAAAAATACGAAAAATGACTCAGTGGCGGCCCTAGAAAAGTCAAAATACATTGGGCCTATGGAAAGTGAAAGTAACTTTTTCCAACGTAGAAAAATGAAACTTGGTATATCCATAGGACACCTCAGGGCAAACAGAAAAGTCAATGACAGTCACACCCTAAACTTAACAGGATGTCCGCCATGTGGGGTGAAAGCGCGCCACTAAATTCGCACCTTGCGCAGAAAGATGCAAATCATTGTGTTTTAATCTAAATGGCCCCAAATTTGGTGAGTATCATCTAGACATGTGCCAACCAAAGTTGTGACTTTGTTGTTGATATCTTATCGGGTATGGGTGTGGCAAGCCTGTAACGAGGTGGCCATTTTTGTGAAAATAAAGCGTCTCTTAACTCTCAAGCGGCTTCTCGGATCGAGTTGGACCCAAAAAGGCGTTTGTGCACATTCATGACCTGAACACAAAAATATGTAAATAAAGGGTTATCTTTAGAAATGGCTCTCCAGCGCCCCTACAAACTTATAATGGGACCCAAGAATTTAGTTTGTCATAGAGACATAAAATTTGGTACACACATCTCTTATGTCATGACGAGCATAAAAGCCAATGACAACCACCCCTATCTATAAATGTGTTGCCATAGCAACGTCCCAAATATTTGGAAAAAGTCAATGGGAAGTGAAAATGTTAGTTTGTCGTAGGCAAATGAAACTTGGTACACACATCCAGCATGGGCTTATGAACAAAAAAGCCAATGGGGACCACACCTATCACACACAGGAAGGCGGCCATTTTGAATTGAAAATGTGAACCGACTTAAAATACACCTCTTTTTAAAAGAACTCAGAAAATAGCTGCTTCATTCCACAGACACCAAACTTGGGCAAAATGAGCTAAACATGTATGTAAAATAGACAAGCGTTTTTCTAGACTTTTTGCTCGAGTTATATTTTATTTTATTATAATTTGGTATATTTTTTTTTATTATAATTTTTCTGCAAAATGATCCTCAATTTGACCCAGTAAACGTGCAACTAAAAGTCATTTTTATTGGTCCCAGACTTCAAGCTCGGCGAAAAATTTATGTATTTGAAGTCACCGAAAAAAATATGAAAAATGACTCAGTGGCGACCCTACAAAAGTCAAAATACATTGGGCCTATGGAAAGTGAAAGTAACTTTTTCCAACGTAGAAAAATGAAACTTGGTACATCCATAGGACACCTCAGGGCGAACAGAAAAATGTATTACAGCCATATCGTAAACTCAACAGGAAATCTACTTTGCTAAAGGCCTTTTTAAACAGGGGGGTGCAGCGATTCCTGAGTCATCTCAAATCTCCAGCCAGTACTTTGTTTTTCTCGCCTTAGCCCAAGCATAATCTATTATTTTCAAAGGTTCAGACAGCTCCCAGGAAAACCAGGGATTGTGGAGACCTTTAACTCTAAATTACAAGGTGGTGTAGCAGGCCCCAGCAGTAGCACAGGCCCGGTTATTTGACATTACCGTGAAGTTTACATTTTAAACCACGAAATGCGATCCTCCGAGTGCATGTGTCCCCGCGGTCTCAAGGGAGGCGAGGGCCTTTATCGCCGCTATGCTTTAATTTTTATTTTTAGGCCCGAGCGGTGATGGCCGGGAGGGCCTATTGTTTTTGCTCGGATTTTTTTTTATCTTTCTTTTCCACCTATGATCCTAAATTTGACCCAGTGAACATGCACGAAAAGTCATTTTATTGGTCCCAGACTTCAAGCCCAGCGAAAAATTTATGTATTTGAAGTCGCGAAAAAAATTACGAAAAATGACTCAGTGGCGACCCTACAAAATCAAAATACATTGGGCCTATGGAAAGTGAAAGTAACTTTTTCCAACGTAGAAAAATGAAACTTGGTACATCCATAGGACGCCTCAGAACAAACAGAAAAGTCAATGACAGTCACCCTAAACTTAACAGGAAGTCCGCCATGTGGGGGTGAAAGCACGGCCACTAAAATCGCACCCCTTGCAGAAAGATGCAAATCATTGTGTTTTAATCTAAATGGCCCCAAATTTGGTGAGTATCATCTAGACACGTGTGCCAACCAAAGTTGTGACTTTGTTTTGATATCTTATCGGGTATGGGTGTGGCAAGCCTGTAACGAGGTGGCCATTTTGTGAAAATAAAACGTCTCTTAACTCTCAAACGGCTTCTCGGATCGAGTTGGACCCAAAAGCCGTTTGTGCACATTCATGACCTGAACACAAAAATATGTAAATAAAGGGTTATCTTTAGAAATGGCTCTCCAGCGCCCCTACAAACTTATAATGGGACCCAAGAATTTAGTTTGTCATAGAGACATAAAATTTGGTACACACATCTCTTATGTCATGACGAGCATAAAAGCCAATGACAACCACCCCTATCTATAAATGTGTTGCCATAGCAACGTCCCAAAAAATGTGAAAAAGTCAATGGGAAGTGAAATTTTTAGTTTGTTGTAGGCAAATAAAACTTGGTACACACATCCACCATGGGCTTATGAACAAAAAGCCAATGGGGACCACACCCTATCACACACAGGAAGGCGGCCATTTTGAATTGAAAATGTGAACCGACTTAAAATACACCTCTTTTAAAAGTACACAGAAAAAAGCTGCTTCATTCCACAGACACCAAACTTGGGCAAAATGAGCTAAACACATGTATGTAAATGAGACAAGTGTTTTCTAGACTTTTTGCTCGAGTTATATTTTTTTATTATAATTCGGTATATATTTTTTATTATAATTTTTCTGTAAAATGATCCTCAATTTAACCCAGTAAACGAACAACTAAAAGTCATTTTATTGGTCCCAGACTTCAAGCCTGGCAAAAAATTTATGTATTTGAAGTCGCCGAAAAAAATACGAAAAATGACTCAGTGGCGACCCTACAAAATCAAAATACATTGGGCCTATGGAAAGTGAAAGTAACTTTTTCCAACGTAGAAAAATGAAACTTGGTATATCCATAGGACACCTCAGGGCAAACAGAAAAGTCAATGACAGTCACACCTAAACTTAACAGGAAGTCCGCCATGTGGGGTGAAAGCAGCGCGGCCACTAAAATCGCACCCCTTGCGCAGAAAGATGCAAATCATTGTGTTTTAATCTAAATGGCCCCAAATTTGGTGAGTATCATCTAGACACGTGTGCCAACCAAAGTTGTGACTTTTTTTATATCTTATCCGGTGTATGGGTGTGGCAAGCCTGTAACGAGGTGGCCATTTTGTGAAAATAATAAATGTCTCTTAACTCTCAAACGCCTTCTCGGATCGAGTTGGACCCAAAAGGCGTTTGTGCACATTCATGACCTGAACACAAAAATATGTAAATAAAGGGTTATCTTTAGAAATGGCTCTCCAGCGCCCCTACAAACTTATAATGGGACCCAAGAATTTAGTTTGTCATAGAGACATAAAATTTGGTACACACATCTCTTATGTCATGACGAGCATAAAAGCCAATGACAACCACCCCTATCTATAAATGTGTTGCCATAGCAACATCCCAAATATGTGGAAAAAGTCAATGGGAAGTGAAATTTTTAGTTTGTTGTAGGCAAATAAAACTTGGTACACACATCCACCATGGGCTTATGAACAAAAAAGCCAATGGGGACCACACCTATCACACACAGGAAGGCGGCCATTTTGAATTGAAAATGTGAACCGACTTAAAATACACCTCTTTTTAAAAGTACACAGAAAAAGCTGCTTCATTCCACAGACACCAAACTTGGGCAAAATGAGCTAAACACATGTATGTAAATGAGACAAGTGTTTTCTAGACTTTTGCTCGAGTTATATTTTTTTATTATAATTCGGTATATATTTTTATTATAATTTTTCTGTAAAATGATCCTCAATTTAACCCAGTAAACGAACAACTAAAAGTCATTTTTATTGGTCCCAGACTTCAAGCCTGGCAAAAATTTATGTATTTGAAGTCGCCGAAAAAAAATACGAAAAATGACTCAGTGGCGACCCTACAAAATCAAAATACATTGGGCCTATGGAAAGTGAAAGTAACTTTTTCCAACGTAGAAAAATGAAACTTGGTATATCCATAGGACACCTCAGGGCAAACAGAAAAGTCAATGACAGTCACACCTAAACTTAACAGGAAGTCCGCCATGTGGGGTGAAAGCGCGACCACTAAAATCGCACCCCTTGCGCAGAAAGATGCAAATCATTGTGTTTTAATCTAAATGGCCCCAAATTTGGTGAGTATCATCTAGACACGTGTGCCAACCAAAGTTGTGACTTTTTTTATATCTTATCCGGTATGGGTGTGGCAAGCCTGTAACGAGGTGGCCATTTTTGTGAAAATAAAATGTCTCTTAACTCTCAAACGCCTTCTCGGATCGAGTTGGACCCAAAGGCGTTTGTGCACATTCATGACCTGAACACAAAAATATGTAAATAAAAGGGTTATCTTTAGAAATGGCTCTCCAGCGCCCCTACAAACTTATAATGGGACCCAAGAATTTAGTTTGTCATAGAGACATGAAATTTGGTACACACATCTCTTATGTCATGACGAGCATAAAAGCCAATGACAACCACCCCCTATCTATAAATGTGTTGCCATAGCAACATCCCAAATATGTGGAAAAAGTCAATTGGAAGTGAAAATTTTAGTTTGTCGTAGGCAAATGAAACTTGGTACACACATCCAGTATGGGCTTATGAACAAAAAGCCAATGGGGACCACACCCTATCACACACGGGAAGGCGGCCATTTTGAATTGAAAAGGAGAACCGACTTAAAATACACCTCTTTTTAAAAGAACACAGAGAATAGCTGCTTCATTCCACAGACACCAAACTTGGGCAAAATGAGCTAAACACATGTATGTAAAATAGACAAGTGTTTTTCTTGACTTTTTGCTCGAGTTATATATTTTTATTATAATTTGGTATATTTTTTTAGTATAATTTTTCTGTAAAATGATCCTCAATTTGACCCAGTAAAGCGTGCAACTAAAAGTCATTTGTATTGGTCCCAGACTTCAAGCCCGGAAAAATTTATGTATTTGAAGTCGCGAAAAAAATATGAAAAATGACTCAGTGGCGACCCTACAAAAGTCAAAATACATTGGTTCTATGGAAAATGAAAGTAAATTTTTCCAATGTAGAAATACAAAACTTGGTACATCCATAGGACACCTCAGGGCAAACAGAAAAGTTTATTACAGCCATATCGTAAACTCAACAGAAAATCTTCTATGTTGGGTGAAATGCGTGACCACCTAAATCACACCCCTTGTGTCTAAAAGCTTTTCATCTAAACAGCTCCAAATTTGGTGAGTATCATCTAGACACGTGTGCCAAAAAAGTTATCAATTTCTTTTTTGATACATTTGTAGCTGTGGTCGTAATGAGTCTGTGAAGAGGCAGCCATTTCTTTGGGAAATAAATGCCATTTCCCAATTGCCAGGATCCTTCCTTTGGAGGAGGCCCCTCCAGAACCAAGACTAGAGTCTTAGAAAACTCCTCAGAATCCTTTTACCGTAAAGTTTACGCTTTAAAGCACGAAATGCACTCCTCCGAGTGCATGTGTCCCAGCGGTCTCCAAGGGAGGCGAGGGCCTTTATCGCTGCGGCTTTAATTTATTATTAGGCCCAGGCGGTGATGACCGGGAGGGCCTATTGTTTGCTCGGATTTTTTTTTTTTTTTTTTTTTGTTTGACCCAGTGAACATGAACGAAAAGTCATTTTTATGGGTCCCAGCCTTCAAGCCCGGCGAAAAATTGATGTATTTGAAGGCGCCGAAAAAAAAATACGAAAAATGACTCAGTGGCGACCCCTACAAAATCAAAATACATTGGGCCTATGGAAAGTGAAAGTAACTTTTTCCAACGTAGAAAAATGAAACTTGGTACATCCATAGGACACCTCAGGGCAAACAGAAAAGTCAATGACAGTCACACCTAAACTTAACAGGAAGTCCGCCATGTGGGGTGAAACGTGCGGCCACTAAAATCGCACCCCTTGCGCAGAAAGATGCAAATCATTGTGTTTTAATCTAAATGGCCCCAAATTTGGTGAGTATCATCTAGACACGTGTGCCAACCAAAGTTGTGACTTTGTTGTTGATATCTTATCGGGTATGGGTGTGGCAAGCCTGTAACGAGGTGGCCATTTTGTGAAAATAAAAGCGTCTCTTAACTCTCAAACGCCTTCTCGGATCGAGTTGGACCCAAAGGCGTTTGTGCACATTCATGACCTGAACACAAAAATATGTAAATAAAAGGGTTATCTTTAGAAATGGCTCTCCAGCGCCCCTACAAACTTATAATGGGACCCAAGAATTTAGTTTGTCATAGAGACATGAAATTTGGTACACACATCTCTTATGTCATGACGAGCATAAAAGCCAATGACAACCACCCCCTATCTATAAATGTGTTGCCATAGCAACGTTCCAAATATTTGGAAAAAGTCAATGGGAAGTGAAAATTTTAGTTTGTCGTAGGCAAATGAAACTTGGTACACACATCCAGTATGGGCTTATGAACAAAAAGCCAATGGGGACCACACCCTATCACACAGGAAGGCGGCCATTTTGAATTGAAAATTTGAACCGACTTAAAATACACCTCTTTTTAAAAGTACACAGAAAAAGCTGCTTCATTCCACAGACACCAAACTTGGGCAAAATGAGCTAAACACATGTATGTAAAATAGACAAGTGTTTTTCTAGACTTTTTTGCTCGAGTTATATATTTTTTATTATAATTCAGTATATATTTTTTATCATATTTTTCTGCAAAATGATCCTCAATTTAACCTAGTAAACGTACAACTAAAAGTCATTTTTATTGGTCCCAGATTTCAAGCCCAGCGAAAAATTTATGTATTTGAAGTCCCGAAAAAAATTATACAAAAATGACTCAGTGGCGACCCTAGAAAAGTCAAAATACATTGGGCCTATGGAAAGTGAAAGTAACTTTTTTCCAACGTAGAAAAATGAAACTTGGTTCATTTATAGCACACCTCAGGGCAAACAGAAAAGTCTAAGACAGCCACACCTAAACTCAACAGGAAGTCCGCCATGTGGGGGTGAAAGCAGCGGCCACTAAATCGCACCCCTTGCGCAGAAAGATGCAAATCATTGTGTTTTAATCTAAATGGCCCCAAATTTGGTGAGTATCATCTAGACACGTGTGCCAACCAAAGTTGTAACTTTGTTGTTGATATCTTATCGGGTATGGGTGTGGCAAGCCTGTAACGAGGTGGCCATTTTTGTGAAAATAAAACGTCTCTTAACTCTCAAACGGCTTCTCGGATCGAGTTGGACCCACAAAGGCGTTTGTGCACATTCATGACCTGAACACAAAAATATGTAAATAAAAGGGTTATCTTTAGAAATGGCTCTCCAGCGCCCCTACAAACTTATAATGGGACCCAAGAATTTAGTTTGTCATAGAGACATGAAATTTGGTACACACATCTCTTATGTCATGAGCATAAAAGCCAATGACAACCACCCCTATCTATAAATGTGTTGCCATAGCAACGTTCCAAATATTTGGAAAAAGTCAATGGGAAGTGAAAATTTTACTTTTGTCGTAGGCAAATGAAACTTGGTACACACATCCAGTATGGGCTTATGAACAAAAAGCCAATGGGGACCACACCCTATCACACAGGAAGGCGGCCATTTTGAATTGAAAATTTGGTCCGACTTAAAATACACCTCTTTTTAAAAGTACACAGAAAAAAGCTGCTTCATTCCACAGACACCAAACTTGGGCAAAATGAGCTAAACACATGTATGTAAAATAGACAAGCGTTTTTCTAGACTTTTTTGCTCGAGTTATATTTTATTTTATTATAATTTGGTATATTTTTTTTTATTATAATTTTTCTGCAAAATGATCCTCAATTTGACCCAGTAAACGTGCAACTAAAAGTCATTTTATTGGTCCCAGACTTCAAGCTCGCGAAAAATTTATGTATTTGAAGTCGCCGAAAAAAAAATATGAAAAATGACTCAGTGGCGACACCTACAAAATCAAAATACATTGGGCCTATGGAAAGTGAAAGTAACTTTTTTCCAACGTAGAAAAATGAAACTTGGTACATCCATAGGACACCTCAGGGCAAACAGAAAAATGTATTACAGCCATATCGTAAACTCAACAGGAAATCTACTATGTTGGGTGTATGCGTGACCACCTAAATTGCACCCCTTGTGTCTAAAGGCTTTTCATCTAAACAGCTCCAAATTTGGTGAGTATCATCTAGACACGTGTGCAAAAAAAAGTTATCAATTTGTTTTTTGATAGATTTGTGGCTGTGGTCGTAATGAGTCTGTGAAGAGGCAACTATTGGGAAATAAATGCCATTTCCCAATTGCCAGGATCCTTCTCAACAGAAAATGTTGGGTGGAATACATGACCACCTAAATCGTACACTTTGTGCTAAAGGGTTTTCATCTAAACAGCTCCAAATTTGCTTTAAAGCACGACATGCAATCCTCCGAATATATGTGTCCCAGCGGTCTCAAGGAGGCGAGGGCCTTTATCGCGCTTGCGGCTTTAATTAGGCCCGAGCCGGTGATGACCGGGAGGGCCTATTGTTTTTGCTCGGATTATTTTTCTTATTTTTATTCTTCTCCACCTATGATCCTAAATTTGACCCAGTGAACATGAATGAAAAGCCATTTTTATTGGTCCCAGCCTTCAAGCTCGGCGAAAAATTTATGTATTTGAAGTCCCCGAAAAAAAATTACAAAAATGACTCAGTGGCGACCCTAGAAAAGTCAAAATACATTGGGCCTATGGAAAGTGAAAGTAACTTTTTTCCAACGTAGAAAAATGAAACTTGGTACATCCATAGGACACCTCAGGGCAAACAGGAAAGCCAATGACAGCCACACCTAAACTTAACAGGAAGTCCGCCATGTTGGGTGAAAATGTGAACCACTAAAATCGCACCTTTGCGCAGAAAGATGCAAATCATTGTGTTTTAATCTAAATGGCCCCAAATTTGGTGAGTATCATCTAGACACGTGTGCCAACCAAAGTTGTGACTTTGTTGTTGATATCTTATCGGGTATGGGTGTGGCAAGCCTGTAACGAGGTGGCCATTTTTGTGAAAATAAAACGTCTCTTAACTCTCAAACGCCTTCTCGGATCGAGTTGAACCCAAAAAGGCGTTTGTGCACATTCATGACCTGAACACAAAGATATGTAAATAAAGGGTTATCTTTAGAAATGGCTCTCCAGCGCCCCTACAAACTTATAATAGGACCCAAGAATTTACTTTGTCATAGAGACATAAAATTTGGTACACACATCTCTTATGTCATGACGAGCATAAAAGCCAATGACAAGCACCCCCTATCTATAAATGTGTTGCCATAGCAACGTCCCAAAAATGTGGAAAAAGTCAATGGGAAGTGAAATTTTTAGTTTGTTGTAGGCAAATGAAACTTGGTACACACATCCAGTATGGGCTTATGAACAAAAAAGCCAATGGGGACCACACCCTATCACACACAGGAAGGCGGCCATTTTGAATTGAAAATGTGAACCGACTTAAAATACACCTCTTTTTAAAAGTACACAGAAAAAGCTGCTTCATTCCACAGACACCAAACTTGGGCAAAATGAGCTAAACACATGTATGTAAAATAGACAAGTGTTTTTCTAGACTTTTTTGCTCGAGTTATATTTTTTTATTATAATTCGGTATATATTTTTTATTCATATTTTTCTGCAAAATGATCCTCAATTTAACCCAGTAAACGTACAACTAAAAGTCATTTTTATTGGTCCCAGATTTCAAGCCCAGCGAAAAATGTATGTATTTGAAGTCCCGAAAAAAATACAAAAATGACTCAGTGGCGGCCCCTAGAAAAGTCAAAATACATTGGGCCTATGGAAAGTGAAAGTAACTTTATTCCAATGTAGAAAAATGAAACTTGGTACATCCATAGGACACCTCAGGGCAAACAGAAAAGTCTATGACAGCCACACCTAAACTCAACAGGAAGTCCGCCATGTGGGGTGAAAGCGCGGCCACTAAAATCGCACCCTTGCGCAGAAAGATGCAAATCATTGTGTTTTAATCTAAATAGCCCCAAATTTGGTAAGTATCATCTAGACACGTGTGCCAACCAAAGATGTGACTTTTTTTTTTATATCTTATCCGGTGTGGGTGTGGCAAGCCTGTAACGAGGTGGCCATTTTTGTGAAAATAAAACGTCTCTTAACTCTCAAACGCCTTCTCAGATCGAGTTGGACCCAAAAAGGCGTTTGTGCACATTCATGACCTGAACACAAAGATATGTAAATAAAAGGGTTATCTTTAGAAATGGCTCTCCAGCGCCCCTACAAACCTTATAATGGGAACCAAGAACTTTAGTTTGTCATAGAGATATGAAATTTGGTACACACATCTCTTATGTCATGACAAGCGTAAAAGCCAATGACAATCACCATCTATCTATAAATGTGTTGCCATAGCAACGTCCCAAAAATGTGGAAAAAGTCAATGGGAAGTGAAATTTTTAGTTTGTTGTAGCAAATGAAACTTGGTACACATCCAGTATGGGCTTATGAACAAAAAAGCCAATGGGGACCACACCCTATCACACACGGGAAGGCGGCCATTTTGAATTGAGAATGTGAACCGACTTAAAATACACCTCTTTTAAAAGTACACAGACAATAGCTGCTTCATTCCACAGACACCAAACTTGGGCAAAATGAGCTAAACACGTGTATGTAAAATAGACAAGCGTTTTTCTAGACTTTTTTGCTCGAGTTATATATTTTTTTATTATAATTCGGTATATATTTTTTTATCATATTTTTTCTGCAAAATGATCCTCAATTTAACCCAGTAAACGTACAACTAAAAGTCATTTTTATTGGTCCCAGATTTCAAGCCCAGGAAAAATTTATGTATTTGAAGTCGCGAAAAAAATACGAAAAATGACTCAGTGGCGACCCTAGAAAGTCAAAATACATCGGGCCTAAGGAAAGTGAAAGTAACTTTTTTCCAACGTAGAAAAATGAAACTTGGTACACCCATAGAACACCTCAGGGCAAACAGAAAAGTTTATTACAGCCATACCGTAAACTCAACAGGAAATCTACTATGTTGGGTGGAATGCGTGACCACCTAAATTGCACCCCTTGTGTCTAAAGGCTTTTCATCTAAACAGCTCCAAATTTGGTGAGTATCATCTAGACACGTGTGCCGAAAAAGTTATCAATTTGTTTTTTGATACATTTGTGGCTGTGGTCGTAATGAGTCTGTGAAGAGGCAGCCATTTCTTTGGGAAATAAATGCCATTTCCCAATTGCCAGGATCCTTCCTTTAGAGGAGGCCCCTACAGAGCCAAGGCTAGAGTCTTAGAAAACTCCTCAGAATCCTTTGGAACTTGTAACCTTGTACTTTTAGACAGGTTATATTTACATTTTGCCTTTTTAAACAGGGGGGTGCAGCGATTCCTGAGTCATCTCAAATCTCCAGCCAGTACTTTGTTTTTCTCGCCTTAGCCCAAGCATAATCTATTATTTTCAAAGATTCAGACAGCTCCCAGGAAAACCAGGGATTGTGGAGACCTTTAACTCTAAATTACAAGGTGGTGTAGCAGGCCCCAGCAGTAGCACAGGCCCGGTTTTTTGACATTACCGTGAAGTTTACGCTTTAAGGCACGAAATGCAATCCTCCGAGTGCATGTGTCTCCTCATGTCTCAAGGGAGGCGAGGGCCTTTATCGCCGCTTGCGCTTTAATATTTATTTTCTTTTTCTTTTTTTTTGTCTTTCTTGTCGACCTATGATCCTAAATTTGACCCAGTGAACATGCACAAAAAGTCATTTTTATTGGTCCCAGACTTCAAGCCCAGCGAAAAATGTATGTATTTGAAGTCGCCGAAAAAAAATTACAAAAAATGACTCAGTGGCGACCCCTACAAAAGTCAAATTACATTGGGCCTATGGAAAGTGAAAGTAACTTTTTTCCAACGTAGAAAAATGAAACTTGGTACATTCATAGGACACCTCAGGGCAAACAGAAAAGTCAATGACAGCCACACCCTAAACTCAACAGGAAGTCCGCCATGTGCGGTGAAACGCGTGCCACTAAAATCGCACCCCTTAGAAAGATGCAAATCATTGTGTTTTAATCTAAATGGCCCCAAATTTGGTGAGTATCATCTAGACACATGTGCCAACCAAAGTTGTGACTTTGTTGTTGATATCTTATCGGGTATGGGTGTGGCAAGCCTGTAACGGGGTGGCCATTTTTGTGAAAATAAAACGTCTCTTAACTCTCAAACGCCTTCTCGGATCGAGTTGGACCCAAAAGGCGTTTGTGCACATTCATGACCTGAACACAAAAATATGTAAATAAAAGGGTTATCTTTAGAAATGGCTCTCCAGCGCCCCTACAAACTTATAATAGGACCCAAGAATTTAGTTTGTCATAGAGACATAAAATTTGGTACACACATCTCTTATGTCATGACGAGCATAAAAGCCAATGACAACCACCCCTATCTATAAATGTGTTGCCATAGCAAGTCCCAAAAATGTGAAAAAGTCAATGGGAAGTGAAATTTTTAGTTTGTTGTAGGCAAATGAAACTTGGTACACACATCCACCATGGGCTTATGAACAAAAAAGCCAATGGGGACCACACCTATCACACACGGGAAGGCGGCCATTTTGAATTGAAAATGTGAACCGACTTAAAATACACCTCTTTTTAAAGAACACAGAAAATAGCTGCTTCATTCCACAGACACCAAACTTGGGCAAAATGAGCTAAACACATGTATGTAAAATAGACAAGTGTTTTTCTAGACTTTTTGCTCGAGTTATATTTTTTTATTATAATTCGGTATATATTTTTTATTATAATTTTTCTGCAAAATGATCCTCAATTTGACCCAGTAAACCAACAACTAAAAGTCATTTTATTGGTCCCAGACTTCAAGCCAGCGAAAAATTTATGTATTTGAAGTCCCGAAAAAAAAATGAAAAATGACTCAGTGGCGACCCTAGAAAAGTCAAAATACATTGGTTCTATGGAAAATGAAAGTAAATTTTTCCAATGTAGAAATACAAAACTTGGTACATCCATAGGACACCTCAGGGCAAACAGAAAAGTTTATTACAGCCATACCGTAAACTCAACAGGAAATCTACTATGTTGGGTGAATGCGTGACCACCTAAATCGCACCCCTTGTGTCTAAAGGCTTTTCATCTAAACAGCTCCAAATTTGGTGAGTATCATCTAGACACGTGTGCAAAAAGTTATCAATTTGTTTTTGATACATTTGTGGCTGTGGTCGTAATGAGTCTGTGAAGAGGCAACCTTTGGGAAATAAATGCCATTTCCCAATTGCCAGGATCCTTCCTTTAGAGGAGGCCCCTCCAGAGCCACGGCTAGAGTCTTAGAAAACTCCTCAGAATCCTTTTACCGTGAAGTTTACGCTTTAAAGCACGAAATGCAATCCTCCGAGTGCATGTGTCTCAAGGAGGCGAGGGCCTTTATCGCCGCTTGCGGCTTTAATTATTTTTCCTATGAGCGGTGACTAAATTTGACCCAGTGAACATGCACGAAAAGTCATTTTATTGGTCCCAGACTTCAAGCTGAAAAATTTATGTATTTGAAGTCGCGAAAAAAAAATCGAAAAATGACTCAGTGGCGACCCTACAAAATCAAAATACATTGGGCCTATGGAAAGTGAAAGTAACTTTTTCCAACGTAGAAAAATGAAACTTGGTATATCCATAGGACACCTCAGGGCAAACAGAAAAGTCAATGACAGTCACACCTAAACTTCAACAGGAAGTCCGCCATGTGGGGTGAAAGCAGCGACCACTAAAATCGCACCCCTTGCGCAGAAAGATGCAAATCATTGTGTTTTAATCTAAATGGCCCCAAATTTGGTGAGTATCATCTAGACACGTGTGCCAACCAAAGTTGTGACTTTGTTTTTGATATCTTATCGGGTATGGGTGTGGCAAGCCTGTAACGAGGTGGCCATTTTTGTGAAAATAAAGCGTCTCTTAACTCTCAAACGCCTTCTCGGATCGAGTTGGACCCAAAAAGGCGTTTGTGCACATTCATGACCTGAACAAAAAATATGTAAATAAAGGGTTATCTTTAGAAATGGCTCTCCAGCGCCCCTACAAACTTATAATGGACCCAAGAATTTAGTTTGTCATAGAGACATAAAATTTTGTACACACATCTCTTATGTCATGACGAGCATAAAAGCCAATGACAACCACCCCTATCTATAAATGTGTTGCCATAGCGTCCCAAAAAATGTGAAAAAAGTCAATGGGAAGTGAAATTTTTAGTTTGTTGTAGGCAAATAAAACTTGGTACACACATCCACCATGGGCTTATGAACAAAAAAGCCAATGGGGACCACACCCTATCACACACAGGAAGGCGGCCATTTTGAATTGAAAATGTGAACCGACTTAAAATACACCTCTTTTTAAAAGTACACAGAAAAAAGCTGCTTCATTCCACAGACACCAAACTTGGGCAAAATGAGCTAAACACATGTATGTAAAAGAGACAAGTGTTTTTCTAGACTTTTTGCTCGAGTTATATTTTTTATTATAATTTGGTATATATTTTTTATTATAATTTTTCTGCAAAATGATCCTCAATTTAACCCAGTAAACGAACAACTAAAGTCATTTTTATTGGTCCCAGACTTCAAGCCCGGCAAAAATTTATGTATTTGAAGTCCCCGAAAAAAATCACGAAAAATGACTCAGTGGCCCCTAGAAAAGTCAAAATACATTGGGCCTATGGAAAGTGAAAGTAACTTTTTCCAACGTAGAAAAATAGCTTGGTATATCCATAGGACCCTCAGGGCAAACAGAAAAGTCAATGACAGTCACACCCTAAACTTAACAGGATGTCCGCCATGTGGGGTGAAAGGCGCGGCCACTAAATTCGCACTTTGCGCAGAAAGATGCAAATCATTGTGTTTTAATCTAAATGGCGCCAAATTTGGTGAGTATCATCTAGACATGTGCCAACCAAAGTTGTGACTTTGTTGTTGATATCTTATCGGGTATGGGTGTGGCAAGCCTGTAACGAGGTGGCCATTTTTGTGAAAATAAAACCTCTCTTAACTCTCAAACGGCTTCTCGGATCGAGTTGGACCCAAAAGGCGTTTGTGCACATTCATGACCTGAACACAAAAATATGTAAATAAAAGGGTTATCTTTAGAAATGGCTCTCCAGCGCCCCTACAAACTTATAATGGGACCCAAGAATTTAGTTTGTCATAGAGACATAAAATTTGGTACACACATCTCTTATGTCATGACGAGCATAAAAGCCAATGACAACCACCCCTATCTATAAATGTGTTGCCATAGCAACGTCCCAAATATTTGGAAAAAGTCAATGGGAAGTGAAAATGTTAGTTTGTCGTAGGCAAATGAAACTTGGTACACACATCCAGCATGGGCTTATGAACAAAAAGCCAATGGGGACCACACCCTATCACACACGGAAGGCGGCCATTTTGAATTGAAAATGTGAACCGACTTAAAATACACCTCTTTTTAAAAGAACTCAGAAAATAGCTGCTTCATTCCACAGACACCAAACTTGGGCAAAATGAGCTAAACACATGTATGTAAAATAGACAAGCGTTTTTCTAGACTTTTTGCTCGAGTTATATTTTTTAAATTATAATTCGTATATATTTTTTATCATATTTTTCTGCAAAATTATCCTCAATTTAACCCAGTAAACGTACAACTAAAAGTCATTTTTATTGGTCCCAGATTTCAAGCCCAGCGAAAAATTTATGTATTTGAAGTCCCCAAAAAAAATACGAAAAAATGACTCAGTGGCGACCCTAGAAAAGTAAAATACATCGGGCCTATGGAAAGTGAAAGTAACTTTATTCCAATGTAGAAAAATGAAACTTGGTACATCCATAGGACACCTCAGGGCAAACTGAAAAGTTTATTACAGCTATATCGTAAACTCAACAGAAAATCTACTATGTTGGGTGTAATGCGTGACCACCTAAATCGCACCCCTTGTGTCTAAAGGCTTTTCATCTAAACAGCTCCAAATTTGGTGAGTATCATCTAGACACGTGTGCCAAAAAAAAATATCAATTTGTTTTTTGATACATTTGTGGCTGTGGTCGTAATGAGTCTGTGAAGAGGCAACCTTTGGGAAATAATTGCCATTTCCCAATTGCCAGGATCCTTCCTTTAGAGGAGGCCCCTCCAGAGCCACGGCTAGAGTCTTAGAAAACTCCTCAGAATCCTTTTACCGTGAAGTTTACGCTTTAAAGCACGAGTGCATGTGTCCCCGCGGTCTCAAGGGAGGCGAGGGCCTTTATCGCCGCTTGCGGCTTTAATTATTCTTCTTCTTCCGCCATGGAAGTCTATGGCAGACCATAGAACCGTTTGATAAAAAGTTGTGAAATTTGGTACACTCATTAAGGACAGTCCAGTCATTGATCTTAGCAAATTTGAAGTGTCTAAGTCAATATCTCTAGCGCCACCAACTGTCCAAAGTTGGACTTATGTTTATGCTAATAACTTTTGAACCCTAAGGCCTAGAATGAAAATTCTTTCTTTTTCCACTGATTCCTTGGGTCAAGGCGATTTGATTGCACCCTATGACGTCATTTTCCGCCTAGACAATTTTCCCGCCATTTTGAATTTTACGAAAAACCTACTTTTGCGAACTCGTCCTAGGCCGTAGCCCCGATTCTCATGAAAATTGAACCAGATCATCTCCAGACTATGTTGACAAAAAGTTATGAGAATTAAGATGATTAGTCAAACTGTTTTTGAATAACACGCAAATGAAATCGACTTAGCGCGCACAAAAATAAAGGTCAGGCTATATCTCTGCGATGCCTTAACGTATTCTAACCAAACTTAGTACGTGTTATGGCAACCGTGACTTGAGGATGCCTGCAGAGTTTTGGCGCAGCGCCACCTAGTGGTCCGGAGATACAAAAATGTGACCTTTTTTAATTATTACTTCAGAATGCTTTGGCCAAAAATCACAAACCCGGTCTCTTTAGATTCGTGGCATCATGCCGAGTCGTAGCATATCCAATTTTCCCGTATCAACTATTTTGTGAGTCGGCCATTTTGAATTTTGTCAAAAAGTACTATATTTTTTTAACGCATTGCCGCATCATTACGAAACTTGGTATGCATCTTCGGCACCAAGTCCTGAAGGTACTCAAAAAGTTTTGGGGCAGCGCCACCTTGTGGTCAAAAGTTATAACTAAATTATTAAATATGCTAATAACTTTTGATTACGTTAACCTATTGTAAAACAAATGGTCTCAATGTGTTCACTGGATCAAGCCGAGAGCACAGATAACACATATGTCCTATTCGGCCAAACTTTCTGTTTGCCATGTTGTTTTACTTTAAAAACCTACTTTTTCGAACTCCTCCCACACCGTTTGTCCAATTTTCAGCAAAATTGAATCATAACATCTTCAGACCATGCTGACAAAAAGTTATTAAAATAAAGTTGATTTGTGAAACCGTTTTCAAATACCGCGCAAATGAAATTGACTTAATGCGCACAAAAATAAGTCAGGCTATATCTCTGCGATGCTTTAACATATTCTAACCAAACTTAGTACGTGTTATTTCAACCGTGACTTAAGGATGCCTGCAGAGTTTTAGCGCAGCGCCACCTAGTGGTCCGGAGATACAAAAATGTGACCTTTTTTAATTATTACTTCAGAATGCTTTGGCCAAAAATCTTAAACCTGGTCTCTTTAGATTTGTGGCGTCATGCCGAGCCGTAGTGTATCCAATTTTCCCGTATCAACTATTTTGGGAGTCGGCCATTTTGAATTTTCTAAAAAACGTACTTTTGCAAACTCGTCCTAGGCCGTGGCCCCGATTTTCATGAAAATTGAACCACATCATCTTCAGACTATGGTGACAAAAAGTTATTAAAAGAAAGTTGATTCGTCAAAGCGTTTTCGAATTCCGCGCAAATGAAATCGACTTAATGCGCACAATGATAAAACTAAGGCTATATATCTGCGATGCTTTAACATATTTTAACCAAACTTAGTACGTGTTACGGCAACCGTGACTTGAGGATGCCTGCAGAGTTTTGGTGCAGCGCCACCTAGTGGTCCGGAGATGCAAAAATGTGACCTTTTTCGATTATTACTTCAGAATGCTTTATCCAAAAATCACAAACCCGGTCTCTTTAGATTCGTGGCGTTATGCCGAGCCGTAAGCGTATGCAATTTTCCCGTATCGACTATTTTGGGAGTCGGAGATTTTGAATTTTGTCAAAAAGTGCTCTATTTTTTTAACGCTTTGCCGCATCGTTACGAAACTTGGTATGCGTCTTCGGCACCAAGCCCTGAAGGTACTCAAGAGGTTTTGGGGCAGCGCCACCTTGTGGTCAAGACTGAAGTCTTATTGAAATGTCTTTAGATGCTTACTGCCGTTGGTCTGCTGATGTCTGGTCTTGATGCCGGCCGTGTCGTCGTGACATTTAATGGCCTCCTTGGTGCTTGGCCCCGTCATGGCTGCTTGCAGCTATATTTTCCCTTGTCTCTGTTTTTGCATCTTTTTCGTCTTCTCCCTTTGGTCTTTGTCTATCTTTTTCTTCTTCTCTCTTTGGTCTTTGCCTATCTTTTTCTTCTTCTCTCTTTGGTCTTTGCCTGTCTTTTTCTCCCTTTGGTCTTTGCCTGTCTTTTTCTTCTTCTCTCTTTGGTCTTTGCTTGTCTTTTTCTTCTTCTCTCTTTGGTCTTTGCCTGTCTTTTTCTTATTCTCTCTTTGGTCTGTGTGTGAGTGAGTGTTCTGTGTGTGTGAGTGAGTGTGTCTGTGTGTGTGTGTCTGTGTGTGTGAGTGAGTGTGTCTGTGTGTGTGAGTGAGTGTTCTGTGTGTGTGAGTGAGTGTGTCTGTGTGTGTGTGTGTGTCTGTGTGTGTGAGTGAGTGTGTCTGTGTGTGTGAGTGAGTGTTCTGTGTGTGTGAGTGAGTGTGTCTGTGTGTGTGAGTGAGTGTGTCTGTGTGTGAGTGAGTGTCTGTATTGTCATGTCTAAAGCACTATAATCTGACCTTGCGAGCTTTGGCCTCAGCAAATCTTGCTATCACTGATTCCATATCCAGTGACTTCCTGACTTCCTGCTCGATGGAGAGAACAGCTAGAGCAGACAGCCTGTCCTGTGACATAGTTGATCTGAGTACGTTTTGGATTAGTTTCAGTGATGAGAAACTTCTCTCACCCGAAGCTACTGTAACAGGGAGAGTGAGGAGGAGTCTGAAAGCTATACTCAAATTTGGATATATGTCAAGTAAATTATCTTTATATATATATAGTCAAGCATCTCAAATGGTGATGAGACATGTGGCGGGAATGACCTAACTGCACCCTTAACCTCAAGCTTCAGATCTTCTGCATCAATGTCGTTCCATGCTCATTGCACTACCTTAAATCTACTGCTTACTTTAAGCTAACATACAATTGTATACATCTACCTGTAAAATTCTGTTTATAGTTAGAGACATCTGTATATTACATTTATAGTACATATTCACCTGTAAATACTGTTTATAGAGAAGAGACACCTGTAATTATATTTATGGCACACACTCACCTTTTATAGTAATAACCATCTGTATATTTATATTCATTGTACATATTACCTGTAAATACTGTATATCTCCATATCTTGCACTTATGCAACCATTGTATATATCCTGCACTTGCTGCTATTGCACTTCTTGTTAGACCTAAACTGCATTTTGTTGCCTTGTACCTGTACTTGTGTAATGACAATAAAGTTGAATCTAATCTAATCTATCTAATCCTTTGCTCTAATCTGTGGCAGCATTCATCCAGCTTCCCTTCCTTCTCAGTGCTTCTCATTGTGTCGAGTGAGTACAGAAATCCATAAAGCTCATAGAAGATTTCCATCTTCAAGTCCAAGTGTAACACATTGGTCAGAATGACTGCTAGTACTCATTAGTTGTTCATTGGAATTGTCGTCTTTTCGTTATAGACATCGCCATCATTATTATCACTGTCACTGAAAGTGAACGCGGAAGTTTTGTTACCTGCAGCTGCAGTTGAAGGATCCTCCTAATCCTGTAAAATTGCCATGCATTTAACGTTAGCAGAAATATCGCTTGAGCAGCCTGGGCTAGCACTGTCGGCAACCGGTAGCTCCTCCACGCTAGCAGCAATGCTAACATTGTCAGCGGGCCGGGCATCACAAAAGTTTGTTAACTTCGCAATTTTGCTAAAAACTTTTTGCTTGCCTCCTGTTTCTTCCTTTTTTCAGCACCGCTTGGGTAGCTTCGCTTCATTTTTACTGTCAACACTCACTCTCTGTACACTCTGTCTTCTTCATCAGTTTTTGGCGCATTACAGCCTTGTCACTTTCGCAGATGCGCAGTAAGTGAAATAATGGAATAGTCCAATGTAGTCAGGTGGGGGGGGGGGGGGGGCCTCCTGTCTGCGACACCAATGATTTGATGCCATTTTTCGCAAATGGAGTTTTAGAAATATATATTTTGCACGAAGTAAAAAAAAATAAAAATCTTTAAGCAAGTTAATGCGGCATTTTGGGGGCCCCTAGGTAGCTCGGGGCCCAAGGCAATTGCCAACCTTTGCCTAATGGTAAAGTCCGCCCCTGCATCAGAGTCTTCTGAACCTGGCTCCAGTTGTGAGTCCTTCAGGAGCGACCGGTCAACGGGACGACCTCTGACCTTTAAAACAACAAAGTAAGATTACAAATAATAGTCTAAAATAATAGAGAACAATAATAATCCAGACCTTCCAGAGTCTATCAATAGTACAGACTTTACCACAGAGAGTCAGGAGTGTGTCACTGAAACAGAGAAATAATGAGTCTTTGTTGTGTCCTCATCCACAGAGTGAAGCAGGAGGGGTCAGAGGTCATCAGTGATCAACATCAGACACAGCTGGACTCCATATTTATGGTCTGTCATTCACTAATGTTTGGAAATGTATAAATGAATGAGAACTTGTTTTACACAGATCTGAACACTGACTGCATTTGTGTTGTTTATAATGTATCTGCTCAGCTTCTGGAGGAGAACATCTGCACTTTTGTCAAGAAGGAGCTGAAGAAGCTCCACAAGGTTCTGAGCACAGATTACCCAGAATGCTTAGAGCAACTGAAGGATGAGGATGAAGAGCAGAGGAGCAGCAGTCAGGCTTTTCTGAAGATCACACTGAACTTCCTGAAAAGGATGAAGCAGAAGGAGCTGGCTGAGCGTCTGTGGAGCAGTAGGACCATTTAACACATTTAACAAGAGGCTCACAGTCATTTTATATTCTCTGAGACTCATGGCTTTATCTGTTGTCTTCATTCAGGAAGTTACTCTGGAGTTTGTCAGAGTAAACTGAAGTCTAACCTGCAGCAGAAGTTTCAGTGTGTGTTTGAGGGCATCACTAAAGCAGGAAACCCCACCCTTCTGAACCAGATCTACACAGAGCTCTACATCACAGAGGGAGGGGCTTCAGAGGTCAACCAGGAACATGAGGTCAGACAGATCGAAACAACCTCCAGGAAACCAGGCAGACCAGAGACAGCCATCACATGTGAAGACATCTTTAAAGGTCCAGCTGACACAGATGGACCAATCAGAACAGTGCTGACAAAGGGAGTGGCTGGCATCGGGAAAACAGTGCTCACTCAGAAGTTCAGTCTGGACTGGGCTGAAGGCAAAGCCAACCAGGACATACAGCTGCTGTTCCCGTTCACTTTCAGAGCACTCAATGTGCTGAAAGAGAGACAGTTCAGTTTGGTGCAACTTGTTCAACACTTCTTTAGTGAAACCAAAGAAGCAGGACTCTGTATCTTTGAAGACCTCCAGGTGGTCTTCATCTTTGACGGTCTGGACGAGTGCAGACTTCCTCTGGACTTCACCAAAACCAAGACCCTGACTGACGCCACAGAGTCCAGCTCAGTGGATGTGCTGCTAGTAAACCTCATCAGGGGAACCCTGCTTCCCTCCGCTCGCCTCTGGATAACCACACGACCCGCGGCGGCCAATCAGATCCCAGCTGAGTGTGTAGTCATGGTGACAGAGGTCCGAGGGTTCACTGACCCACAGAAGGAGCAGTACTTCAGCAAGAGGTGCAGAGGCAAGGCCGGCACAATCATCTCCCACATCAGGACGTCCCAAAGCCTCCACATCATGTGCCACATACCAGTCTTCTGCTGGATCACTGCCACAGTCCTGGAGCATGTGTTGAAAACCAGAGAGAGAGGAGAGCTGCCCAAGACCCTGACTCAGATGTACATCCACTTCCTGGTGGTTCAGGCCAAAGTCAAGAACGTCAAGTATAAAGAAGGATCTGAGACAGACCCACACTGGAGTCCAGAGACCAGGAAGATAGTGGAGTCTCTGGGAAAACTGGCCTTTGAGCAGCTGCAGAAAGGAAACCTGATCTTCTACGAGTCAGACCTGAGCGAGTGTGGCCTCGACACCACAGCAGCCTCAGTGTACTCTGGAGTGTTCACACAGGTCTTTAGAGAGGAGCCAGGTCTGTACCAGGACAAGGTCTACTGCTTCGTCCATCTGAGTGTCCAGGAGTTTCTGGCGGCTCTTCACGTCCATCAGACCTTCATCAACACTGGGTTTAATCTGCTCTCAGACAAATCCAAGCGTGCTACAAATATAATACTTCTTCACCAAACAGCTGTGAGCCAGGCCTTACAGAGTCCAAATGGACACCTGGACTTGTTCCTCCGCTTCCTCCTGGGTCTTTCACTGCCGACCAATCAGAGCCTTCTACAAGGTCTGCTGACACAGACAGGAAGTAGCTCAGAGACTAATCAGAAAACAGCTGAGTACATTAAGAAGATGAGTGAGGATGTGTCTGCAGAGAGAAGCATTAACCTGTTCCACTGTCTGAATGAACTGAATGACCGTTCTCTGGTGGAGGAGATCCAACAGTACCTGAGTTCAGGACGTCTGTCTGAAGCTGGACTGTCTCCTGCTCAGTGGTCAGCTCTGGCCTTCATCTTACTGTCATCAGAAAAAGGTCTGGATGTGTTTGAGCTGAAGAAATACTCTGCTTCAGAGGAGAATCTCCTGAGGCTGGTGCCAGTGGTCAAAGCCTCCAACAAAGCTCTGTGAGTAATGACTATTTTATTAAGAATCATTTTAATAATGTTCTACACTTCAAAATGTCTTTTCTCTCCAGCCTGAGCAGCTGTAACCTGTCAGAGAGAAGCTGTGAAGCTCTGTCCTCAGTCCTCAGCTCCCAGTCCTCTAGTCTGAGAGACCTGGATCTCAGTAACAATGACTTGAAGGACTCAGGGCTGAAGATGTTGTCTGTTGGACTGAAGAGTCCTCACTGTAAACTGCAACAACTCAGGTTTGGTTGGATTTTATTAAATGTGTGCTGTATAAATACAAACACATGGCACTAAAAATATAGCAACAATTTGTCACAAAGCTGTGTAACTTTGTGCCAGTCTCAAGCCTGGATAAATAGATGGTGCTGTGTCAGTCATTGGAATAAATTTATCTTGTTCAAATAATAAATAAATGCATATATTTGATTGGGACAGTGCATGTTGATGAATATTCATGAGACTCAGCCACATGAATGTACACATGCTGGATTGTAGCCTTAGGATATTTGCTATCCGTTGTCCCACATTCTCACACATTCTTACACCAGAGCCTTGTCACTGTAGGCAAGGAGGGTTAAGTGTCATTATACATCATTTATATGTCTGATGTTATTAACATACCCTGTCCCTGTCTTCTTCTCCAGACTGAGCAGCTGTAACCTGTCAGAGAGAAGCTGTGAAGCTCTGTCCTCAGTCCTCAGCTCCCAGTCCTCTAGTCTGAGAGACCTGGATCTCAGTAACAACGACTTGAAGGACTCAGGGCTGAAGATGTTGTCTGTTGAACTAAAGAGTCCTCACTGTAAACTGGAACAACTCAGGTCAGGAGTCTAAAACTTTACTGTAAAGTTACTCACTATTAGTGTTTTAAAAAGCATCCAAATGGATTAAGTGCTCTTTGTAAAAGACAGAGTCTTAAAACATTAATAAAAACCTTTGTCTGCTCTGTAAAATAGTTAATCTTTTTTTTTTTAACTAAACAAAATCATGGTCCGGAGCCTGATTTCAGTTTTTTATTAACTAAACAAATATTAAACACAATGTACTGAACCAAATGTGCTGGAGTTTGACCTGTTAATGTTTAAACCTGTTACTGATGATCTGTATAATGTTGTGTGTTTGCAGACTCTTAGGTTGTCTGATCTCAGAGGAAGGCTGTGCTTCTCTTGCCTCAGCTCTGAGGTCCAAAACCTCCCATCTGAGAGAGCTGGATGTGAGCTACAACCATCCAGGAGACACAGGAGTAAAGCTCCTGTCTGCTCTACAGGAGGACCCCCTCTGCAGACTGGACACTCTCAGGTATGGACCATATGTTGATGAAAGAATTAGATATGAACAGCCAGGCTGTTGTGGGTTGGTTGGGCTCCGTGCTCCTCTTGTCACTGCCTTTAACATCTGTCATGTACATGCACTCTGAAATTCTGCTCATTTTAAGAATAACAAGCTGCGAGTACAGAAACCTGTATAGAAATTAAAAGCCTCAACATGTATTGAGGAGAAACCACAGCTGAAATGTCCTTGTTCAAACACACAGCGTCAGTGAGTACACCTGCTACTTAACTGTTTGGTTTGGCATCTTTTTCTGATAATGTTTAGATTTCTTTTCTCAGAATTCAAGAAATTGTACACTATACCTGAACAACTTTGGATATGGTTGTTTAACCATCTACTACTCACTCTTGAAGTTAGAAAACACTTGTGTAATGTCATGCACCAAAACAGATTTGAGTGAAAGGAAAAAAAGACTGTGTGCGCTCGACAGTATTTCTCTTTCTCTTAGTCCTGTTAGCAAGGGACATCCAACTTAACCCAGGCCCAAACACCGGCGGTTTACAAACATCCAAACCACCAGCGTAGAGCCGGTGCTACTAGCGCTAAAGCATGGGCTAACACCGGGCCGGATCAGTAAGCTAGCAGAAGCTTCTGTCACTGAGCTGGTGCAGCTCCTGCAGAGTGGAGAAACGAGTGGAGCCGGGACCACCAGGATCTGTCAGCAGGAGGGTAATGAGCTTCACTTTGGAGGATTGACAGTATTTAGCCTTTGACGCAGAAAGAAACTGAGGGAATGGTTCACTGCATCTGTGAGAGTCACTCAGACGCGTGGACTGCACTAATGGAGGCCTGACGGACTCCTGACACGACCTACGACCTAAGAGAGAAGAGGCTGAGGCTAAACTGAGTGGAAACCCTAAATGTGTCTCTTACACAGGGGCCCAGAGATTATACTTTGAACAGTAAGACTGTTTTCATTTGAACTGTGATCAATAAAACTCACAAAACTATAAAAATATAAACAAGCAAACAGAGACACTATTGATAAATATATAATATTGCACCAGCAGTAATAAAACAGAGGTTATTTTTCCAGACAGTGAATCATAGGTCGAGGCTAGACCACTTTTAGGGCTGCACCCCTAAAATAAAATTAAGAACTTCAAAAATACATTTTATCCCACAGTACTTTATTTAGGACTGGAAATGCCAGATTTTTAAATGAGATATATTTAAAACAAAACATTTTAAATATTTTAGGAAAAAAGAACGACACCTTTTTGTAAATAAACATGGATGTCTTCTGCACATTGCCCCCCCATTCAGGCTGTAAACTTGATCTTGCCGTTTTTGGAGTCTGCCCTCTGGTGGACAGAGGTATATCGGTGGCGCTCTTTCTCGATGCCTTTTTAAGGGAAGTTAATTTTGTGTTTCTCGTTAAGAAGGGTACATATCACTCTTGCACTGATCAGGAAACAGCTGCAGCAGTCACGAGGCATGGGGTTGTTTTAGCTGAAAATATTGTCATTAGAACTTCATTTGAAATATGTCAAATGCATTTTTAAATCAATCTATTTTTATCAAATGAATGAGATGGAATATTATTAACAGTCTACAAAGTTTAATTAACTTGTGTGTTTGAAGGCAACAAACCAGATGGATATTACAGCATATAATAAATAAAATAAATATATTCTTTATTGTTAAAATAAGTAATGGGGGTCCTTGCATATTAAAGTGGCATATCTCAAAAAGTAAATCTTATATCTTCTTGGTTGTTTGTGTCATTTGTATTTTGGAACATTTGCTTAAATGAATCTTTAATTTCCTGTTGGTGAGAGCTCAGAGAGGGAAAGAGGAAGTGAGAGAAAGAAGAGAGCAGAGTGAGCAGGTGATCTAAGAGACAGAGACAGAACCAGGTGAGACTGAGGACAGATGTTAGCTTAGACCTGTGAGCAACAGAAGGATGTGATCTGATGAGAGCACAAAGGCTGTGAACAATAAACAAGTGTCACCATATACTCTATGTTGGATGTTAAATGTTACTGCTGAAGTTAAATTTGATGAAGTAGTAGTTTAAAAGATAGTTTGTGATATGGATAATGTGGTCAATAATAATAATAATGTATTAATAATAATGTAATCTTGGATTATCTACACTTGCAGAAGACTGTGCAGTCTCTTGATTTCTGAGACAAACACACTGATCCCAAAACAGTTAATGTTGTCAAAATACCTCTTTCATCAGTTTGGGACAAAAAAGAGCCTTTCAACAAAGCTGCTTTAAAACTGGTTTGAATATTCTAAAAGAACAAATGTCTCCTTTTTTCAGTTTTTATTGATCATAAAATAAACAAAAGAACAGAACACTTTCATTAAATATAAAACATTGACCAAAAGGGTTTTAGGCTGAAGTCAAGACTTATTGTGACTAACTCTTCTAACATTTAAATAAAAGTGATAAACATCGAAACAAAACATTAAAACAATTATAATAAGTTCCATTCACTAAACAGAAGAGAAAAAACAAAACAGATATTATTGTGTCAATTAATTTAATCTATATTTAACATTCTTTACTACATCTACAATCCTAATTGACATCCCAGAATACCTATGACTACTATAATACTCTTTTTATATAGTTTTAAATTGTTGTAAAGTTGCCACACTCTTCATATTACTGTCCAGTCCAGTCCATAGTATCAGAGTGTTTCTGCTAACACACCGTTTCTTTAGTGTAGCACCAACACACTGTACCTTTAAATTATGTTCTCCTCTTAAATTCTACCTCCTTCTTTATTGGTGAACATTTTTAGATGTTTTTTGGGAGTTGGTTGTTTTAAGTTTTATAAATAACTCCTTCTTTAAGATGTTCTTGAGTTGAGCTGCTGTTTGGGCAGATGCATTCATCCCAGTGCACTGTAGTGTACACATTTAACACTACTGTGTTCAATCCATGTGTGACACAAGGTTAGAGGGAACATGTTTGTCTGATGGAAACTCCAACATCATGAGGCTAATGAAGACAAACATGTTTTTAACTCTTGTTCCTTATTATGTCTAAAGAATGTTTGATTTGACACAGAGGCTGACAGAGGCTGAAGTCCTGTTTGTGAAATAAAACCTATGTGTGTGTTTAAAAGCTCAGCAGCTGCTGCAGTTTGAGGAAGAGACACTCACTGACCAATCAGAGCCTCCGTCTCATACATCACACATGCTCTTCTATCATTTCACACTCTTTCAACACTGGAATAGTCACAGACTGCTGCACTTGGACTTTTCATGTTTTTTACAAGAACTGCACAATATCAGAGATAAACACAAGCATAATTATGTCATAGATCTTTTAAATCCTCCAATAACTAACACTAAATCTGAACTGTGATAATTCTAAATCCCTTTTGGAAGAATAAAGTTTTGTTTTTGATGTTTTGGTGGAAAACTGCTGAAGGCACAGAAAGAACCTGGCCCTGGATCTGTGGAGTATTATCAGAGAACTGTGGACAAATAATGGCACAATATTATCAAAAAATATCCTTTAAATAAAAAAAGACGAGTTTAATGTCAGTAACTACTGCAGTATTTCAGTGTAATGGTCTCATATTAATCAAAGTAAAAGTAATAGTAGTAACGTTTTCACAAAACTATCTTTTCTTTTGTTTCTTTTGAAGAAATGTGTGGCTGCCTTTTCCTCAAAACAGTAAAATCCTTTCTAAACCAAAAATCACAGTATATTCTAAAGTGAACTGTTGTTGAAGTTAAATCTGAGTTTAGTGCAAAATCCTGTAAAACTGTGTTAAATTGACTGGAGCTCAGAGCTGCATGTGATCTGAGTGAACTTCTGCTGAAGTTCAGATTGATAAATGTCAGAGAACACATGTTTGATAAATGAGGCTCAAAGAGTGCTTCAGGAGGAACAATGAGATTGAAAAGAAAAGCTTGTGTGGATCAGACTGATGTAATGTCTCTGTTTTCCTTCAGACTGGATCCTGCTGGAGTCCACTGGTTGACAGTTTGTCCCTGGAAAAGTAAGATTTATTTATTTATTTATTGTAAACTGCAGATGTTTCTTCTCTTCCACTTGATGTAAAGTGAGTTTTTTCTCTGAGAAATAATGATTGTAAATGCTGTCATTGATGTGTCACTGAGCCTGACCTTTTGTTCACTCAGACAAACCCTATTCATTACTGGACTTACTGGACTTACAATGGATCTGTCTCTGTCCAAACTCTGAGCCAGACACAAATTCAGGGACAAAAGTCATTTCTTTTCCACATTGGCCTGAAAAGTGTGTGTGTGTGACTCTGAGACAGTGATGGTTGTAAAAGTGATGCAGCAGTAGTTTGTTGCAGAGTTAGTGTGACTCAGACTCATAGAGGCCTGCAGACACCTGTATAAGCTGGAGCTGTATGAGAGTGTGTCTGTAGAGTTAGGGGCTGCTCCTCCACACTCACCCCCAGTGTGTCTTTAGACCTGAACACAAGCCTCAATGCAGCAGGAACACACCTTAGAAAATGTGTTGGATTAAAGCTGTGTCAGTGACTTATCGATACCAGAGCACAGCGCTGTTGGACAAAATGAGAGAAATCAAATAAAGGCACGTTTACACACGTCACAATAAAAGTGAATGTGTCTGTTTGAGGTTTTAGTCAGAACCAGATCTGATTGAAACATTTGTGATAAAGACTGTCTCACAGAGATGTATGTATTTGCCTCAGAACAGATGAATATTTAGATCTGAGCCAGACAACAGCTCTTTAAATGGAATCAACTCTGTTTTCCATGCATCTATTAATAATCAGTGTCATAATCAACACTGTTCTGAAGCTCATGGCTGTGTGAGCCATACTTTGACTTTGTTTGAGAAGCTGTAAGGATGCTTATTGTCTGGTGGCTTTGAGAGTAAGCCATAGGTCCTTAGTGTTAAATCTATCAGACACATAGAAAAGAGCCAGGACGATGCTGGTGCTTAGTTTATTCTGAGAAACAAGGCATTATGGGAAGGAGAAGGCCTGTATAAAAACCTGTGTCATGGAGCTCATTGATGTGTGATTGTGCCTTAACTCTTTCCTGAGCCTTGGACAGCAGTGACCTTTTACTGTGTAGTCCACAGGTGTCAGAACTGACTCTAGAGTTCTTATTAAAGGAGCTCCTGAAGAGTCCAGTTTGGAGCTGTTTAACTGCACTAACCTTTTCGATCAAACATGTAGGAAGAGTCATGTGAAGGATTCTTCTGGAGACAATAAGCTGTTCTCCTCTGAGCTGTGCCTCTGCTGTCAGTCCTCCTCATCACTAGAACAACAGCAGATATCACACAAACACTGGCAAAATGACAGCAGCTGTGAACAATCTCCTGCAACACAGAGCCACATGCTCTCAGCCACTGTCTGCACCAAGCACCTTCAGAACGACTGCTGCAGCTTCAACCAACTTTGTTCCTGTGTTTCCAAAAAATAGAACAACTATTGGAGTCAAATGTGTCAAAGAAATGTGACTGATGTACATTTCCATGAAGCACAGAGAAGTGAATAAACTCCTGTGTAGTGACGTCAGAGGCTGGAGCTTTAGGAGCTGCTTTATGTCCTACAGCAATAAACAGTAGAAGAAGAGTTTAAAGCTCCTCCAAACACAAGTGTTTCTTCTAATATGACTTTTCCATCAAACAGAATCTTGTAGTTGTGTTGTGAATCTTGTACATTTGTGTTAATCTCATGTGTTCAGAGAGGACAGAGGACTAACTGCAGCTGTATTGTGTCTTGTCTCCATCAGATTTCTGTGAACTCACACTGGATCCAAACACAGCTCACAGACGCCTCAAACTGTCTGACAACAACAAGAAGGTGACACGAGTGGAAGAGAAGCAGCCATATCCAGATCATCAGGACAGATTTGACTATGAACCTCAGCTGCTGTGTTCGACTGGTCTGACTGGTCGCTGTTACTGGGAGGTCCAGTGGAGCGGATGGGTTTTAATATCAGTGTCTTACAGAGGAATCAGAAGGAAAGAATACAGTAATGACTGTGCGTTTGGAAACAACAATCAGTCCTGGAATCTGAACTGCTCTAAAGGTGGTTACTATGTTTATCATAATAAAAACAAAACCCCCCTCCCTCACTCCTCGTCCTCTTCTGGGACAGTAGCAGTGTATGTGGACTGTCCTGCTGGCTCTCTGTCCTTCTACACAGTCTCCTCTGACCAACTGACCCACCTCCACACCTTCAACACCACATTCACTCAGACTCTGTTTCCTGGGTTTAGACTCTGGTCTGATAACTCTTCAGTGTCGTTGTTAACTCTGTGGGACTGAGAGTGTCCTCTTGTAGAGAAACATCCTCACTGCTGATCAGATAGTCCAGTCTACCTGACCTCACACACTCACACATGTTAGAAAAGATTAGAAAAGACTCCAAACACACTTCAATGATCAGAGATGGACTTTGTATTTTTCGTTTGAGCTGGTCTGATTGGATAAAACAGAGGAACAGTTCTTTTCCAGTTTCTTTGACAGAGACAGATCCCACACAGAAACAAACTGATGACATCAATCTCATGTTGGTCTCATTGTGTTTGTAGAGAAGGATCAATCACAGCATTTGTCTCGACAAGTGCTTCTGTACACTTCATTAATATAAAGGTGGATTTGAAATATGACAGAGATAAATGTGATTTGGGTTGAAATCCTGTGAGAAATGACAATAAAGTGAAATGAGAAAACACTCCACAGTAACGGCCTCATTCCTGCTGCTGTTCATGTGGAACCTGTTATTATTGGGATTTATGGACATGTGGGACGCCTTACAAAACCACTATATTGTCCCCAAAATGTAGAAAAGCACTTCAGCTGAACTCATCACCTTCCCACAATGCACCACGAGTCTTTGGAAAATAAGTCCACACGAGTGGAAGTGCTTAGAGACGGAGGTTTTCAGTTTAAATCCAAGTGTATGTTTGTTCTATCAATGGAAATATTCTATTGTCATATTGTTTGTGTCATAAATGACACAGTTGAGTTTTCAGTTGGTGTTGCTGAGGTTTTAACTCAGTTGTCGTCACCATTTACTGAGACTATATTAAGTTGAGCTGTAAATAAATGTGTCAAATATGATCTGAGCTTTTCTAAATCACTTAAACACAACACACTGCATTCATCAGAAAAGACAGATGTTTATGTCACTAATTCAACTGTTCACAACTGCTTAGAATAAACACAACTTAAAGAAAGAAAACATTTCCAACAAAAGTGTCATTTTATTACGGCTTTTGAAGCTGCAGCTCGGCCACTTGCAGCCTGTTCCAAAAGACGCTCATGTGAGTTGGACTCTAGCCTTGACTTCAGACCTGACTCTGAGCTGCCTCTGAAGGAAGGATCCTGAGGCTGTTGCACGAAGAGAGTTGAACAAACTCAGAGTTGAGTAAGTTTGGATCAAACCAAACAAATCCAAACCTGGTGCAGTGAACGCAGAAGATAAGTGCAACTTCAAGGACCAAGGAAGACACAAATCCACAAGGACACTGTGTTCAAAGACTTAAAAACAATTAAAAATAAGAAATAAAATACTTAAGAATGTTAAAAGTGTAAAAGAACAAAATGTGTTTAGTTCAACGAGAACCAAGAGTTTAAATCTGAACAGGTCTAGAAACAGGAAGTTAAAATATGTCAAATTCTGTGTTTGAGCCGAAAACAGGGTCAGGGTTACACAAAGGTCACAGAGGTCACTCTGATAAAAGGCTTTAATGGCTTTGACGTCATGGCTATATCCTGTCCAAAGACAACCCAGTCTCCAAAAAAAATATCCATAATTAACTCTTTTACATTCTCACATTACGTTGACTATGATATGTACGTCTGTAATACTGTAATACATAATCCTGTAATACATCCAGAGAATACTACTGGATGGAACATCCTCTCTTCATTAAAGAAGTGCACTGTGCACAAACTGTCTGTTTTAGAATCTACCTGGAGGCCAGTGTTGAGCTCAGATGGAAACAGAGTTCTGCTGCAATGGACAAAAGTGGAATATCCAAAGAGCACTTATTACCTATGTTCTGTGAAACTCTATATTTGTCTTTCTTATTAATGATGACATTCACTAAGATTTCTCAAAGGGGTGTCATTTTGAAGCAGACGGAGATAGTTTTGGTTTTAATTCAAGACGAAAGAGGGCCAGTCTGATATAATTCTCAAAAGACCGGATTTAAAACGGACTCACGTTTGATTAAACCTCAGTGTCTGAGCTGATGTCCAGCCTCAGAGGCAGCTCTCGTTCTGAACAGACCAGACTCTAGTTTACAGCAGGACATTACAGCACAAGTGGTTTCAATAGCTTCAAGATAAACAAATGTATTTTCTCCAAACCACTTTAAAATAATGAATCTAATCTAGTGGCACCATCCACACTTCTTTTTTTTTTTCAACTTGTCTTTTTTTTAATTTTATATTTTGTATGTAAAAAAAAAAAAATAATAATATATGGATTTTTTAATAGCTTTCAGGTCATGTGACCTAGTCATTTCCACCCATAGATATACACAATAAAGGCTAGATGTCTTACGGCGGAGTCTCTAACGTCATCACCGGCGGCCATCTTGTCACAGGCAAGCTTTCTGCCGGGCTCTGTGGTACCTGATGTAAGGTGAGTGATCTGCACGAACACAAATACTCTTATCTCGCTGAAATCTTGACGGATTTACAAAATGTTTGATTTCTTACAAACGTTAATAACGTGGCTATAATTCTGGATGCGTGAACATGTTGAAATTGCAGCTTTTTTTTTCGAAAGACGACTTAATCGTGCAGCATAGTTGTGTATCACGGCTAACGTTGCTTGTGCAAGTTATCAAGGCTGAGACCACAATCGAGCTGTTCAGTTATAGTTTTACTGACAACGATTTTATGACAACCAAATTTTTGTCTAAATTACAGTCTTTGTGAATGTGGTTATAGTTATTAGCTGGCTTTGAGTGAGACCTAACGTTAGTAGTTACTGTTTAGCTGCTACCCAGCAATTTTACATCAGTGGGAGAGGCAGAATTGCTCTTTCTTTTCAATATAACTTAAGTTGCACATAATTTCCAATCGGTTTGGTTTGTTAAAAATTTGTCAGTATGTATTTTGGGTAACCAAAAGTCCTATGGAGAGTTTCGATAGGGCATTTTACAAAACGCATGAGCATACCTTGGCAAATAAATGGTCTAAAGTACTCATATTTCATTCTATATTGATCTGCTTTTGCACACAGCTTTACAAAACCTGGTGCTTGGGCTCAGTTGTGTTTCTAAAGTCATATCAAGAGACCTAGAAGCTGAAATGTGGTCAGTTGAGATGCTTGTTATCCAGCAGAAAGAAAAAAACAATATTCTAGCTTCTATAACTCTGTACCAGTACTTCACACAATTATTCTGATTGTTTCTTAAGTGCAATGTCGAGGGGAAAAGCCTAGTAAATGGCCCAACCCTGAAGAAGTTAAAATAAACGTAATAATTCAAATTATTTTATTATAATATTAATATAATAAAAGTGTGTGTGTGTATATATATATATATATATATATATATATATATATATATATATATATATACCTTGGGCGTGTGTATATTCATTGCACCTATATGTTCTGTTCAACGTTATTTTCATATGGAAGTCCATGGTTATAATTATTCATAAGTATGCAGTGTCATAAGTACATCTCTGACGTTTATAACAAACCAAACTGTTTGAAAATCGTTAGAAAATTTAGCAAGTTATGGTTATTTAAAAAGTACATGCACCATTAAAACACAATGTTACGAGTGAGCAAGCTGACTGTGACAAGATGGCCGCCAGGTGCGGACGTCGACCTCCATTGGCCAGCAGCGCGGACGAGACATCTAGCCTTTTATATGTATGTCTATGATTTCCACCCACCCTGTATTCATAGCACTAGCCTAGTAGTACCATGCACACCTCTTTTTTTCCACTTGTATTTTTTTTAATTTTATATTCATTTTCTATTTACAAAATCAAGGATTTATTTCTATAGCTTTTTGGGAACACATGCACAGAAAGTGTGTGCCTGTGTAATTTCTGCCAGGGTATGTAAACTTCTGAGCACAACTGTATATATAGTTTGATATGTGCTGCATCTGAAGGTAGAGCTTATCTTTTAGTCTCTATACGGGTCAACACTGTCACTAAACTAACCTGTTCAGGGCTCTGTCTGAGTCCAGATGCAGCTATCACTTAAAACATAAAGTTAATGTTGTCTGTTCTGCTGGTTGTGGACATGTTTTTCACTCTCCACTCAGCTGTTTTATTTTTTTATTTGTATTTTTTAAGCCCTTCAGACTGTTTGGTCAGTGGGTTGTTTTTATTCTCTAGAGCGAGGTGTTTTCAGAGAAGAACCTTGTTTTCTACTGATTTTGTTTGGTTTTAGGCACTGCCTGCTTTGTTTTCTATCACACCAACACAATGCATGTGTCTGTTTATTTACAAGATTCTTAAGCCTTATATAATGTTTTATAATTACATTTTATTGTACCCAATTGTTTAAGTCGCACATTTAACAGTAAAATGAAAGTTGTAAAATAAAAGTTGCCAGGTCACAGTCGGCAGCTGAGGATAAGAGCTGATGAAATATGAAAACAGGAAGTGGAATGTGTGAATATTTATTTCTGTCATGTTTTTGTTCTATACAGATGTATAAAAGCTTCAGGTTTAAATGTAAAGAGATTTTTGAGTTTACAGTTCCTGTGATCAACAATAAATATGTCCAACATTTTGTCAATTTAACAAATAGAAATGTCTAAAAAACATTAATATATGGTCTTTTTTATTTCAATAGAACAGCATTTACTGTAGGAGCCAGAATGATATACTATTTGTCTATGGATAGCTTTTGTCTGGTTGCCAGGGTGATGCGTGGGTCACGTGGGTGTAGGCGGTGACAGTCAGTAGTTTTCACTCACTGTCACTCAGGTGTAGGAGGAGAGAGGGGAGGGGGGTAGTCGTAGTATTTGTTGACACTAGCGTTGTCTAACATTACCATCCGATGCATTTAATAACTGTGTTCATGTCTCAACTGAGCAGTTACGTGAATAAACGTCACAAGCATTCATTCTGGGACTCGGTGTGAATCTGTTCAGGCCGCACAGGGTCCGTCCTCGGCCCCTCCAGCGACAAAAGGAACTAAGGAGTCGCCATTACATTTACACACAACAACCTTGGAGGTGAAAATGTCTGTAGGATTCTGTGAAAATATGAACATAATGCACACAGCACTAACTCAGAGCCTTTGAAGGGTTTTAGAAATACTGAGGTTTAAAAAAGAGTGTCTGAAGAACTGAGGTGTGACATGTTCTGTTCTGTCAAGTGTAAGTGCAGTGTTCTATTCTTCACTAAAGAGAACGAGCAGCTGCATATTTTTCACTAAAAAAGGAATGTTCCTTCAAAAAAAGTCAATCCTATTGTTGAATGTTTTCCTTGGTTTTGTTTTGAAGAAACTGTTGCATCCTGGGTGTGATCTCTCCAAAAGTATTCTGCTCCTGAACAGTTTGACGTGTGACGAGTTTTATTTTTCTACTGTGGCAGCCTGAACAGAGCAGAGATGTTTTAGATACTTAAGAGTTTGTATAATGATGATAAAAGCCAACAACGCCACTCTGGGAATTTCACCCAGAGAATACTATGGAAACAAGGACACGCACAGATTCGCTTATTCCAGTAAGATTCCAGTATTTACTTATGTTGAGTGGCAGAAACAAACAAATAAAACCTTTATAGAGTAAAAGAGCTGTTCGCTTTATTACAATAATAAAATACCAATTCTAAAAAAGGGTCTAATAATCTTTAAAAGAGCTACAGTTTGTTAGTTCACATATAAATACACAGTTGTCCATGCGGTAAAATAAATGAAGGGTGTTAACACAGCTCGGCCCTGCAGCAGTACTGACGGAGGTAACCCCTCAGAACAATCCAAAAGTAATCACACTGAGTGACAGCCACAACCCAAGGAACAAATAAACAGCAGCGAGTCCAGAAAGAGAAAAGCAGTTGAGCAGCTAACTGTCCAGAGCTGCAACTGAGTGAACGGTGATTGAACCTGAAATGGAGTGCACCACTATGCGCCGCTCTATTCACCCAGATATATGCTATCTGGTATATTTTGGATCGTTTTTAGTTTTATCTGTCTAAAATAAAGCTGGTTTAATATAATATACACTCCACACGAGTTTTGTTAAAACATATTGAAATCCTCTGAACCATAAACCAACAGAATACACACTACAGAGACATGTCCTGCTACTTCCCTAAACCAGTGCATCAAACATGGCTCTAAAGAGGTTTCTGGAGATTATTGAGCTGCTCTGAAGCTAAAGAAGCATTACCACAACACAGTGAGCAGCACAGGCTTAAAATAAAGTGATATTTGACAATGTCCAAAACTTTAAAACTCAAATAACTGGAACTATTTGGATTTTCTGAACTATTTAAAAACAGAAATTCCAGATTATTTCTTCTTTTTTTTTTTTTTTTTGCCAAAAATATAGCGTTTCAGCGTCAGTTCAGGCAGGCCACGTAGTCAAGCTCTGCTGTCAGCTGACACCCAGATCAGCTGATCTGATTGCTATAGCACTCAATTGGTCCGTTCAAACAGGGCGCCCTATTTAAGTGCATTTTCAGTCTGCTGCTTGGCTGCTTCCACTGCATTGCTTGCAAGGCTGTTGCTGCTACTGTTCCTGCTTCTGCTTCTGTTGCTGCTTCTGCTTCTGCTTCTGTTGCTGCTTCTGCTGCTGCTTCTGTTGCTGCTTCTGTTGCTGCTACTACTGCTACTACTACTGTTGCTGCTACTGCTACTACTGTTGCTGTTACTGTTGCTACTACTGCTACTACTACTGTTCCTGCTACTACTGCTACTACTACTGTTCCTGCTACTACTACTGTTGCTGCTACTATTGCTACTACTGCTACTACTACTGTTGCTACTACTGTTGCTACTACTGTTGCTGCTACTGTTGCTGCTACTGTTGCTACTACTGTTCCTGCTACTACTACTGTTGCTACTACTGCTACTACTACTGTTCCTGCTACAACTGCTACTACTACTGTTGCTGCTACTGTTGCTGCCACCGTTACTACTGCTACTACTACTGTTGCTGCTACCGTTGCTGCCACCGTTGTTGCTACCGTTGTTGCTGTTGCTGCCACCGTTGCTGCTGCTACCACCGTTGCTGCTGCTACCACTGTTGCTGCCACTGCCGTTGCTGCCGCTGCTACTGTTGCCGCTGCTGCCACCACTGTTGCTGCTGCTACCACCGTTGCTGCTGCTACCACTGTTGCTGCTACTGTTGCTGCTACTGTTACTACTGCTACTACCACTGTTGCTGCCACTGTTGCCGCCACCGTTGTTGCTACTGCTTGTTGTTGCTGCTGCTACTACTGTTGCTGCTACTGTTGCTGCTGCTACTACTGTTGCTGCTGCTACTACTGTTGCTGCTGCTACTACTGTTGCTGCTGCTACTGTTGCTGCTGCTACTACTGTTGCTGCTGCTACTACTGTTGCTGCTGCTACTACTGTTGCTGCTACTGTTGCTGCTACTGTTACTACTGCTACTGTTGTTGCTACTGTTGTTGCTGCTGCTACTACTGTTGCTACTACTGTTGCTGCCACTGTTGTTGCTACTGTTGTTGCTGCTGCTACTACTGTTGCTGCTACTGTTGCTGCTGCTACTACTGTTGCTGCTACTGTTGCTGCTGCTACTACTGTTGCTGCTACTACTGCTGCTGCTACTACTGCTGCTACTGAACAGGTAAGAGTTGGATTTGAACAGGTAAGAGTTGGATTTGATCAGGTTTTAGTTGGATCTCTAAACCAGCTTCTTAACATCTCATGCCTCTACTTCATGTTCACCTTATCTCTACTTTATACACTACCTCACATTGACACACTGACAGTGTCACCCTGTTTTGCACATTTGCTTCTTCCACCTTCCTGTGTATCTTAATATTTAAGACCACAGCAAAATGCA
>JALDQB020000142.1:0-128053 GCA_024416835.2 Perccottus glenii | reverse complement strand
AGCCTCAACATGTATTGAGGAGAAACAACAGCTGAAATGTCCTGGTTCAAACACACAGCGTCTGCGAGTACACCTGCTACTTACCTGTTTGGTGTGGCTTCTTTTTCTGGTAATATTTAGATTTCTTTTACTCAAAATTCAAGAAATTGTCACCATACCTGAACAACTTTGGATATGGTTGTTTAACCATCTACTACTCACTCCTGAAGTTAGAAAACACTTTTGTAATGTCATGCACCAAAACAGATTTGAGTGAAAGGAAAAGAGACAGTGTGTGCTCGACAGTATTTCTCTTTCTCCTAGTCCTGTTAGCAAGGGACATCCAACTTAACCCAGGCCCAAACACCGACGCTGTTACAAAAATCCAAACCACCAGCGGCGGTAAAGCATGGGCTAACACCGGGCCGGATCAGTAAGCTAGCAGAAGCTTCTGTCACTGAGCTGGTGCAGCGCCTGCAGAGTGGAGAAACGAGTGGAGCCGGGACCACCAGGGTCTGTCAGCAGGAGGGTAATGAGCTTCACTTTAGAGGATTGACAGTATTTAGCCTTTGACGCAGAAAGAAACTGAGGGAATGGTTCACTGCGTCTATGAGAGTCACTCAGACGAGTGGACTGCACTAATGGAGACCTGACGGACTCCTGACACGACCTACGACCTACGAGAGAAGAGGCTGAGGCTAAACTGAGTGGAAACCCTAAATGTGCGTCTTACACAGGGGCCCAGAGATTGTACTTTGAACATTAAGACTGTTTTCATTTGAACTGTGATCAATAAAACTCACAAAACTAAATATAAACAAGCAAACAGAGACACTATTGATAAATAAATAATATTGCACCAGCAATAATTAAACAGAGGTATTATTTTTCCAGACAGTAAATCATAGGACGAGGCTAGACCACTTTTAGGACTTCACCCCTAAAATAAAATTAAGAACTTTAAAAATACATTTTACTCCACAGTACTTTATTTAGGACTGGAAATGTCAGATTTTGTTTTTTAGATATTTTTAAATCAATCTGTTTTTATCAAATGAATGAGATGGAATATTATTAACAGTCTACAAAGTTTAATTAACTTGTGTGTTTGTAGGCAACAAGCCAGATGGATATTACAGCATTTAATAAATAAAATAAATATATTCTTTATTGTTAAAATAAGTAATGGGGGTCCTTGCATATTAAAGTGGCATATCTCAAAAAGTAAATCTTATATCTTCTTGGTTGTTAGTGTCATTTGTATTTTGGAACATTTGCTTAAATGAATCTTTAATTTCCTGTTGGTGAGAGCTCAGAGAGGGAAAGAGGAAGTGAGAGAAAGAAGAGAGCAGAGTGAGCAGGTGATCTAAGAGACAGAGACAGAACCAGGTGAGACTGAGGACAGATGTTAGCTTAGACCTGTGAGCAACAGAAGGATGTGATCTGATGAGAACACAAAGGCTGTGAACAATAAACAAGTGTCACCATATACTCTATGTTGGATGTTAAATGTTACTGCTGAAGGTAAATTTGATGCAGTAGTAGTTTAATAGATTGTTTGTGATATGGATAATGAGGTAAATAATAATAATTGTAGTGACCATTTGCAGTTCACTGTGACCAGGACGCAGGCAGCCATAAACTGTATTCCCCTTCACAGTTCAACGGGAGGTTTACAGCGCATAGATGTCAAAGCCCTGACGATTTATGCCGTAAAAGCCTTTCCAGACGCCTCTAAGTGTTTACTTTATCAACAAACCAACGTTTCACAGCTCTGTGCTAATCATCCACAGATGTTTTCTTTGTTTTCCAAGGACAGGAAAACTCCGAGATAACACTCTAAATAACAATAACTCTTTCTAGACCGAGCAGATTAAAGGAGCGCTATCCACCAGCGAGAGGCCTGTTGGCGCCAAGGCGACAGCGTCTGCTTGTGAAAATTTATAGTGTATTGGCCAACGCAGGCCTGAGACAGTATGAACGTTACAATACTACCCCCTAGCGACAGCAGAGAGGAACTCTGCTGAAGTCTTTTAATCAAAACTGACTGTTTCTAACTTCTGTAAACGAAAGTTTACACAGACTCGGACTTCTCACAAATGAACATTTATGTTTAATAAAAGGAAATGCTTAAACGATGAAATAATGTTCTTTCACAGGATTTCGAGTCACGGGAGAATCCTTCCTCTCTCAGCTTTACAAGTTTACAGTCAATAAATGGTTGAATGAATTTATATGTGTTAACAACATGTGTATAAGACGTCCTATCGTTATAACCTGCATTATCAAATATATGTGTGAGCTTATATTTGTGTTTAAAATCTTAAATGTCTTTTGTGGAACGATGATGGTTTGTTGAATTACGACTTAGGCGTTTCCCCAAACAAACGGAACGCCCCAGAAATACACCCCCTCTCTAGCAGAACAAAACTTCCGAGCACGCAGGAAGTCGCTCTCTTTTTGTTTCGCCCCTTCTCTACAATACGCTCGAGTTCTTTTTCCAAATCTGTTGAAGCCTAGTCCGCTTCGTGAGATTTTTCTTCTGTGAGGCCTAAAGCCTCCTTTTGCCTCCGTCCCAAGTAATTTGGCTACTTGCGGACTTCTCTCTAGACGCCTTTCGTCTTCAAGTTTGAACCGTTTTAACCGGTCGGTTAAAACGTGATTTTATTTTTAAAGCCGCACATTGCCTTTGTTTGACGTCATCTCCGGAGACGCACGTGAAGTTGTAGTTTACAGAGGACTACAAATCTACGCCAGCCCTCACAGTCGTTTTTAAGCCAGAAAAACGACTCCTGAGAGAATATTTTTCAGTGACTCAGTTATTATTTTTCAAAGACTCTTTGAGCTGATTCTTGCCTGATGCCAACGGCAAGTAAAGAGACTTTCACGGATTGATACAGTTGACGCCACGACTCAATTTCCAGACAAGCCGCGCGACCAGCCAGCGGCCTCCGCTAGTCAAGCAGCAGACATCTTGTGGACGCGGGCTCTTCAAATCCAGTCGCCGCTACAGAAAATCGGAGCAAACCTTCGGAGCTCTGGCGCACTCGTACTGGACAGCACCAGCGACCCAAAAGTAAGCTGCACTTGACATAAAGAGTTTGGCGCTAACTGTATTTGATAAGCTCAAATCAATTCACCAACCTTTTTAAAAAAGGCCCCTTCCGTAATAACTCAGCCAAGTTTTAATCAAACAAATTATCATCCTCCACAATTTAGATTCAGTAACTTTGTTGGTTTTATTTTGTTTCAATCATTGTTTCAATTATATGTCAATAATTTCTCCTTTGTGTCCGTCCATCCATCATTTAATTTTGTATAATTTTAATAAAACCCCATAAAATGTTAAGATTTGATTTGGTTTTCTTTTGATTATTTTCAGAATTATATCCGAATACAGGTTAGAATTCTCTTCCTTCAGATTAATTGAGACTTAATCTATATAATCAGTTTTCCAGAATCATCTGGTGGTGCCCCCTTTTAACGAGACAAATTTGATAATAAAATATTAATTGATAATTTACCCAAATTAGTAAATTAATATTTCTTATCACATTATATTATAGCACATACACTACATAATGTATTAATAATGTAAACTTGGATTATCTACACTTGCAGAAGACTGTGCAGTCTCTTGATTTCTGAGACAAACACATTGATCCCAAAACAGTTAATGTTGTCAAAATACCTCTTTCATCAGTTTGGGACAAAAAAGAGCCTTTCAACAAAGCTGCTTTAAAACTGGTTTGAATATTCTAAAAGAAAAAATGTATCCTTTTTTTTTCAGTTTTTAATGGTCATAAAATAAACAAAAGAACAGAACACTTTCATTAAATATAAAACATTGACCAAAAGGGTTTTAGGCTGAAGTCAAGACTTATTGTGACTAACTCTTCTAACATTTAAATAAAAGTGCTAAACATCGAAACAAAACATTAAAACAATTAAAGCCGCAAGCGGCGATAAAGGCCCTCGCCTCCCTTGAGACCGCGGGGACACATATATTCGGAGGATTGCATGTCGTGCTTTAAAGCAAATTTGGAGCCGTTTAGATGAAAACCCTTTAGCACAAAGTGTACGATTTAGGTGGTCATGTATTCCACCCAACATAGTAGATTTTCTGTTGAGTTTACGGTATGGCTGTAATAAACTTTTCTGTTTGCCCTAAGGTGTCCTATGGATGTACCAAGTTTTGTATTTCTACATTGGAAAAATTTACTTTCATTTTCCATAGAACCAATTATTTTGACTTTTCTAGGGGTCGCCACTGAGTCATTTTTTCATATTTTTTTTTCGGGGACTTCAAATACATAAATTTTTGCCGGGCTTGAAGTCTGGGACCAATAAAAATGACTTTTAGTTGCACGTTTACTGGGTCAAATTGAAAATCATTTTTCAGAAAAATTATAATAAAAAAACAAAAAACAAATTATAATAAAAAAAATATAACTCGAGCAAAAACGACAAGAAAAACGCCTGTCTATTATACACACATGTGTTTAGCTCATTTTGCCCAAGTTTGGTGTCTGTGGAATGAAGCAGCTATTTTCTGTTGTTTTTTAAAAGAGAGGTTGTATTCTAAGTCGGTTCACATCTTCAATTTAAAATGGCCGCCTTCCCGTCTGTGATAAGGTGTGGTCCCCATTGGCTTTTTTGTTCATAAGCCCATGCTGGATGTGTGTACCAAGTTTCATTTGCCTACGACAAACTAAAATTTTCACTTCCCATTGACTTTTTCCAAATATTTGGGACGTTGCTATGGCAACACATTTATAGATAGGGGGTGGTTGTCATTGGCTTTTATGCTCGTCATGACATAAGAGATGTGTGTACCAAATTTCATGTCTCTATGACAAACTAAATTCTTGGGTCCCATTATAAGTTTGTAGGGGGCGCTGGAGAGCCATTTCTAAAGATAACCCTTTTATTTACATATCTTTTTGTTCAGGTCATGAATGTGCACAAACGCCTTTTTGGGTCCGACTCGATCCGAGAAGGCGTTTGAGAGTTAAGAGATGTTTTATTTTCACAAAAATGGCCACCTCGTTACAGGCTTGCCACACCCATACCCGATAAGATATCAACAACAAAGTCACAACTTTGGTTGGCACACGTGTCTAGATGATACTCACCAAATTTGGGGCCATTTAGATTAAAACACAATGATTTGCATCTTTTTGCGCAAGGGGTGAGATTTTAGTGGCCATGCGTTTCACCCCACATGGCGGACTTCCTGTTGAGTTTAGGGTGTGGCTGTCATTGACTTTTCTGTTTGCCCTGAGGTGTCCTATGGATGTACCAAGTTTAATTTTTCTACGTTGGAAAAAAGTTACTTTCACTTTCCATAGGCCCAATGTATTTTGACTTTTCTAGGGCTTGTGATGGAAAAAGTAGGGGGGGCTGAGGGAGATTTCTGCTGTTTATTTATTACATCAACACCAAAGTAACGATTTAAAAACAAATAGCATCTAATGTAATTATTAAAGTATGAATTTAGAATGTCCTTGTAGATTTCAAATATTGTTCTTTCAAAGACAAGGTCTTACCAAGTCATACAAGTCATACACGTCATACAAGGAAACCAAGTCATACAAGGTGAACTTATAATTGCTGTAATTTGCGTCAATATTCAATAAACACAAAGAGGTAAATAGTCGCTGTTATTACATGGAGTAACAACTAGATGAAGAAGACTGTGCATTACCAATTGTAATGGTGAGCAAGTCAATAAAAATTTACATTGTCTCCAGTGTTCACATCATGAATCGTACAGCGAACCACCTCTAAGACAGACAAAAAAAACAAAAACATCAAAATCCTCCAAGCACTCAGCATCTCCTCTGCTCATCCAGAGACACAACAGCATCTCCTCTGCTCATCCAGAGACACAACAGCATCTCCTCTGCTCATCCAGAGACACAACAGCATCTCTGGAGGAGCATTGGATATGCTGAGTGCTTGGAGGAGCAGAGGAGATGCTGAGTGCTTGGAGGAGCAGAGGAGATGCTGAGTGCCTGATGGAGAGAAGCAGCTGAGATGATTATGCAGTCACTTGTTCAGTCTCGTCGTGGCCACGCAAAGCCAATTCAAAGGCACCACAAAATTTAACACAGTCAATCAGTTTAGAAAGAATATATCGATTCTTGTCCACTTCCTCATTGTGCCTTCTTATACAATCATCCAACTGAGTAGCAATGTTAGCCTTCCCCAGCAACGCAAATTTCAGGCAGTTGTCCATATGCGTCTTTGTGTGTTCGTGTTTTTTTATTTTTTCCAAAAATGTTTCATGTCCTGAACACCGCTTTCAAACCAGGCTCGATCGGTCGCTGCAGTTTTAAAAAGCAAACAAGGGAAGCAAAACAGCGAGTTAGTTACTCCACAGCCGGTTAGCCACGGCTTTCTAGTGTACCATGTCCGCGAAAAGCCTCTAGTGTAAGACGCTTCCTTGTCTTTCACCTGCTGTCTGATGTTAATTTGTGGCTGGTCCGGTCCCATTTCTTTTATTCTTTGTTTTTCAGCCAGTGGTCTTCTTTCAAACGGAGTTTGAAGAAGAGATTGCACGGTTTCTTTCTCGTGACGCCGACGCCATTGTCAACTCGAATCTCACTGCCGCCGCCGCGGTTGGGTGTGGTCACTACAACTCATGTTATTCTCCGATGGGCGCAGAGGCAAAGCGCCCATCGGAGATTTATTACTGCGCGTCACTGATTGGTTGAATTGATCACATTTAGTGACGTTTTATAGCATATCAGAGCTCCATTGGTTAGATAGTGAGGGCGCCTTTCTCGCGCCCGAGCATAAAACTACCATAGACTGTAAAAGAAAACTACACATTTATGATGTTATGCGCACATGATGAAGCTGGTAGACAAAAAGACCCCTCCCCACCCCTCATTCTAGTGTGAAAACACGTACAGAAGAAAGTCATGTTTTTTTCAAACTGAATTATTTTATTTTTTATTTTTTTACTTGGTAGGAGGGGCGGCGCCCCAGCGCCCATAATAGATCAGCCGCCACTGGTCGCCACTGAGTCATTTTTCTTTTTTTTTTTTTCGGGGACTTCAAATACATAAATTTTTCGCTGGGCTTGAAGTCTGGGACCAATAAAAATGACTTTTAGTTGTTGGTTTACTGGGTCAAATTGAGGATCCTTATGCAGAAAAATTATAATAAAAAATATATACCGAATTAAAATAAAAAAAAAAATAACTCGAGCAAAAAAGTCTAGAAAAACGCTTGTCTCTTTTACATACATGTGTTTAGCTCATTTTGCCCAAGTTTGGTCTCTGTGGAATGAAGCAGCTATTTTTTGTTGTTTTTTAAAAAAGAGGTGTATTCTAAGTCGGACCAAATTTTCAATTCAAAATGGCCGCCTTCCCGTGTGTGATAGGGTGTGGTCCCCATTGGCTTTTTTGTTCATAAGCCCATACTGGATGTGTGTACCAAGTTTCATTTGCCGACGACAAACTAAAATTTTCACTTCCTATTGACCTTTTTCCAAATATTTGGGACGTTGCTATGGCAACACATTTATAGATAGGGGGTGGTTGTCATTGGCTTTTATGCTCGTCATGACATAAGAGATGTGTGTACCAAATTTCATGTCTCTATGACAAACTAAATTCTTGGGTCCCATTATAAGTTTGTAGGGGGCGCTGGAGAGCCATTTCTAAAGATAACCCTTTTATTTACATATTTTTGTGTTCAGGTCATGAATGTGCACAAACGCCTTTTGGGTCCAACTCGATCCGAGAAGGCGTTTGAGAGTTAAGGGCGTTTTATTTTCACAAAAATGGCCACCTCGTTACAGGCTTGCCACACCCATACCCGATAAGATATCATAAACAAAGTCACAACTTTGGTTGGCACATGTGTGTAGATGATACTCACCAAATTTGGGGCCATTTAGATTAAAACACAATAATTTGCATCTTTCTGCGCAAAGGGGTGCGATTTTAGTGGCCGCGCGTTTCACCCCACATGGCGGACTTCCTGTTAAGTTTAGGGTGTGACTGTCATTGACTTTTCTGTTTGCCCTGAGGTGTCCTATGGATATACCAAGTTTCATTTTTCTGCGTTGAAAAAAACTTACTTTCACTTTCCATAGGCCCAATGTATTTTGATTTTGTAGGGTCGCCACTGAGTCATTTTTCGTTTTTTTCGACTTCAAAACATAACATTTTCGCCGAGCTTGAAGTCTGGGACCAATAAAAATGACTTTTTGTGCATGTTCACTGGGTCAAATTTAGGATCATTTGGTCACAATAAAGATAAAAAAAAAAAAAAAAAATCCGAGCAAAAACAATAGGCCCTCCCGGTCATCACCGGCTCGGGCCTAATTAAAGCCACAAGCGGCGATAAAGGCCCTCGCCTCCCTTGAGACCGCGGGGACACATGCACTCGGAGGATTGCATTTCGTGCTTTAAAGCATAAACTTCACGGTAATGTCAAATAACCGGGCCTGTGTTACTGCTGGGGCCTGTTACACCACCTTGTAATTTAGAGTTAAAGGTCTCCACAATCCCTGGTTTTCCTGGGAGCTGTCTGAACCTTTGAACATAATAGATTATGCTTGGGCTAAGGCGAGAAAAAAAAAGTACTGGCTGGAGATTTGAGATGACTCAGGAATCGCTGCACCCCCCTGTTTAAAAAGGCAAAATGTAAATATAACTTGTCTAAAAGTACAAGGTTACAAGTTCCAAAGGATTCTGAGGAGTTTTCTAAGACTCTAGCCGTGGCTCTGGAGGGCCTCCTCTAAAGGAAGGATCCTGGCAATTGGGAAATGGCATTTATTTCCCAAAGATTGCCTCTTCACAGACTCATTACGACCACAGCCACAAATGTATCAAAAAACAAATTGATAACTTTTTTGGCACACGTGTCTAGATGATACTCACCAAATTTGGAGCTGTTTAGATGAAAAGCCTTTAGACACAAGGGGTGAGATTTAGGTGGTCACGCATTCCACCCAACATAGTAGATTTTCTGTTGAGTTACGGTATGGCTGTAATAAACTTTTCTGTTTGCCCTGAGGTGTCCTATGGATGTACCAAGTTTTGTATTTCTACATTGGAAAAATGTACTTTCCTTTTCCATAGAACCAATGTATTTTGACTTTTCTAGGGGTCGCCACTGAGTCATTTTTCATATTTTTTTTTCAGCGACTTCAAATACATAAATTTTTCGCTGGGCTTGAAGTCTGGGACCAATAAAAATGACTTTTAGTTGCACGCTTACTGGGTCAAATTGAAAATCATTTTTCAGAAAAATTATAATAAAAAAATATACCAAATTATAATAAAAAAATATAACTCGAGCAAAAACGACAAGAAAAACGCCTGTCTATTTTACACACATGTGTTTAGCTCATTTTGCCCAAGTTTGGTGTCTGTGGAATGAAGCAGCTATTTTCTGTTGTTTTTAAAAGAGAGGTTGTATTCTAAGTCGGTTCACATTTTCAATTTAAAATGGCTGCCTTCCCGTGTGTGATAGTGTGGTCCCCATTGGCTTTTTGTTAATAAGCCCATGATGGATGTGTGTACCAAGTTTCATTTGCCTACGACAAACTAAAATTTTCACTTCCCATTGACTTTTTCCACATATTTGGGACGTTGCTATGGCAACACATTTATAGATAGGGGGTGGTTGTCATTGGCTTTTATGCTCGTCATGCCATAAGAGATGTGTGTACCAAATTTCATGTCTCTATGACAAACTAAATTCTTGGGTCCCATTATAAGTTTGTAGGGGCGCTGGAGAGCCATTTCTAAAGATAACCCTTTTATTTACATATTTTTGTGTTCAGGTCATGAATGTGCACAAACGCCTTTTTGGGTCCGACTCGATCCGAGAAGGCGTTTGAGAGTTAAGAGACATTTTATTTTCACAAAAATGGCCACCTCGTTACAGGCTTGCCACACCCATACCCGATAAGATATCAACAATAAAGTCACAAATTTGGTTGGCACACGTGTCTAGATGATACTCACCAAATTTGGGGCCATTTAAATTAAAACACAATGATTTGCATCTTCTTGCAAGGGGTGCGATTTTAGTGGCCATGCATTTCACCCCACATGCCGGACTTCCTGTTTAGTTTAGGGTGTGGCTGTCATAGACTTTTCTGTTTGCCCTGAGGTGTTTTATTGATGCACCAAGTTTCATTTTTCTATGTTGGAAAAAAGTTACTTTCACTTTCCATAGGCCCAATGTATTTTGACTTTTCTAGGGGTCGCCACTGAGTCATTTTTCGTTTTTTTTTTTTTTGGGGACTTAAAATACATAAATTTTCCGCTGGGCTTGAAGTCTGGGACCAATAAAAATGACTTTTAGTTGTTGGTTTACTGGGTCAAATTGAGAATCATTTTGCAGAAAAATTATAATAAAAAAATATATACCGAATTATAATAAAAAAAAAATATAACTCGAGCAAAAAAGTCTAGAAAAACGCTTGTCTCTTTTACATACATGTGTTTAGCTCATTTTGCCCAAGTTTGGTGTCTGTGGAATGAAGCAGCTATTTTTTGTTGTTTTTTTAAAAAAGAGGTGTATTCTAAAGCAGCGTTCACACCAAACGCGAATTGCGCGAATAAATCGCGCTATTCGCGCGTAGTTGGACGCTTGAACATTTTGAGTTTACTCGCTTCATTTGCGCGTGAAATTCACTCAACAACAGACGCAAATTCGCGTCATGGGAGGGGCTTCTGCCAGGCGGGTTGTCTTCCGGTCTTGTTGAAGAATGGTTGAGATGGATTTTATCGAGAAAGCAGTGCTCTATTTACTTTGGAGGACTGAAAAACGGCGGGAACCTGCTCGCGCAGCGGGGTCCATCGGATGCTTCAGAGGCGGACCCAGCTCCGTAAGTTTCACAAACTTCTCCAGGAGCTGCGCGCATGACGGCCGCTTAGCGGTATTTTCCACTGACCCGGCTCCAGTTCGATGACCTGTTGTACCGGGTCTGTGCGAGGATTTCCCGCAGGACAGCAACTACTGACGCTCTATTCAAGTCTGTCCATCTGTCTCCAGTCAATATTTGATGTGATTATGAGTAGTTAATATGTGGACAACTACAGTCTTCTGAACACAGTTATCAGTCCTACAGTCAATATAGTATATGTCTATAAAATCATATTTAGAATGTATTTATAACAGTGTGTTGTATCTCTTATTTGTTTTTATTTCTTTAATAAATGGAGCCAGCCTCCAAGAAGAATCTGACTCATGGCTTGTTTCTCATTAATACAACACTGGTCCAATCATAAATAACTGTTTTCTTACTGTACTATTGTAGATGTGTTTGCAATAGAATATAATAAAAATGAACAAGTGTTTACCATAAGTAATCTAGTCTTAAATACTAAACATTATAAACTTTCTTTCACATCAAAACCTTTGGTCATTATATAAAACATTTATTTAAAAAAATGAAATTATGAAACTATACACAAAACTTAATGCACTATATCGGAGCAGGAATAAAAGAATCCTAAAGTGAAGGAGAGGAGAACAGAGAGAGTGGTTTTATCCTTGCTGTGACAGCTGCATCATTTTAAAAACTATACACTGGGTTCCAAATGAAGCAGAACTGTGCTGCTTTCATAGATTAATGTATGTATTTGAAATTTGACAAATTGTTTCGTCCAAGACAGTAACTTCTGCAGAGAAGGGACCAGACTCAAGAGAAGATCCTCTGAACCTGGAGCTGGAGCTACAGCATGTGTTCTGAGAGCTTCTGAACTGGGTCTTCTCCTGGGGTCTTCTCTTTGGTTGCTCTGTATTAAATGACACATGAAAAAGGCAGAAAAACATTATCAACTCATTAACAAACCACCAGGGTTGTGTTTGTATCTGAATGTAAGAGGCTATGAGGGCTTACTGTCAATGATTGTATATGATATGTATTTATTGCCTGTACACACCTGTGGATACAGCAGCAGATGTGGATGGGGCAGGGGAAGCTGCAGCAGCAGGTTTTCGCAGGGGGGGTGCCCAGGCTCATTGGCATCAAAAGTCAGCTCTGTCATGACAATATATATAATATACATATTATATTATTAAATTATAATACAAGTTAACATTTGAACATTACACCAGTCACAAACAACACATATCCTCTATAAACTCGGTGGAAAACTAGTTATAAAGGGACGGCAAAGCTCAGGCTTTAGCTAGCTAGTTGGCTCAATATATACGACTCTAAAGAATTAAAGGCGTTTGCAACTTACCAGAGTTTCCAACCCTCACTCACTTTCCTTCGAGCAAGAACTTTTAAGATTCCTGGCTCTGAAAAATGACGAAGATGTTTCGTATTCCACAGACTGCCCCGATAACTTCGTCCTCCATTGTTGTTTTGGATTTCTGCCTCTACGGTCCGCCTCCGTTCGTAGCGCATCGCCACTACTAGAGCAAGCTCCTGATTGGTTAACGCCGCGAATTTCTGCAAAAGTTCAGATTTTTCAACTTCGAATGAAGCGTTGGACGCGTTTAGCGCCAAACGCTCAATTGCGCTATTCGCGCCGCCTCATTCGCGCGAATCGCGTCATTCGCGCCGCCTCATTCGCGCGAATCGCCGCAGGACTCCCACACGCCGTCTAATCGCGTCTTTGCATTGACTTAACATGTAAATCACTCGCGCTTAACGCTTAATTCGCGTTTGGTGTGAACGTACCTTGAGTTGGACCAAATTTTCAATTCAAAATGGCCGCCTTCCCGTGTGTGATAGGGTGTGGTCCCTATTGGCTTTTGTTCATAAGCCCATGGTGGATGTGTGTACCAAGTTTCATTTGCCTACAACAAACTAAAAATTTCACTTCCCATTGACATTTTTTTACATTTTTGGGACGTTGCTATGGCAACACATTTATAGATAGGGGGTGGTTGTCATTGGTTTTTATGCTCGTCATGACATAAGAGATGTGTGTACCAAATTTTATGTCTCTATGACAAACTAAATTCTTGGGTCCCATTATAAGTTTGTAGGGGCGCTGGAGAGCCATTTCTAAAGATAACCCTTTTATTTACATATTTTTGTGTTCAGGTCATGAATGTGCACAAACGCCTTTTTGGGTCCAACTCGATCCAAGAAGGCGTTTGAGAGTTAAGAGACGTTTTATTTTCACAAAAATGGCCACCTCGTTACAGGCTTGCCACACCCATACCCGATAAGATATCAACAACAAAGTTACAACTTTGGTTGGCACATGTGTCTAGATGATACTCACCAAATTTGGGGCCATTTAGATTAAAACACAATGATTTGCATCTTTCTGCGCAAGGGTGCGATTTTAGTGGCGCTTCACCCACATGGCGGACTTCCTGTTAAGTTTAGGTGTGACTGTCATTGACTTTTCTGTTTGCCCTGAGGTGTCCTATGGATATACCAAGTTTCATTTTTCTGCGTTGAAAAAAACTTACTTTCACTTTCCATAGGCCCAATGTATTTTGATTTTGTAGGGGTCGCCACTGAGTCATTTTTCGTTTTTTTTTTTCGGCGACTTCAAAAACATAACATTTTCGCCGAGCTTGAAGTCTGGGACCAATAAAAATGACTTTTTGTGCATGTTCACTGGGTCAAATTTAGGATCATTTGGTCACAATAAAGATAAAAAAAAAAAAAAATTCCGAGCAAAAACAATAGGCCCTCCCGGCCATCACCGGCTCGGGCCTAATTATAATAAGTTTCATTCACTAAACAGAAGAGAAAAAACAAAACAGATATTATTGTGTCAATCAATTAATTTAATCTATTATTAACATTCTTTACAACATCTACAATCCTAATTGACATCCCAGAATACCTATGACTACTATAATACTCTTTTTATATAGTTTTAAATTGTTGTAAAGTTGCCACACTCTTCATATTACTGTCCAGTCCAGTCCATAGTATCAGAGTATTTCTGCTAACACACCGTTTTCTTTAATGTAGCACCAACACACTGTACCTTTAAATTATGTTCTCCCTTTTAAATTCTACCTCCTTCTTTATTGATGAACATATTTTAGATGTTTTTTGGGAGTTGGTTGTTTTAAGTTTTATAAATAACTCCTTCTTTAAGATGTTCTTGAGTTGAGCTGCTGTTTGTGCAGATGCATTCATCCCAGTGCACTGTAGTGTACACATTTAACACTACTGTGTTCAATCCATGTGTGACACAAGGTTAGAGGGAAACATGTTTGTCTGATGGAAACTCCAACAGCATGAGGCTAATGAAGACAAACATGTTTTCAACTCTTGTTCCTTATTATGTCTAAAGAGTGTTTGATTTGACACAGAGGCTGACAGAGGCTGAAGTCCTGTTTGTGAAATAAAACCTATGTGTGTGTTTAAAAGCTCAGCAGTTTGAGGAAGAGACACTCACTGACCAATCAGAGCCTCCGTCTCATACATCACACATGCTCTTCTATCATTTCACACTCTTTCAACACTGGAATAGTCACAGACTGCTGCACTTGGACTTTTCATGTTTTTTACAAGAACTGCACAATATCAGAGATAAACACAAGCATAATTATGTCATAGTTCTTTTAAATCCTCCAATAACTAACATTAAATCTAAACTGTGATATTTCTAAATCCCTTTTGGAAGAATAAAGTTTTGTTTTTGATGTTTTAAAGAAAAACTGCTGAAGGCACAGAAAGAACCTGGCCCTGGATCTGTGGAGTATTATCAGAGAACTGTGGACAAATAATGGCACAATATTATCAGAAAATATCCTTTAAATAAAAGAAAAGACGAGTTTAATGTCAGTAACTACTGCAGTATTTAAGTGTAATGGTCTCATTTTAAACAAAGTAAAAATGAATAATCAAGAGCACAAAAATATAAATATGTTGTTGTGGCTCAGTGGTAGAGCAGTCGTCTTTCAACCAGAAGGTAGTGGGTTCGATTCCCGCTCTCCCCATAATTCATACTGTCGTTGTGTCCTTGGGCAAGACACTTAACCCACCTTGCCTCGTATGAATGTGTAAGAATGTTGAGTGAATGTATGTGTGGTGATGGTCGGAGAGGCCGTAGGCGCAAAATGGCTGCCACGTCTCAGTCTGCCCCAGGGCAACTGTGGCTACAGTTGTAGCTTACCATCACCTGTGTGACTGTGTATGAATGAATAATGGACGGACTGTAAGCGCTTTGAGTCCCTTGGTCCCTTGGGAGAAAAGCGCAATATAAATCCAATCCATTATTATTATTATTATTACTTAATAATACACACCTGTATTTAACAAAACTAAAGTCCATAAAATAATCAATCCTAGTGATTTAGCACTTAGGCTTTTATTTTGAAGGCACCAGTTTGTTTTTAAAGTTACTTTGACCAAGTTGGACAATGAAGTGAAGAACTAAAGCCGACCCAGAGACAATGAAATACACACTGAGTTTTTACAAAACTATCTTTTCTTTTGTTTCTTTTGAAGAAATGTGTGGCAGCCTTTTCCTCAAAACAGTAAAATCATTTCTGAACCAAAAATCTAAGTATATCCTAAATACTTTCTAAAGTGAATTGTGGAATTTTAATTAGAGTTTAGTGTAAAATCCTGTAAAACTGTGTTAAATTGACTGGAGCTCAGAGCTGCATGTGATCTGAGTGAACTTCTGCTGAAGTTCAGATTGATAAATGTCAGAGAACACGTTTGATAAATGAGGCTCAAAGAGTGCTTCAGGAGGAACAATGAGATTGAAAAGAAAAGCTTGTGTGGATCAGACTGATGTAATGTCTCTGTTTTCCTTCAGACTGGATCCTGCTGGAGTCCACTGGATCAGACCAGGAGGTCTCAGGAAGTGTAAGTGTGACAGTCTCATTGATTTAGACCAAGACATCTCTGAACCACAGGCTTTGCTCTAAACTCACAGAAAGATTTCAAAGCTTCAGAAATATTGGAGAAGCTCAGTTTGTCTTTTTGTACAAACTGCAGATGTTTCTTCTCTTCCACTTGATTGAGTTTTTTCTCTGAGAAATAATGATTGTAAATGCTGTCATTGATGTGTCACTGAGCCTGACCTTTTGTTCACTCAGACAAACCCTATTCATTACTGGACTTACTGGACTTACAATGGGATCTGTCTCTGTCCAAACTCTGAGCCAGACACAAATTCAGGGACAAAAGTCATTTCTTTTCCACATTGGCCTGAAAAGTGTGTGTGTGTGACTCTGAGACAGTGATGGTTGTACAAGTGATGCAGCAGTAGTTTGTTGCAGAGTTAGTGTGACTCAGACTCATAGAGGCCTGCAGACACCTGTATAAGCTGGAGCCAGGCCCGGATTGGCTAATCGGGAGCACCGGGAAAATTCCCGGTGGGCCGGTACGTTTGTTTGGCCGCGAGGGCCGTTGTTGTCATGGGACTGGGTTGAAATATATATTTTTTAATCATTATTATTATTACTTTACCGCAGCCGCACTCTTTTAATTTATTATTTTACCGCAGTCTCACTCTTTTATTTAATATTTTCTCGCAGAGTGCAGCCTGCAAGACAATGATGACGTTTTGACCCCCTGGCCCCGCCCCCTGACACGGCCCCTTTGCAAGTTGCTCAAAATAATAAAAAAAAAGTCACATATAAAAATGGATAACAGAAGGCGCAAGGCGGCGCTGAAAAGGCCAGAATAAATAAATAAAAAAAGCTTTGGAAACTGACGCGGCCAAATGTTCAAAGCTGAGCACATATTTTCTCAACAAAACAAACGAAGACGACGAGGCGGGTAAGTAAGCTAACGTTAAGGTAGTTAGGAGCAGTGCAAGATGCTAGCGACCGTGCAAAACAACGTCGTATGTAAACCACCGTTCATGTATCAAAGTTTTTCTTGTAGCTCTTCAGCAGCAGCCGCCTCTAGTACCATTTGCTGCCAACAGTGAAGAGTGAGGCCCAGAAACGTCCCCAAGCTCCAGTCATGAGCCCATCACACCAGAATGGGCAGGTAGGATTGTCATTCAGAAGAAATAATAGTAATGAAGAGCCCTGCTCAATGAAAATCATTTTCTTACTTGTTTCCAGTTCAAATATCTAAATTTTCTTAATTCAAGATACATTTACAAGTGAAATGGCCTGAGAAATTGTCTTGTTTTCTGGAGAAAAAAAAAAAAACAACTAAAAATTAAGTGATTTTTTGTTGTTGCTTAAAAGCTAAAACTAAAACAATTATTTTTCTTACCCCATTGGACTGGAAACAAGACAAAAATACTGTAGAAAACAATGTGCCTATTGGAGACTTATATTCTTAGGTTTTCATTTTATTATTTTAATATAGTCAGTCGGGAACTAAAGTGGGCCGGTCTAAGGCATGAAACTCCAGGGCTGAAAATGAGTCCCAATCTGGCCCTGGCTGGAGCTGTATGAGAGTGTGTCTGTAGCAGAGTTAGGGGCTGCTCCTCTCCACACTCACCCCCAGTGTGTCTTTAGACCTGAACACAAGCCTCAATGCAGCAGGAACACACCTTAGGGCCTACTCACACTAGCCAGTTTGAACCGTGCCCGAGCGCGTTTGACCACCATAGCGCGGTTCGTTTGACTAGTGTGAGTGCTCCGAACCGTGCCCAGGCGCGGCTCGATTAGCCGCCCCTGGCCCGCTTGGAAGAGGTGGGCCAGAGCACGGTTAGTTGGGCTCGGGCGCGGTTCGCATGTAGTGTGAGCGCCAACCGTGCTGGAGCATGGAACAAGACGCGTGACGTCACGGTTTTGCGACGCTCCATGCGACGCTCCAAAACAACTTGAATCTGTACTTGAGTGGATTATTTATAGCTGTGCTGACATTTACACTAGTCTGGTGTGGAAAACTCAAGTCTACACTCTCTTTGATTCTGGCAATACTAGTGTTTTTCACGACAGGGAAATGTCACTCTTTGGATTCTTAATGTACATACCTGTTATTTTCTCTAAATGCTAGTCTGCAGACCGTTCATTTTATGCATGTTGCAATGTGGTAATGCACTTAGACTTGATTTAGGCTTTACCTAAGTTGTAAATTTAACTTTTGCTTCCAAAGTGTAAATCATCTGTGCCTGTTCTCCTTGGTTTAAAAGTGTACTTTAATGACAACATATTACATCTTTATCATTGGGCTATAGTAAAGTCATTACAATACATTCATTCCTTGGCATGTTAAAAGAATTGACAAAGTTGACAATTCAGTTCATGATTATTCTTTGCTATTATGTGTTGGAGAAAAAGTGAAGTGAAAATGTAAATGAAAAATGTATTTTAATCATAACATTTCATCATGTAACACCCAGTCTTGCAGTGTCTATGCACCAGGGCAGGTTTCTCTCAGGCATATGGGACTGAGGTCTTGTCCAAACAAACTCATGAATCTAACGTCTTCTGTGCGGGGTATTTGAAGCCAGGATGAGGCTGTTGTTGTTGTTAATACTCTTATTTGCTTTCAGAAGTTGTTTAATATACCGTAGCATATATTCCTCTACACTTTATAATTCGACCTCGAACCTCTACAATATATACCACACACTTCCATAAATTATACACCACACACACAAGGTAGCCTATTTTGTTTCACCACTGCACATGGTTGTGTTATGTGAAATACTGTTTTTTTTTTTTTTTGTTTTTTATGAGAAGTGCTGACCAATCCCAAATAAATGGGAGATGGTTCTGAACTCTACATTTGTGGCCAGTCTCCATATGCATATTGCAACACGTTGGTCCAAGGGCACTGGTTTTCTGAATGAAGTGGTCTGTCTTTGAAGGTGCGCTGCAGGCTGTTGCACAACTGCAAGAATGATGTCCTTCTCATTCTGAAATTAGCCTTCCACTCACAGTCTGTCCAGCTGCTGAGAACATGCTGCCACCACACAGCAGATCTCTGCCGAATCCATATGGTCCTGCAGCAGAATGGAAAAATATTGTTAACTGTATATAGTTTATGCATACACAATTACCTTACAGCACTTTGAAGTGAAATTAAATAAACAACAAACTACTACTCCAGTGCATACATAACAGTTATGTGTCCCGTTGAATACGGGTGTCTTAATACAAGAATGTAGCTAATATTAACCAGCAAATTATATTAAGTTACATGATTATTACCTTTAGAACGCTACTGTCGTAATTACAAAAAAAACATTATACACATATTGTATTTCAAATTTCACAGTACACTTTTCAATTGTATTCAATGACATTTCATTATATTAATTCTTACCATGTTGATATACGGGAACTGTAGTCCATAATCAAAGCTGCAAAGTCCTTTCTGCACTTCAGCTGGTACCTTGCAAACCTCCTCATACGAGCAGCACGACACGTGAAAATTTTCGCGCCACTAAGGCGACAAATCTGTTTAACAACAGGCTGTGAGAGGGCTGTGGACCACCGTGTACCAAACGACACAAAATTATCCACAAATAAAACAGAGCGATGGACTCCGTTGTGTTCAGAGAGCGCCGCTCTTCCTGTTTATCCCGAAACCGTCGCACCATAATGACGTAAGCGTGCTCCGGCACGAATGCTGAAACCCATATGTGAGTGCAGGCCAGAGGGGGAGTGGGGAGGGGGGACAATCGTCCTCGGGCCCGGTTCATGGCAACCGTGCCTAGTGTGAGTACGCCCTTAGAAAATGTGTGGATTAAAGCTGTGTCAGTGACTTATCGATACCAGAGCACAGCGCTGTTGGACAAAATGAGAGAAATCAAATAAAGGCACGTTTTACACACGTCACAATAAAAGTGAATGTGTCTGTTTGAGGTTTTAGTCAGAACCAGATCTGATTGAAACATTTGTGATAAAGACTGTCTCACAGAGATGTATGTATTTGCCTCAGAACAGATGAATATTTAGATCTGATCTGAGACAACAGCTCTTTAAATGGAATCAACTCTGTTTTCAATGCATCTATTAATAATCAGTGTCATAATCAACACTGTTCTGAAGCTCATGGCTGTGTGAGCCATACTTTCACTTTGTTTGAGAAGCTGTAAGGATGCTTATTGTCTGGTGGCTTTTGAAAGTAAGCCATAGGTCCTTAGTGTTAAATCTATCAGACACATAGAAAAGAGCCAGGACGATGCTGCTGCTTAGTTTATTCTGAGAAACAAGGCATTATGGGAAGGAGAAGGCCTGTATAAAAACCTGTGTCATGGAGCTCATTGATGTGTGATTGTGCCTTAATTCTTTCCTGAGCCTTGGACAGCAGTGAGATTTTACTGTGTAGTCCACAGGTGTCAAAACTGACTCTAGAGTTCTTATTAAAGGAGCTCCTGAAGAGTCCAGTTTGGAGCTGTTTAACTGCACTAACCTTTTCGATCAAACATGTAGGAAGAGTCATGTGAAGGATTCTTCTGGAGACAATAAGCTGTTCTCCTCTGAGCTGTGCCTCTGCTGTCAGTCCTCCTCATCACTAGAACAACAGCAGATATCACACAAACACTGGCAAAATGACAGCAGCTGTGAACAATCTCCTGCAACACAGAGCCACATGCTCTCAGCCACTGTCTGCACCAAGCACCATCAGAACGACTGCTGCAGCTTCAACCAACTTTGTTCCTGTGTTTCCATCGAACAGAACAACTATTGGAGTCAAATGTGTCAAAGAAATGTGACTGATGTACATTTCCATGAAGCACAGAGAAGTGAATAAACTCCTGTGTAGTGACGTCAGAGGCTGTAGCTTTAGGAGCTGCTTTATGTCCTACAGCAATAAACAGTAGAAGAAGAGTTTAAAGCTCCTCCAAACACAAGTGTTTCTTCTAATATGACTTTTCCATCAAACAGAATCTTGTAGTTGTGTTGTGAATCTTGTACATTTGTGTTAATCTCATGTGTTCAGAGAGGACAGAGGACTAACTGCAGCTGTATTGTGTCTTCTCTCCATCAGATTTCTGTGAACTCACACTGGATCCAAACACAGCTCACAGACGCCTCAAACTGTCTGACAACAACAAGAAGGTGACACATGTGGAAGAGGAGCAGCCATATCCAGATCATCAGGACAGGTTTGAGATCTTACCTCAGCTGCTGTGTTCGACTGGTCTGACTGGTCGCTGTTACTGGGAGGTCCAGTGGAGCGGATGGGTTTCTATATCAGTGTCTTACAGAGGAATCAGAAGGAAAGGACGCAGTTATGACTGTGTTTTTGGAAACAACAATCAGTCCTGGAGTCTGTTCTGCTCTAAAGATTATTTCTCTGTTTGTCATAATAACAACCAAACCCTCCTCCTTTACTCCTCATCCTCCTCTTCTGGGACAGTAGCAGTGTATGTGGACGGTCCTGCTGGCTCTCTGTCCTTCTACACAGTCTCCTCTGACCAACTGACCCACCTCCACACCTTCAACACTACATTCACTCAGACTCTGTTTCCTGGGTTTAGACTCTGTTCTGACTCCTCAGTGTCGTTGTTAACTCTGTGAGACTGAGAGTGTCCTCTTGTAGAGAAACATCCTCACTGCTGATCAGATAGTCCAGTCTACCTGACCTCACACACTCACACATGTTAGAAAAGATTAGAAAAGACTCCAAACACACTTCAATGATCAGAGATGGACTTTGTATTTTTACTTTGAGCTGGTCTGATTGGATAAAACAGAGGAACAGTTCTTTTCCAGTTTCTTTGACAGAGACAGATCCACACAGAAACAAACTGATGACATCAATCTCATGTTGGTCTCATTGTGTTTGTAGAGAAGGATCAATCACAGCATTTGTCTCGACAAGTGCTTCTGTACACTTCATTAATATAAAGGTGGATTTGAAATATGACAGAGATAAATGTGATTTGGGTTGAAATCCTGTGAGAAATGGCAATAAAGTGAAATGAGAAAACACTCCACAGTAACGGCCTCATTCCTGCTGCTGTTCATGTGGAACCTGTTATTATTGGGATTTATGGACATGTGGGACGTCTTACAAAACCACTATATTGTCCCCAAAATGTAGAAAAGCACTTCAGCTGAACTCATCACCTTCCCACAATGCACCACGAGTCTTTGTAAAATAAGTCCAATACGAGAGGAAGTGCTTAGAGACGGAGGTTTTCAGTTTAAATCCAAGTGTATGTTTGTTCTATCAATGGAAATATTCTATTGTCATATTGTTTGTGTCATAAATGACACAGTTGAGTTTTCAGTTGGTGTTGCTGAGGTTTTAACTCAGTTGTCGTCACCATTTACTGAGACTATATTAAGTTGAGCTGTAAATAAATGTGTCAAATATGATCTGAGCTTTTCTAAATCACTTAAACACAACACACTGCATTCATCAGAAAAGACAGATGTTTATGTCACTAATTCAACTGTTCACAACTGCTTAGAATAAACACAACTTAAAGAAAGAAAACATTTCCATTAAAAGTGTCATTTTCTTTGGATTGAAAAAGGGGCCGGGGCTTTTGAAGCTGCAGCTCGCCACTTGAAGCCTGTTCCAAAAGACGCTCATGTGGAGTTGGACTCTAGCCTTGACTTCAGACCTGACTCTGGAGCTGCCTCTGAAGGAAGGATCCTGAGGCTGTTGCACGAAGAGAGTTGAACAAACTCAGAGTTGAGTAAGTTTGGATCAAACCAAACAAATCCAAACCTGGTGTAGTGAACGCAGAAGAGAAGTGCAACTTCAAGGACCAAGGAAGACACAAATCCACAAGGACACTGTGTTAAAGACTTAAAAAGAATTAAAAATGAGAAATAAAATACTTAAGAATGTTAAAAGTGAACAGTTTTAAAAGTGTAAAAGAACAAAATCTGTTTGGTTCAACGAGAACCAAGAGTTTAAATCTGAACAGGTCTAGAAACAGGAAGTTAAAATATAGGTCAAATTCTGTGTTTGAGCAGAGAACAGGAAGTCATGACTAAATCTGGAGGCACACAGACCGAGGGTCACACAGAGGTCACAGAGGTCACTCTGATAAAAGGCTTTAATGGCTTTGACGTCATGGCTATATCCTGTCCAAAGACAACCCAGTCTCCAAAAAAAACATCCATAATAACTCTTTTACATTCTCACATTACGTTGACTATGATATGTACGTCTGTAATACTGTAATACATAATCCTGTAATACATCCAGAGAATACTAATGGATGGAACATCCTCTCTTCATTAAAGAAGTGCACTGTGCACAAACTGTCTGTTTTATAATCTACCTGGAGGCCAGTGTTGAGCTCAGATGGAAACAGGTGCAGCACTTTGCATAAATATAAATATATCAGATTGATATTAATATTCATAAATGGGGCACCACCTTGGTTTTACAGGCCCAAGGGAACTGTTCAGTCTCATAAATCTAAAAGTAAGAGAATTCTTCTGGTTTTCGAATATGACTTAATATAAACAGAAAAATGTCTTTTTGGAATTTTATTAAAAATTATACAAATGAATAATGGTGAATAAAACGATGGGAAGCATTAAAACACAAAAAGGGTTGAATACAGTTCTGGGAACATCAATAAAGACATTAATACAGGGATGGTTAATAGCAGAGCAATAAAACATTTACTTTCAGAGGATATTGTGGAACCAGGAATGTTTGGAAATGTTAATCTATATTGTTAAAACTTAACTAAGGGGCTTTTTAGTGGAAGAAGATGACATCGAGTGTGTTGTCTTGTACAGCCTGTTTGTTTATTTATTTATTTCTGTAAAGCCCTTTGATGAAACTCATGTTGTAATATTGAGCTATGAAAATAAAACTTTAAGGAAAACTCAAAAGGCATTAGAAGAATTTCAAAGTACAAAAGACTGTAGTATTGCTTTCCTACAAAGTCCAAACAAATGAAAGTATATATAATAGACTACATAAGATACTGCTCCACTCGCCACACTCAGGTCACGCCACTGCACACTTCCGATCATTTCTTCATTACTCTCGACCTTGACCTAACTTCTCCAGACACTGCAATTGTTTTACCGCTGGTCACTTTCCGACGCAACCTGCGTACACTCAGTCCCTCCCCGTTTTCCTCTGCTGTCTCTTCTGCGCCCCTCTTCTGAGGAGCTCTCTTTAAACACTAACACCGCCACCGACACTCTGTGCTCCACGCTTACATCCTGCTTGGACAACTTATGCCCCCTCACATCTAGACCAGCCCGTACATCCTCGTCTGCCCCCTGGTTATCCGATGTTCTACGCGAGCACCGCCAGCCTCCGGTCAGCTGAGAGAAAATGGCGCAAGTCTAAAGATCCTGCTAACCTCTCTATCTACCAGTCTCTCCTCTCTACTTTCTCCGCTGATGTCACCTCTGCAAAAACTGTCTACTACCATTCTAGGTTAATCAACTCACCTGACTCGCGCACTCTCTTTAGAACCTTTTCCGCCCTCCTTTGTCCGCCTGCTCCCCACCTTCTTCGGATCTAACAGCTGATGATTTCGTCTTTCTTTGTAAAGAAAACGACCACCATCAGCAGTCAGTTCTCTGCGCTCCACCTGTCGAGCTCATTCAGACCCCTGATATGTGTTTGCTCACTTCCTTCTCTCCTCTAACTGAAGCAGATGTTTCCAAGGTCATTAGTTCTAACCACCCTACTACCTGCCCGCTGGATCCCATCCCCACACATCTCCTTCAGGCCATCTCTCCATCTGTCGTGCCTGCTCTCACCCACATCATCAACTCATCTCTTTCCACTGGGTCCTTCCCCACAGCTTTCAAAGAGGCCCGCATCACACCACTACTGAAGAAACCCACTCTTAACCCTACTCTGCTTGAAAACTACAGACCGGTTTCCTCCTTCCCTTCATTGCCAAAGCTCTGGAGCGAGTTGTGTTTACTCAGCTCTCATCATTTCTCACACGGAACAACCTCCTGGACCAGCTCTTGGGTTCAAGAGCGGTCATTCCACCGAAACTGCCCTGCTCTCAGTCATCGAAGCTCTGAGACTGGCAAAGGCAACATCCAAGTCATCTGTACTCATCTTACTGGATCTGTCTGCTGCTTTTGACACTGTTAATCATCACATCCTCCTGTCCTCTCTCAGGGCGATGGGTGTCTCTGGAATGGCGTTGCAATGGTTCAATTCTTACCTCTCGGATAGGTCATTCAGAGTATCCTGGAGAAATGAGGTCTCTGAGTCCCAACATCTCAATACAGGGGTGCCACAGGGCTCAGTGCTCGGACCGCTACTCTTTTCCATATACATGACATCCCTTGGCTCTGTCATCCAGAAGCATGGCTTTTCCTATCACTGCTATGCAGATGACACTCAACTCCACCTGTCATTTCATCCTGACGATCCGACGGTCTCTGCTCGCGTCTCGGCATGTCTGAGCGACATCTCACTTTGGATGAAGGACCATCACCTGCAGCTGAACCTTGCAAAAACAGAACTGCTTGTGATTCCGGCCCATCCAAAGACCCACCACAACCTCTCCATTCAACTAGGCCCATCAACCATTACACCGTCCAGCACTGCCAGAAATCTGGGAGTGGTAATTGATGATCAGCTAAACTTCACAAGTCATGTCGCCAGCACCACCCGGTCCTGTAGATTCATCCTCTACAACATTAGAAAAATTAGACCTTTCCTATCAGAGCACTCCACGCAAATTCTAGTCCAGGCTCTTGTCTTGTCCAAACTGGACTATTGCAATGCCCTACTGGCTGGACTCCCGCCTGCACAACCAAACCTCTGCAGCTGATCCAGAATGCAGCGGCAAGAGTGGTCTTTAATGAACCGAAGAGAGCGCACGTATCTCCTCTATTCATTAGGTTACACTGGCTCCCGGTTGACGCCCGCATCAAGTTCAAAGCTATGCTCTTGGCCTACAAGACCACCTCTGGTTCTGCACCCCATATCTTCACTCACTAATACAGACCTACGTTCCTACCAGATCCCTGCGCTCTGCAAATGAACAACGCCTGGTGGTACCGTCCCAAAAAGGTACAAAATCACTCTCACGCATCTTCTCTGGATCTGTTCCACATTGGTGGAATGATCTACCTGCTGCTACAAGATCAGCAGATTCTGTAGCCATCTTTAAAAAACACCTGAAAACACATCTCTTCCGTCAACACCTGACTGACAAACACTGAGTCCTACTTCCTTTCTATCGATTCCTTTCACAAAAAAAAAAAAAAAAAAAAAAAAATTCTCTTACCCTTAGCATTGTATACTGCGCTGAGTTTAAACTGACTAGTTTTTTGTGCACTTATGCTTTTTGTACCTTGTGTTGTTAAAATTGCTTCCATTGTTATCCTCACTTGTAAGTCGCTTTGGATAAAAGCGTCTGCTAAATGACTAAATGTAAATGTAATGTAAATGTCAAGAAACTTTCAAATCCTGCAAACAATAAGCATCCTTTTCCTCATTTCAGCCGGATCTCTGTCTGCAGCCGGACATAAAAGATGAGGCGTCTTTCAGCGTCCTCTAAACCAGATGTGATCTGTGATTATGACTCAGGGCTGACCTCTGACCTCTGCCGGCTGGAGGACACAAGTTCAACACATTTACTTTACGATTCAGTGGCCGATTAGTCCGAGGGCAAAACACAACAGATCCTCGTCACCAGCGCCATATGTTTTCTGAGTTGAAGGAAAATGTAGAAGTGTCTCAAAAAGAAAAATCTTTCATTGAGGGATTAATGCTCTGTAATAAAATAGAGGTAACAGCTGGATTTTAGGAATAAAAGGAAAAATCTGAGAACTTTGAACATCTTTTTATTCCTTTATTATTATTGATTTATTCTGTAAAAAGTTACTTAAAAGTTTAGATTACAAGTGACAGTAAATTTTAAATCTACAATTTAAAATCAAAATCATAGAATATTTTAAATGTAAATGAAAGAAATTAAAAAGATGATTTTAGCAGTAACCAAGTACAGATTTCTGAGTAATGTTGATTTAAATTCATTATATATTTTAGTAAGTTATTTAAAAACAAGATGAACTGTTACAAACCAATACTTTTAAATTGTGTTGCTTTTATATTCATTGATTTATTTTAAAAATACTTTAGTGCATTTTCAGTCGTTTTCTTTTAAATGTGCTAAATACATACATTAGCATGTCTAAATATTTTGACAATATTTATTTGTTTCCCTTTATTAATTATTGCAAATTGTCCTTTTCTTAACACAATCTTACAGTATATTACCATTTGTTTATGCGGCTTATTGAGTTGTTGCACAAAACTGTTTGAGATTATGTGATTAAGCAGGTCACATTTAATAAGTGAGAAAACGTAAGGTGTAATTCTGTAAATGACCAGACGAGGGCATGCTTTCTCCAGACTGAACCCTGAAGGCACAGGACACTAATAATAATGCCCACTCACTGTCCACTGTCTCCATTTAACCTATCGAGCTCTGGGCAGGAACATGCTGCTATAATCATTCAGGAGTTTCACACAGGTCTTAGTTTTAATGATTATTCTCATGTTATTTTTATACGTATCACGGTCAACAAATCATTTAATAATGAGAGTATTCTTCCACTCATTTTCTGGTTTGGGAATATCAAGAACTCTCAGTTGTACTCGGTATCAGGGACTCATACTCACACTTGATATGGCAATATTTATGGGCCCACAACCGAACGTATTAATCAACGTATCATCTGCTTCGGACCAGATCCACAGGACATCTTTATGGTTTAGTAAAGTCCAGGTATATGTATTTTATGTTAAGGCCCAATCCCAATTCCCTACCCCTTCCCCTTAGCCCCACCCCTTCCAAATGGAGGGGTAAGGGGCTGGGCTAAGATTATAGGCTACCCCTAAGAACCCCTAAGATGTTACTACGACCACAAAAACAAAAACAACTGTTATTTTACATTATGTCATTTTATATCGGCGAAAAAAGAGAGGCGAGTTATGCATTAGCAAATAAAAAGTTTTTAAAGTTTTGTAAATACACACATCGATGTGAAGCTAACGTTAGCAAACAGCAATTTTAATAAAACTTTTGAAGAACAAAACAGATTAGTGCATAAACAAGATTAAAGGAACATAAAACAGCACTGTTGTTATTTTAAATTTTTATTTTTGCCCAAATTAGTTACATCTGGCACCTCTCTCTCTCACAGCTGCGGAGCCAGTGAACACACTGCATGCTGGGACATTAACTTACCCCTTCGTTTGAAGTGTGGTCCTCCAAAATCTATGTTTGAAAGGGTGCACTGCTCTAGCCCTCGATCCAAAGGAGAACTGGGACACCTCTTCATCTCTTGTGAACGTTCAAAACCAGGGCTAAGGGCTGGAACTGGGATCGGACCAAAGTCTCCTATTGTCAGTGTATTATTCATCTGTGACCAGATTTACAGTGACTCTAATGTTTGTCTGAATAAGAGCATACTCTGTCTTCTTTGCTTAAAAGTGTTTACTGTCACCAATGGCCTACATATAAATCAAATCAAAACTTGAAAAACATGTTCAAATCTATTTAAAACCTGTTCAAATCCATCTTAAACCTGTTCAAATCCAACTAAAACCAGGAAAGTTAAATATAAACTAATGCAATAAAGACCCAAATTAAGATATATAAAAACGTCTCTGGAAGGATTATTATTTACTGTCGTGGCTCCCTCACCACATTGAGTTTGACACCACTGTTAATATACATTATAAAGAAACTATGTTAGCTCAGAAAGCTAAACACTGCTGTATTAGCACTGAGCTACCAAAAAACAAAAGTTAGTGTCACGGCACTGAACAGCACTCAGCCTTGAACTTCAGAGGTTTTTATTTTCTCCATAAAAAACAGTATAGTATAACATAATCACTTGTTGATGTGCCCAAAAGTGTGACTTATTTACTCAAACTTTTGACCTCACTCATGGAAAGCATTTAAAGTGGTTCAATGTAAATGTTCTAAATGGTTTTCACACTGTCAGACTCTCAAAGCTTCTGAGTGAAAGCTGTGTGTGTGTGAATGGGGTGAATGGAAGCATCATGTGAGAGCCCGAGAATGAACACCATTTACCATTTACCATTTACCATTTACCATTTACCATTTACCATTTACCATAGGCCAAGGCCCGGGACAACATACCCTGAACATGAGCCTAAGATTTAAAAGCCCTAAAGTGTGCTCCACCCTTGATTTTGAAGTATTGTTTATGTATCCACTCTCCTTAAAAGGGCTTATGGTCCAGTCTCAACTGTGACTGACCCCCCACTGTGAGTAAGTCAGGGTTCCCACACAGGTGTAAGCTACCTCCACATGAACTCACCTGAGCGGCCCGATGACGCGGCCGCAGACCTCCACCAGACTGCTTTATGAAGTGGAGTGAGGACTTACTGCTGATAGGTGGTCTACCTGCTCGGCCCGGGGCGCCCTGCAGCTGCACGTCATTTCCAACAAATGTGGACAGGTCTGTCAATTAAGAAAACACAGGGCAATCTGTGGGCGCTGAAAGAGACCCCCCCAGACCCACTCCCCGCCTCAGACGAGCTTTTGTTCCCAGACATGTTTCACATACTTTCAGAGCCCAGATAAGCTCAGGCTTCATACAAAAAATATATTTGAGCACTGTAATGTCTTTGTGGGGGTCAGGCTCTGTGTGCGGTGAGTAGTAACTAAATATATTTACTCTGTTACATTTACTTAAGTATTCATCTTATAAATAAACTAAAAGAGTACATTTTCTCTGTTTTATTACTTAAATATGTTCATGACAAGAAAATGTACTTATTTACAATTTACACATTGCATTAGCACTGTCCTTCAAGGCTCGTTATAACAATGTACAGATCTAAAGTAAGCAAAGATTGTTTTAAAATGTTTTTATAAGACCTTTCAAACTGTGGGGTCATCGATAAACCCACATTTTGTTGATTCTAAAGACTTCTTTGGTTTTGTAAAGTCTTCCTTGTTCCATAGAAGAGTCTTGTGCAGGAGAAGCTGTGGCTCTGACACAGTTTCCATGCTCGTAGAGCCTGCTGTAGAAAGATGATCGTTTTAGAGCTCATGTTCAACACTGGATTGACTTTGGAATAGAAACTGTAGACCACCAACCTCTTGAATATGTTCAAAGGATGAAGTGCCAGAGTGAGTCTGGGTTCCTCAGGCTTTGTTCAATCCATTTGATTTTAAAAATATCATTTAAATCTATTAAATCCAAAAGTTCAACACCTCCACATCCTTGGAACTGGTTAATATTGATTTTTCATCTGAAGTCTATCAATAGTTGATTGATTTCTTTGCATGTGTCTTCACTGACCTCTAGTGACAAGGCAGGGTAAACAAATCTGGACACGCCTTCTGCTTTTGTCAATAGACTTCTTCCCCAAATGGACCTGTCTCTTTGTAGACATACATTTAATATTGTTTAGTTTTTTTAACTTAGAGACAAAATTCACCTTTTCTCTTTCTGCTCCATCTTTTGTGATATGTATTCCTAAATATTTAACCTCTTTTTTCACTAAAATATCACAAATTGAACTCTCAGCTCAATCATATAAAGTCAGAATCTCACATTTGAATATTGATAGAATTTGAAGAAAACCTGTTTGTGTGTCACTAATGATGTTTGAAAGAGCACTTTTAAGGCAGTGTTGAAGTGTTTGATGTGGTCATGTTTTCAGTGTTGACCTACACCAGATTTGGGAGCACACAGAGTTTCGACCTGTTGCTGAGGATTGTAATGTCTGGATTACGCTGGAATGCCTTTGATCCACCGCGAAGGTAAAAGAATGAACTGATGAATGCACTGTGAGACACATCTTTGACACAAAGTTGGAGAACAAATAATAAGGATCCTCAAACACAAGCCCCACAGACGACATATGAACAATGTGACAAGAGCATTTTACAAGTTGTGACTAAAACAAAGGCAGAAACAGAGAGGCTTGTAAAACAACAGCAGCAGTCACAGTTACCTAGAAAAGATGTTCCTGTTTTTAAAGGTGACCCCTGACCTTTAAAGCCTTCATCAGAGCGTTTGAACACACTATTGAATTAAAAGAGGCACAACGACTCCTGGAAAAACATTTTGGAGATGAGCAGGTGATCACAAGTGTTTAGGAATCTAGGACTCATCCTGGACTCAGACTTGAATTTATTACATCATCAGCATTTTATCACCTTCAAAACATTTCCAAAGTCAAAGGGAGAATGTCTAAAGCAGACTTAGAGAGTCTTGTGCAGCGATGATTTTAGTTTAATGTCGAACATGTATTTTATTATGTATTCTATTGTGAATAAAATATAAGTTTATGAGATTTTTTATTCACAGTTTGTACAGTGTCCTAACTTTTTTGGGAATGGGGTTTGTATCATCCACATAGAGGTTACTTTTAAAATGGTGTCCTCCCATGTTAATCCCCTGTCCACCTGGATCTGCCCCAATAGCACAGGCTAACGGCTCCAGTGCTCGGAGAAATAAAGCTGGTGGAAGCCGTGTGGACCTAAAGACTTGAAAAGGATGTGATATTATACAGTTAGTTTTAACTCGTGCAAGTGGTTCATGGGACAGAGTCTTGGTCCATTTAGAGAGAACATAAAATAAGAAGGGCCACTCGATCCAAAGCTTTTCCAGCGACACAGCTACTGCTGGACCCTGAAAAGATGAATCCTTTGACATTTGATGAAATAGTCTTCTCATATTATTCGAGGCTAAACGTGATCCTTGCCTGGCTTTGGAACAAGAGAAATTAGAGCAGATCACATTGTTATTGGCTTTGACTGATTTGAGATAATATCATTGTACAACAAAGTTAAAAGAGGCACAAGTGTGTCTTGGACTCTTCCACAGAACTCTAGACTGTGTCCAAGTCTGACAAGGGTTTTTATAAATGTGAGAAAAACAAGGCCAAAAATCTTCACAGATTTGGAATTTGGACAATAATAAAACTTAGAAATCATTATGTAACTTTGTAAGAAGAAATATAAATCATATTTGTATTTAATCTTGTTTTTTACACTGCTCTGTTCACAGCTCAACTCAGACGGCTTCATGTGTCAGACCAACGCAGCAGAACAAGCACAAACATTAGATTTGACACAAACAGAGGCTTTAGTTTGTGCATTTAAGTCATTGTCTGACACTAATTTGACATGATCAGCAAAAATCACAAAGAAAATAACACACTGCAATGTACAGACTTTTATACACAATGGATTAGCTTCAAGACCAACAGTTAGACTCAAGTTATAGACCTGAGTCCAAACAAATACTAAAGCACAAAAGACATTAGAAGCTAAACATAAATACATAGAGTTAATAATATTTGTGGAGTAAATATGAATGTATAATATTTAAGTGTGTGTGTGTGAGACAGGTACAAAGGCCCAAAAATATATCTTCTCTAAATCCTTTTAAAGCTTCTTCGACATGAGATTGGTAGAAACATGTCTAACTCATGGACACAGTGCCCTCTGCTGGACACAAACCTCCAATATAACTTTCATCTAAAAGAAAAGTCAAAGTCAAAGTCAGTGTTGTTGTGTTGGACCTGATGGTTCTAGTTTAAAGTGACTGGACTGTAGCTGCTGCTGAATGTGGCCTCACACTGGAGTAAACACAGCTCTGTTCCTGTTCACACGTACTTCTCTCTGAGTTGGAGTCAAAAAAGAAGTCACCTGTCAATGTATCGAATGAAAGAAACAAGAGACTCACCTTTTGATGTTTTTGAGCTCCAGCACAGAATCTGTGGCATCTGTAAAAGAAACATTTCATTTCATTCACAGTGGACAGTGTTTTTTACTGCTTTAATGCAAAAGAAAAAGAAGCCATAGTGACACTTTCATTGTGAACAGACTTTGTGTGAACTCTTGTCCTTTTTCTGGATTTGGACTTTTGATTACAGACAGTTTGGTTTTCTTCAAAATAAAACTCCTTCTTCTTGCCTTAGAGGAAGTCGTCAAGTTATAAGAAGCTGAGACTGACCAATAGGACGAGAGGTGTAATTGTTGCTGGTCATGTGATCTTCAGCAGAGCTCTGATTGGTTCTCACAAACCTTAAGTACAAAACTGTAACAAACAAAGACAAATCAATAGTGAATTATAATATTAAAGGCATTTGTATCAGAAACAAATACAGTGTTTGTGTCTGATATAGTCTTATCTTTTGACTTTGTGCAGCGTCACAGAAGCAGCAGCAGAATTAATCCAACTATTGCACAGATAAGTCCAATGATCAACATGACAGGAAATGAAGAGCTATGTTCCTTTGCTGCAAGAATTTATCTCATGTTAATATTTACAGCTCACATTGTAGCAGTGCTTTATAAATACACCTTCAAACCTCCAACTTTGTGTTTCTATTTTGAATTAAAAAAATCATTCTCACATTTGAGTGAGATCCAACTCTCTGGAGAAGTCCAAATGTGTGGAGATCTTGGGCCTTGTTCTTGTCCCTCACATTTATAAAAACCCTCGTCAGACTTGGACACTGCAGAGACTCACTTTGGGTTCCATTTTGGATTAGTTTTCCATTTTTATAGAAAAGGACAGAAGAAAGAGCAGTAGATGTGTTGAGTTTACAGCCGAGAGAAACAGGTGGTCCCTCAGTCACAGGATGAACAGGACTCACAAGGACAACATCACCTGTGAAAAGTCACACTTGGACTATTACATTATCACAGCAATAAAAAGAAGAGGATGGCTGTATTCATCTATTCTATGAAAAATGAAATGAAAAAAGTCATGTTGAGGGCATTGCTCAGTTCTCCTGATCCAGACTCACACCAAAACACTGCATTAGTTTTCTCTTTTGGGGAAAAGTCACATTTAGATGTATCTGTCCAGTAGGAAGTACATTGTGGTAAGAAAAGGCCGTTCTGAGAAAAGCCTTTGAGTGTCCACTCTCCATTAGTGGAGTTGGATTGACAGCTCAGTGAGACTTTGTCAGACGTGAGGTGCTGTGATGTGTCAGGACTCACTGTGAGAGACACTGGGGACTCAACATCTGCAAAACACTAATATAAGAGAGCAGCTCTATTTCTTTTCTTTAGTTTGAGAAACAAAACAGTCTAAATAACAGCAGTAAAATAAACTGTTCTACACACCGACTGATTACAAGTGCTTGATTTCAGATTTAATAAACGGAGTTGGGTAAGGCAGTATTTCAGTGGCTGCCCCCTGTGCATGGACTGACCTGCAAAAGGACTTCAATCCATCTGAACTTGTTACTTTAGGAGAATTTAAATCTATCCTAAAGAAGAGTGAACTCAAGGAGCTTGGTAAATGTAACTGTTTTTAAACTCTTTTGTAACTATTGAGAGTAAATATTGTTCTTTGTGTGTTTGATAATTCTTGTATTTGTCACAAACTGTGTGTAATGCTGTCGTCTTGGCCAGGTCACTCTTGGAAAAGAGATTTTTGATCTCAATGAGGATATCACCAGGTTAAAGAAAGAATATAATAAATAACTGTTCACTTTCTTTTGCTTTGACTTTTTCTTTCAGATCTATCTTTAAAAACACAAGTGTACTCATCAGTTTGTAAAACAGTGACAGTATTAGTTGATTCTGTGACGATGTGTTGGTCCATCCTCTGCAGGAGTAGACACCTCTATTTGAGACACTGACACCAGCTGAGTTTTCTTTCATTGTTTCCCTCTGAGAGTCCGAGGCTGACTTTAGTCTGAACCATTCATAAGTTCCTTTAAAGCCTCGACTTCACAGCTCAGAGTCACACTGCTCTGTTCTGGGATGGTGTCACTGGCGCTTTTCAGATGGACTCTGCGTCTATTTTCTGAAAATACAACAGAAGAAGAAATGCAAGAAAATGGTTACAGTTACTGAGTTCAATGTAGGACATGGTGAAAGTAGTTTTATTGTTTGTTTGTCTTTTGTGATAAAAAATAGCAGCTGTTGATGAATGTTTGTTTAATGGTGACTTTTGTCCTTGTTTTCCATATTTTAACTGTGGAGACTGCGATGATGAGTTGAATGAGTTTGAACTGTTTCGGTGTGAACCTTTCCTCCATGAGTCCAAACAGAACAGAGCAGAAGTTTACATTAAAAGTGAGTCCAAGTCCGTTTAGTTTGGTCCACATTTCTTTTGAGTGACAGCAGTCTAAAAACAAATGTGTGTGGGTCTCGTCCTCAGAACAGTTTTGGTGCTTACATAACAACTCCATGAAACAGTGGCTCTGAGCGGGAGTCTGGTCACTGATATAAGCCTCTTATATCTCCAAGACTTTCATCAGAGTCTTTACAATCCAGGACATATTTATGAGTAAAATCACCAAACAACAATTTAAACTCTGGTCCTGACGTGCTCGTCCCACTCTCTTCCTCCAACACTTTTTGTCTCCCGCCCAACGTGCATTTCTTATAAAGTCTAATGATGTGTTTTTATATAAAGGCTAGCATTCATTTTAGGCTTAAATCTATGTTCCCTAATCCTCCATGTTTTTACTTTTAAATAAGACACAAACACAACATTGTGTTTCCACTTTTAACCTGGAAACACCATTTTAAGTGACTCCAACCTGAAGCTCACTGAGAGAGGCCCAAGGGTTTGCAGCTCTGTCGACAAAGCAAAGACTGTTACTTTGAGGAATCTAAAATATAAAACACGTTTGGAGTTATTTCACACTTTTTTCTTCACTATAATTTCTTTACTAATTCAATAAGTCTTCATTCATAGTTTTGATGCCTTCAGTGAGAATCTACAAAGTAGTCTTGAATATCACTAAATGTATTATTCAGTTTTACGCTGGTGCTGGTGGTAATCCTTCAAGAAATGAGCAAAGACCAAGACTGACAGTTTATTGCATCCTACTCTTCACTGTTCACGAGCTGTCTAGCCTTGAAATGAAAGGAAGCCCTCTCACAGCCGAGGACAGCAGTAAAAGAACATCAGACGAGAAACATCCTCTCATTATTCCTCACACTCACCATGTTGCTGTAGCTCATCAGGGTGGTCACATGACAGAGGGAGCACTAAGAGCAGCTGGAGTTTGGATCATTGGTAACAAATGGCTCGTATTGTCTGTTATTCACAAATGTGTTCTGTTCTAAACTCAGAGGAAGACTATAGATTCAAAAGATGACTGTCACATGCACGTCAACAAGAGCTGCACTCATTGAACTAAATTAATCAATGTTATTTTATATTTTAGAAACAGAAACATGAACTTTAGTCTCTTTCCAAATGTTTTTGGTGGGAAAATGTCAGCCAGAAAAAGACATTTTGATCAGATAAAAATTTTGGTTATATTTATCCTAAAGTTATAATTACTTTTCTTGTTTTTCCATTCCATACATACAGTGCCTTGCAAAAGTATTCGGCCACCTTGAACTTTGCGATCTTTTGCCACATTTCAGGCTTCAAACATAAAGATATGAAACTGTAATTTTTTTGTGAAGAATCAACAACAAGTGGGACACAATCATGAAGGGCGGCAGTAGCACAGTGGGTAGAGCGGCCGTCCTTCGACCGGCTGGTGAGTGGTTCGCGACCAGCTCGAAACATCCCAAAACATCATAATATCCCGCTCTCCCCCGCATACTGTCGTTGTGTCCTTGGGCAAGACACCTAACCTACATTGCCTCCAGTGAGTGTTCTGTAACACTGGTAAATAGAGTAATCTGTGTAAAGCGCTTATGAGTGCCTACTACAGTAGGTGGAAAAGCGCTATATAAAAATAAAGATTATTATTATTATAAGTGGAACAAAATTTATTGGATATTTAAAACTTTTTTTAAATAAATATAAAACTGAATCTAAATAATCAATAACTTCTCCATTACTTTTAAAAACTCCACCATTACCCCTCAGGTAAAGAGTCTGGGTGTCATCCTCTACTGCACACTCTCCTTCACTTCCCACATCAATAATGTCACCCGCTCTGCCTACTTTCACCTCCGAAGGACGGCCGCTCTACCACTGAGCCTCCCACTGCAGAGTCAGTGTTTCGTCTGGAGTCCTGGAGAACACACGTTCTGTGAGCAGCTCTACTGAAAACCTAACTCCTTAACTGCGGACGCCGCTGCAACAATCCAGGTTTGTCCGTGTCTTTGTTTGTGAGAGTGACCACATTTTAAAAGGGGCACTGGTACCAGTCCGTGGTCATTTTTTTTTAAAACCTTTATTTAACCAGGAAAGTCCCACTGACGTAATACGTTGCCGCTAAAATTAAACCCCCAAGTAAGCAAAATGAGTAAAATTCAAACGTCTTTGGAAAGTTACTGATGCCTCACATGACCTTAACCCAGCTTTTATTGTAAATATTCAACAGAACAGTTTTATGTGGCATAGTTTAAGACTTAAGTGTTTATATGTGCTTTTTTGACAGCAGCTGAAAGGAGATCATTGTTATATAACATGTAGATTAAAAAAATGACCTTGTGTTTTGAAGTTTTATTTTTTATTTTACTTCAGACAAGAAATTACCAAAATATGTTTTTAAAAAAGTACAGAAAGACCAGAACTGTTCTGTCTTTTAGACCAGGGATCCCCAAACTGCGGCCCGCGGGCCAAATGCGGCCCGCCACCACATTTGACCCGGCCCCTGAGCACCTATATATTTTCTGTGTTATTTTATTCTGTGAAGAACCCAGAGAGGGTTATTTGATCTCAGAAAGGGTTATTAATATTTGGATATGTATGGTGCGCTGGAGTGTCAGCATGTTTTTTGGAAAACAATAAATTATTACATTTAGGGACCTCCGCGATTATCACACTTTTTCTGTTAGAAACTGATCCTGGCCCATATCAGAGAAGGGAAAAGTTATGTGGCCCTCACTGGAAAAAGTTTGGGGACCCCTGTTTTAGACGTTTACAGTTCATTTAAATGCAACAGTTTATTTTGAAATCCATACTTTTATTTTGGTACGCCACAACAGTCGCTGAGGCAGGAAGTGGGAGTGAGAACGCATTTGACAAAAGAACGAGACTCAGTCTGAGCGCCATGGCCGACGAGCTGTCCAACAACCGCCTGCCGACTTTAAGGACGGACATTTATGAATAAAACACTGTCCTACTCTGAGCTTTGTCTCTGTTTAGACACAAAGACTCGCTCACAGCAGACGTCTTTGTCCGCCTCCCGCTGCAGAGTCACAGTCTTGTCTGAGACGACGCCTGCAACAATCCAGGTTTGTCCGTGTCTTTATGTTTGTGAGTGTGACCACATTTTAAAAGGGTCGTGTTTTAGAGGCTTTGCTGCAGAAAAGTGTAAATGTAGTCAACGAAGAAACTGGCGGAGCTAATCCCGTCTTCACTAGCGTTACACGTCTATGGAGTAATCCATGTTCAAAATGACTACATCTGCAGAGTTTGAGCTGCTTTGAAAAACAAGCCACAACCACGAGGGCGCTTTGTTTTAGCCTCTCAAACAGTCCGGCCACTTTTGTAAAACGGCCAGGGTTTGTCTGAAACTGTCCGCTCGGACTTTGTCCACGTCTCCTAATGCATTCTGACTTTACTCAACAGGTCAGAGAAAAGTAGGCTATTTATGTTATTCAAAATGCACACACATAAATAATATTAAAGTTTTTTCAAGACATGTTTGTGAACATTTGATCGAATCCGTAAATAATTAATTATGTGCTCATTTCCTCTTCTACTCTGTCCTTCAGACAAGGCGGACGTGTTTCCCTCTGCTCCCTCTGCTCTCTGCTATTCTCTTGTCTCGTGTCGTCATTTTTCGTCATTTTTCGTCATTTTTCGTCATTTTTCGTCATTTTTCGTCATTTTTCTCTGTTATTTCTTGGACTTTACTGCCTGCTGGACCCCTAAGAACCGATATGGATTTAATCACCTGGTTTCTGAGCACTATTGACACTATTTTTTTACAAAAGAAGGATATTTATATGTTTGGATTCATGATAGCTGGATTCCTCCTTATTGGTCTGGGGAATGCCTTCAACTATCGGAAATTTGCAAGACAGCTGCCTTCAAATCCACCCAGCCGCTGTCTACTGAAATTAAAAAAGTGCTTCCATGACGTGGGTGAAAGTTTGAAAGGTTACATCAAAGAGTGAAAAGGGCTACATCAAAGAGACGCGCAATCCGAGGAGCTGACCCGAGACCTTCTCAGCACGGACTGTGGACAGGGCTACATCAAGGTTACTCCACGACATGGACTCACGAAACTGTTGCTGAGGACCAGAACTGATTGATCACTACCCGGACAAATTACCGAGGATCAAATATATAAATTACAAATTTTTGCTGAATGCAATCCTCCGAGTGCATGTGTCCCCACGGTCTCAAGGGAGGCGAGGGCCTTTATCGCGGCTTTAATTGTTTTTGTCTTTTGAATTTAAGATGTCCCTTTTAGTCGTAGACCATAAGAGATTGGGAACAAAGACCAGTAAATTAAGAACCTTACCGTGGGACTCATCTACGTCTTTACCATAACAAACCCAAATAAAAAAAATAAAAAAAAAATTATTGATGAAGGTTGTTTTTTTTAATTTATTTTTTTCATTCAAGATACGGCACGCAGACGGAGGAGGGTGGGGGTATATTATTCCTATTACATTTTAGTAACTATTATGTACATTATACTGTTGCTAAATAATGTATTCTTTTTTAACATGTCTGTGAAGGTTCTGCAAGGTTAAAGCAAAGAAATCTAGACGGGGATTTAAAGGTGACGCTGTTTCTTTTCTTGTCCCAGGGCCTTTTTTTTTTTTTTTTTTTTTTTAAATGCTGCATTCAACTGGTTGAACCCAAGTTGGTAAGATGTTGAGAACTTGTGTTAAGGTGATCTTTTTCTCACTCTTACATTTCTGTCTCTTACAGAGAAACAAGGGATCCTTGGTCAGAAGCAAACGCTTATTAAATAAAGAAGCTGACTACAGCAACTGCTTCTATAATGCACACGTGCAACCAGTGTGGGAACAAGTTTACCACTGTGCAGAATCTCAAAATACACCAGCTCATCCACACTGGAGAGAAGCCTTACAGCTGTGACCTGTGTGGGAAGACATTTTCACAGGCAAGTACTTTAAAACGACACCAGCTCATCCACACTGGAGAGAAGCCTTACAGCTGTGACCTGTGTGGGAAGACATTTTCACGGGCAGGTAATTTAAAACCCCAGCTCATCCACACTGGAGAGAAGCCATACAGCTGTGACCTGTGTGGGAAGACATTTTCACAGGCAGGTCATTTAAAAAAACACCAGCTCATCCACACTGGAGAGAAGCCTTACAGCTGTGACCTCTGTGGGAAGACATTTTCACATCCAGGTAGTTTAGAACGACACCAGCTCATCCACACTGGACACAGACCGTACTATTGTGACCATTGTGGAAAGACATTTAGATATTCAAGTTCTTTTAGGACACATTACTTACAACACACCCGAGAGTTGGTGATACCATGTGAACTGTGTGGAGAGATATTTTACTCTAAACAGACTTATTCTCGACACCTAAAGCAACACGCTGATGTGGAAATGGGGAGGTGTGGACCACAATGAGACTCTGCATCCTGAAGTTTTTTATAGGTGTACATTATGCCCGGACTCTCAGCTCCAGGGTCTTGGATGTGTAATGAGCTGACATGTCAGTCATAGATGTGTATAGGTTTACATGTATATGCCACTAAGTGTACAGGACAGCATGTCCCTGAACAATGATTAGATGAAGTGCAAAGTGATGTCTTTTGTCTAGTTTGGATTAGCTTGGTGCCAATAGGAGATACAGCTAAAGACATTAAGTCATAAGTGTATGTGGATATGCATATGAACTGGAGCAAGAGTGAGAGCATATAATATATAATATACAATTAATGAAACAAACTCTATAAAAAAAAAGTTAACTAGCCCAAACATGATGGACATGTTTTACTCGCTCCTGAAGAACTGGGATGGACAGCGCTGTATAAACTGCAGGATCTGTGTGAGAACAGCTCTCAGCATTTCAAATCTGCTCGTACAGAGTAATGAACAACAAAAGGCTGTAGGGATACAACAATACAATCGGTCTACGCTTTAATACGTACCTTTTGTTTTTGCTCACAGTTGTCAGTTTGGTACAGTACAATTTATGGTGCCAACATTATTCCATTTAATTTTAAACTAGTTGTAGTCATTTTGGGGGACTTTAAAGATGAGCTGTATTTTCAAAACTGTCTTCATTTTACTAATAAAGCATATAACACAAAAGTGCATTTAACATTTGAAGTAAAAATTAATTGAATGCTGTGTTCAGTAGCGGGAGGTTGGTGTTTCGATTCCCTTTTCTCCCCCACCTTCCTCCTGTGGTGTTCCAGCTGTAACACTGGTGAATAGATGCTTAATGTAAGCCAAATAAATGTAAATGTGGGGTCTAAGGATTTATATAATCATATACTGTATATAACTATTTTATTGTTGCGCACAAAAAAAACATCCAGGCACAACATTTCCAAACCAACATTTATATGACGACCTGATATAATTCTCAAAAGACCGGATTTAAAACAGACTCGAGTTTGATTAAACCTCAGTGTCTGAGCTGATGTCCAGCCTCAGAGGCAGCTTTTGTTCTGAACAGACCAGACTCTAGTTTACAGCGGGACATTACAGCACAAAAAATATATATAGATTTTTTTTGTCTTTTTATGAGTTTTATATTTTTCTATTTACAAAATCATAGCTTTTTGGGAAGTTTACATACCCTGGCAGTGTAATTTCTGCCATGGTATGTAAACTTCTGAGCACAACTGAATATATAGTTTGATATGTGCTGCATCTGAAGGTAGAGCTTATCTTTTAGTCTCTATACGGGTCAACACTGTCACTTAACTAAACTGTTCAGGGCTCTGTCTGAGTCCAGATGCAGTTATCACTTAAAACATAAAGTTAATGTCTGTTCTGCTGCTTGTGTGGACATGTTTTTCACTCTCCACTCAGCTGTTTTATTTTTATTTATTTTAGGTCTGGCTAACGATTAAAGCATTTAATTGTGATTAATCGCACAATGTTCTGTGATTAATTGCGATTAATCGCATTATACACAAAATTTAATAGTGAATTCAAAATTAGTGTACTGCATACATTTTGAAAGAATTGCTATATGAACAAAAGTGCAATAACATTTGGTTTGCACTTTAAACAACACTTTAAACAAATAATGTGCTTTTTACAGCAGTTAAAGGTTAGTAGCAGTTAAAACATTTCTTGTAAATCTGAACTTAAACAATAATGTAATCAAATTAAATATTAAACCAAAAATATTTGCCACTGACAATAATATTTTGTTTAGTTTTTTTATAGAAAAACAAGTTATGTCCAGAGCTTCAATCGTAACATTATTACAATATAAACAATATAAATGTCTCTCTTGTGTTTTCATTACAGTCAGAGCATGTGAATGCAGTTCCCGCGCGTTTCACACACCCTCTCCCTTTCACTTGTCAAACTCAAGGGTGTATGGGTAATGTAGTGTTACGACCCTGGCTCAAGGGGTCGGAACAAAGAGAGGACACGAGCAAACAACATTTTAAGGGAAAAATAATATCTTTGAAACCAAAATCAATATAACCAACAACAATTATAACATGGCACGAAATGTATGCGTCTGTATAATCAGTGGTGTAATGCTAGTGTTGAAGGTGAGTGAAACAAAGCAGTGTGTGTGTGTATGGTGTGGGTGTATTATGATCAGCACCCATAACGTAAACTTAACTAACCACAGAAGAAAGCTACGAACCAAACCAAACTAAACTAAAATCAACCTTCAAACCAAGACTAAGTCAAAGCAAACAAACCAGGTGGCAGCCGGTCTCCGACCTGCAAGTAGGCAAACCACACCGGAGGCCAAACACACCAGGCCATAAATAGTCACCTGACCCAACAACCCAAGCCCCACAGGTGTACCCAGTCAGGAAATCACAGGGGCATCACAACTGACTCTAGAGTTCTTATTAAAGGAGCTCCTGAAGAGTCCAGTTTGGAGCTGTTTAACTGCACTAACCTTTTCGATCAAACATGTAGGAAGAGTCATGTGAAGGATTCTTCTGGAGACAATAAGCTGTTCTCCTCTGAGCTGTGCCTCTGCTGTCTGTCCTCCTCATCACTAGAACAACAGCAGATATCACACAAACACTGGCAAAATGACAGCAGCTGTGAACAATCTCCTGCAACACAGAGCCACATGCTCTCAGCCACTGTCTGCACCAAGCACCATCAGAACGACTGCTGCAGCTTCAACTAACTTTGTTCCTGTGTTTCCAGAGAATAGAACAACTATTGGAGTCAAATGTGTCAAAGAAATGTGACTGATGTACATTTCCATGAAGCACAGAGAAGTGAATAAACTCCTGTGTAGTGACGTCAGAGGCTGGAGCTTTAGGAGCTGCTTTATGTCCTACAGCAATAAACAGTAGAAGAAGAGTTTAAAGCTCCTCCAAACACAAGTGTTTCTTCTAATATGACTTTTCCATCAAACAGAATCTTGTAGTTGTGCTGTGAACCTTGTACATTTGAGTTAATCTCATGTGTTCAGAGAGGACAGAGGACTAACTGCAGCTGTATTGTGTCTTCTCTCCATCAGATTTCTGTGAACTCACACTGGATCCAAACACAGCTTACAGACGCCTCAAACTGTCTGACAACAACAAGAAGGTGACACATGTGGAAGAGGAGCAGCCATTTCCACATCATCGGGACAGATTTGAGATCTGGTCTCAGCTGCTGTGTTCGACTGGTCTGACTGGTCGCTGTTACTGGGAGGTCCAGTGGAGCGGATGGGTTTATATATCAGTGTCTTACTGAGGAATCAGAAGGAAAGGACTCAGTAATGACTGTGAGTTTGGATTCAACGATCAGTCCTGGAGTCTGTCCTGCTCTGAAGGTGGTTACTCTGTTTGTCATAATAAAAAACAAACCCTCCTCCCTCACTCCTCGTCCTCTTCTGGGACAGTAGCAGTGTATGTGGACTGTCCTGCTGGCTCTCTGTCCTTCTACACAGTCTCCTCTGACCAACTGACCCACCTCCACACCTTCAACTCCACATTCACTCAGACTCTGTTTCCTGGGTTTACTCTCTGGTCTGTTGACTCCTCAGTGTCGTTGTTAACTCTGTGGGACTGAGAGTGTCCTCTTGTAGAGAAACATCCTCACTGCTGATCAGATAGTCCAGTCTACCTGACCTCACACACTCACACATGTTAGAAAAGATTAGAAAAGACTCCAAACACACTTCAATGATCAGAGATGGACTTTGTATTTTTACTTTGAGCTGGTCTGATTGGATAAAACAGAGGAACAGTTCTTTTACAGTTTCTTTGACAGAGACAGATCCCACACAGAAACAAACTGATGACATCAATCTCATGTTGGTCTCATTGTGTTTGTAGAGAAGGATCAATCACAGCATTTGTCTCGACAAGTGCTTCTGTACACTTCATTAATATAAAGGTGGATTTGAAATATGACAGAGATAAATGTGATTTGGGTTGAAATCCTGTGAGAAATGACAATAAAGTGAAATGAGAAAACACTCCACAGTAACGGCCTCATTCCTGCTGCTGTTCATGTGGAACCTGTTATTATTGGGATTTATGGACTTATGGAGGATTTATGTGGGACGTCCTACAAAACCACTATATTGTCCCCAAAATGTAGAAAAGCACTTCAGCTGAACTCATCACCTTCCCACAATGCACCATGAGTCTTTGGAGAATAAGTCCAATACGAGAGGAAGTGCTTAGAGACGGAGGTTTTCAGTTTAAATCCAAGTGTATGTTTGTTCTATCAATGGAAATATTCTATTGTCATATTGTTTGTGTCATAAATGACACAGTTTAGTTTTCAGTTGGTGTTGCTGAGGTTTTAACTCAGTTGTCGTCACCATTTACTGAGACTATATTAACTTGAGCTGTAAAAAAATGTGTCAAATATGATCTGAGCTTTTCTAAATCACTTAAACACAACACACTGCATTCATCAGAAAAGACAGATGTTTGTTACTAATTCAACTGTTCACAACTGCTTAGAATAAACACAACTTAAAGAAAGACAACATTTCCATTAAAAGTGTCATTTTATTTGGATTGAAAAAGGCAAGGCAAGGCAAGGCAATTTTATTTATATAGCACAATTCATACACTGGGTAACTCAAAGTGCTTTACAGGAATAAAAGACAATTTACAAGATTTATATTAAGAAACATAAGAAAAAATTAAAAACATTTTAAAAAGAAGAGTGCAGATAAAAGTTTAGGTTGTAGTGTAGGCGGAGCTAAAGAGGAAGGTTTTTAACCTCCCCTTGAACATTGTTAAAGTTGAGGCTTGTTTTACTTCATCTGGGAGGCTGTTCCAGGTTTTTGCTGCATGAAACTTAAACGCTGCTTCACCCTGTTTAGTTCTAACTCTGGGCACGAGCAGAAGGCCTGTCCAGATGTTCTCAGAGTCCGAGGAGGTTCATAAGTAACTAGCATGTCAGAGATATATTCTGGTGCTAAACCATTTAGAGACTTGTAAACCAGAAGTGCTGTTTTAAAGTCTATTCTCTGAGCAACAGGAAGCCAGTACAGAGATTTTAAAACTGGCGTGATGTGGTTGTACTTCCTGGTTTTGGTTAGAACCCGAGCAGCTGCGTTCTGAATAAGCTGCAGCTGTCTTAACCCTCGTTTTGAGAGACCAGTGAGCAGGCCGTTACAGTAATCTAACCTGCTGGAGACAAAAGCATGGATAAGTTTCTCTAAGTCTGGTTGAGACATCATCCCTTTGACTCTGGAAATGTTTTTAAGGTGATAAAATGCAGATGATGTAATTGACTTAATGTGACTGTCTGTGAGTCTGAGTCCATGATGACCCCTAGATTTCTAACCTGATTTTTAGATTTTAGAGAAAGAGACGTGAGGTGGCTGCTGACACTTTCTCTTTTTTTCTGTGGCCCAAAGATGATTAGTTCAGTCTTGTTTCTGTTCAGTTGGAGAAAATTATTTTGCATCCACATGTCAATCTGTTCGATGCAGTGACACAGTGAATGGATTGGTCCATTTTCACCTGCTGTGAGTGAAATGTAAATCTGAGTGTCATCTGCATAATTATGGTAGGATACGCCACAGCTGCGTATTAACTGGCCTAAAGGAAGCATGTAGAGATTGAATAATAGAGGTCCCAAGATAGACCCCTGTGGAACCCCACATGTCAGGGCCATTTGGTCTGAAACACAGTTACCAACCGAAACAAAGTACTTCCTGTCTTCAAGATAGGACTGAAACCATTTAAGGGCAGTTCCAGTGATACCTATCCATTCCTCTAATCTTTGTGTCAGGATTTCATGGTCCACTGTATCAAACGCAGCACTCAAGTCCAACAGAACTAAGACAGAGACTTTGCCTGCGTCAGTGTTCATACGGATGTCATTTGTGACTTTGATAAGTGCAGTCTCAGTGCTGTGATGGGGCCTGAATCCTGACTGAAAAGGATCAAAGCAGTTGTTAAGTAATAGAAAGTCATTAAGTTGCTGATATAAAAAAAAGGGGGCGGGGCTTTTGAAGCTGCAGCTCGGCCACTTGAAGCCTGTTCCAAAAGACGCTCATGTGGAGTTGGACTCTAGCCTTGACTTCAGACCTGACTCTGGAGCTGCCTCTGAAGGAAGGATCCTGAGGCTGTTGCACGAAGAGAGTTGAACAAACTCAGAGTTGAGTAAGTTTGGATCAAACCAAACAAATCCAAACCTGGTGCAGTGAACGCAGAAGATAAGTGCAACTTCAAGGACCAAGGAAGACACAAATTCACAAGGACACTGTGTTCAAAGACTTAAAAATAATTAAAAATGAGAAATAAAATACTTAAGAATGTTAAAAGGGAACAGTTTTAAAAGTGTAAAAGAACAAAATGTGTTTAGTTCAACGATAACCAAAAGTTTAAATCTGAACAGGTCTAGAAACAGGAAGTTAAAATATAGGTCAAATTCTGTGTTTGAGCAGAGAACAGGAAGTCATGACCAAATCTGGAGGCACACAGACCCAGGGTCACACAGAGGTGCCACGTTGTGTTGGTCTTTCACGAACAATTCCAATAAAATATGTTTATGTTTGTGGTTGTAATGTGACAAAATGTGGAAAAGGTATATTAGCATTTTGCATCCGTTTTTCTGTTTGACACTTTTTGTAGACTTTCCATTGCACCTTACGAACATAATGCAATCTTTGATTGTTTTGTAACAATGTCCGACAAAGTAACATCATTTAGTCTAAGATCTTTCAATATAATAATGTCATGACAAAACCAACAATACACTCATTCAAAGATTCAAAAAGTCTCACAGGGTTGACAATTGTATTAAGAGACACATTATTAATGAATAATCATCAAACTTTATAGTTGTACTTTTGTAGCACTGCTTCAATAGGAACACTTAGGGCAGGGACTGTTGGAAACTGGGCCTTTTAACACACATTTGTTGGAACAAGGGACAAGTTTGAAAATGGGACAGTCCACATTTAATAGGGCCTGCAGTAGGCCTATTGCAGTAGGCCTATTGCAGTAGGCCTATAGTCGTCCTAACTTTCATTCATGTTCTCTAACTTTCATTTGTGTGTGTATTACTTATGACTAAAGTCTAAATAAGGTGAACTATCAAAGAGTAGTGAGTTCAAAATATGCAATATTTATGAGTTTTCTCAAAACTTACTTTGAAGGACTAAAAAAATAGTTATATTTTAAAAATGTTTGGTATCTTTGTGCTTGAATAATGTGTGCTCAGTCAGGATTGATGAATGACAATACAGAGCTGCCAAAAGAAGACGACGACACGTCAGTAAGTAGGCCTATAGTTTCATTGATTTATTTTTAATATTGTTAATATTACAGTGTATAACATTAGTGACACTGTTTTAAGGTTCTTATATATAATGTAGTTATATAATATAAGGTTTATGTACGCTAGGCTCATTGTGATTGTAATGTGGAACTAAATGATTTCCTCTGTTTTCACGTTAGCATCACTTTTGATTAATCGCTCTATTTATTTGTGACTCATTAAACAATGCCAGGCTCAATTAAAAACACTTGCCCCAACTGCCAATGCAGCTTTGGGGCAGCATGTAAAAAGTGCCCCCAATGTGTCCAGGTGCAGCCTCACAAGCAACGCCTGGTTGAAGCCAGGACAACATTTTTAGAGACACAGGAGTGGAAGGACAAACATCAAAAAGAAAATGGTAATGGAACAAGCAGCATGAACAGGCCCTTAAGCCTTTATTTGAAATGATTTCATTCATGTTTGTTCTTTTTTCAGCTGGACACGTTCTCCTGTTTGGACTATTACCCAATATTGCTCTTGACAAAAGAATACAAAGGTAAAATGGTGGAGGACATTAAATATAGTTTAGATTTGAAGTTCCCATCCAGCCTTGAGAGCGTCTGAAGGAGACATTTAAACCATCGAACACAGTCAGTGTAAATATAACATATATACTATAAATATATACAACCATTTTGGACTGGAGCTAAGAAATGAAGGAATAAATGCATATTTTGTCAACTCTTTTAGTATTTCTCAAGAGAGACCGTACATGGTAAATTTAGAAATGGAAGACCGCTTTAATTCTTACAAGAATGAAACAAATCAGACACATGCAACAATGGTACGAGGTGATTTTTTTCACATGTTTACAACACATGAAGTTTTTATATACATTTTATTGTTTTTTTATTTAAATTGTTGACTTTGTAAAGCACATTGTGATTTATATCTGTGAAACGTTTATTTTCACTCATTCTCTCTGTTCTCCTCAGTTGGTCTTTGATGAAGCACAGAGGACTTGTCTTCATCATCTTCACTTTTCACAGAGACAGGAGAGAATGGGAACTCTTGCAGCTGCTCTTCCTCTGGTTCCTCTTTAATCTTCTCTAGACTCTTCTCCGACACAATCTGAACACCTGCAGGAGACATATGTTGAAACTGTGAGTTAGTGTTAAGTTATGGAGGGGGACATATTTGTTTCTAAATGACAACCCCTCACAGACAGTTACTGCCCCCCCACATGTGACACGTCACAGTGAAAAACCTCATCTACATTTAACAAAGACAATAAAGTTCATTCGAATCAATTGGACCTTTGTAAATGTACAGTTGTGCTCAGAAGTTTACAGACTCTGGCAGAATTTATGATTTCTTTGGCCGTTTTTTCAGAGAATATGAATAATAACACAAAAACCTTTCTTTCACTCATAGTTAGTGTTTGAAGACATTTATTGTTTACTCTTTTTAAATCATAATGACAACAGAAACTACCCAAATGCCCCTGATCTAAAGTTTACATACCCCAGTTCTTAATACAGTTTATTGCCACCTTTAACATCAATGACACTTGAAGTCTTTTGTGGAAGTTGTGGATGAGGCTCTTTATTTTCTCAGATGTAAAGCTGTCCATTCTTTTTGATAAAAAGCCCCCAGTTCCTGTAAATTCTTGGTCTGTCTTTCATGAACTGCACGTTTGAGATCTCTCCAGAGTGGCTCAATGATACTGTCATGTCCCAACCTCGTGTTCTGTGTTAGTCAGTCTGTTTATGGAGTGTCTTTTATTTCCTGTGTCTTATTGTGAAGTGTCAGAACCCTGTCTGTCTGTCAGATTGACTTCCTGTCCTTGTGTCTTTCCCTCCACTGTGATTACCTGCTCCGCCCCTAATGTGCTCCACCTGTGCCTCGTTGTGTTTCCTTTATGGTCTGTGTGTTGTCACCTGTTCAGGGACAGATTGTCTTCACTCTTCGTGTGAGGTCGCTGCTCAGTTTTATTGAGTTTATTTCTACTGAACTTATAGTATATTCCTTGTGTTTAGTGTTTTGGATTTATAGTGTGCTCTGACCTTAGCCTCATTTTGACCTCGTCTTTTGGATTATGATTCTGTACTTTTGCTGGAAATAAGGCAATCATTCTTACTATTATTGATGGCACCTGTCCATAAAGCCGTTACCTGCTCAGGGCGATGCAAATATAATGAATAATGGTTAAAATATTGGATGTTTGAAGAGTGGTAGACATGTTTTCAGTTTAACCTGCAGTGTCTGAGTTCAAATGGGACCGGTGTCATGTTGTGCTCACTTCTGTCTTCTCTGTCTCAATGCGGGCCACTCCACGAGCGACGTGTGGCAGAACTCTCAGAGTAATTGACAGTGTTGGTGTAACGTGTTAGAGTACTTCAATAACTGTTTTGTGGTAACGAGCAACCTAATGTGTTAGTTTGTGATCCATTCCCTCGTTCCTTTTTGAAAGGTTCTTATGACATGTTCTATGTGTTAAAGTGTTTCCACTAAACGTCTGTGAAACTGAAGCCTGTCATCATCGAGCTGCAGTAAATACATCTGACTTGGTTGAGCTCACGTCAGTGCTCCTAACGACACATAAACACAGAACTGGAGTCAGAATGTGTCCCGACCAATGCACACATCAAAGTTAGGCCCTTGGTCCCAGGGAGTGGACACAGCCTGTTGAAGACAAACATCCAGGAACATGGCTCTATATTCTTTCATAATAAATGTGAGCCAATCTTAAAGTGGTGATGATGTGAAAATCCTGAACTTGAACAGAACTGAAGACAGTCAACACTCGTTTCAAACTTTTATTTTGTAGAAGCAGACAAAAAAAGAATAAAAAGGCAGTTTAAACATTGTAACTGGGTTTTACATGATTTTAATTGATTTTATTCAAAATACCTTTTAGAAATGAATTCATTCAGTTTATTTAAGTATTAATTAATGTAGTATTTAAACAGGTTTTAACTCAATAAATTAATTGTAGCATCACTGTTGTTAAACATTTTACCAAATTAGTCAAACATTTTATAAAGATGTAAATAAATTTGAAAGATTATGTTTTAATCTATTTAAACTTATTTAAATTACATTTGTTAATTTAAGTCCATTTGGAATTAATTATGAATTAAATTAGTTTTATAATGTATTGTTTTATAAAATAAAAGGTGCATTAAATGTTCATAATTGTAGTTCCCAATGACAGACATTTTATATTTGACAGATGATAATTAGTCAGTAAACTAAAGATAATAGAGCTTTTATTTTAACACTAAATACCCATTGGCTCAGTCGGTGCACACTTGTTGATCACGTGGTGTAATTAAACCAATTAAAGTGCTGCTTTATTAAACACAAACACTAAGCATTTCTATGAGTTTACATCAAGTTCATCCTTCAACCAGAAGGTTGTTGGTTGAAATCCCGCTCTCCCCACAGTTCATACTGTCGTTGTGTCCTTGGGCAAGACACTTAACTCTTGCCTCCAGTGTTGTTCCAACTGTAACACTGGTGAATAGAAGCTTAATGTAAGTCACTTTGGATAAAAGTGTCTAAAGCTAAATGAATAAATGTAAATTTAACAAAAGTAAGACGACATAACAATAGCGTCCTCGTTGTCATTCTGTGCATCAACTGTTCCTCGAGGCAAACAAAAAGGAAGTGCACACCTGGCTTACAATGGCTAATGCCTCAAACTTTTCTGAGGCTGAACAAAGCTAAATATATATAATACAAGAGCCAAAGAGCCAATAAAGACTATTTGACTCAAGTAATTGTAAAGGTTTCAATGTTTCTCAGGATCCTGTCTGTGTCAGAGCCTCTCATCTCTCACCGTTTAACGGCAACAGAGAAAAAACAAAAGCAGGCAGGATCTGGTGTGAGCACAAAAACATGCTCAGTGGGTGACATGTTTGGTTCTTTTTTGTATTTGACCACAAGTCTTTGTAAGTCCAGCAGGTCCTCAGTATTCGTTCTGTTTCTTCTGCTTGGTCGGCTCTTTGCTGTGAGGCAGGAGCCTAAGCCCCGCCCAAACACACGCAGGCCTCACTATCCACATTCTCCACATAAATCTAGCTCTGCCACACTTCAGTGGGGCCCTGCTGCTGTCTCCTGTGAGCACTCAGAGCGCTGGGGACGACAGGAGCTGTGTGAGGCTAATGAGGAGTGTACTGCTCAGACCCCACTTCTTTCAGCAGTGCCACACATTCAGTCGTGACGTTAGCACTTCTCTGTAACTACGAGCTAAACAGCAGCTGTACATTCACATATATCTAATGATTGAGTTCTATCAAAGGCTTATTTAGTTTTAGTAACAACAGTAAAACAGTTTAGGGAAGATAAATACAGTGTGTAAGACTTTATTTATGGGACCACCTCCTAAATCAGGACCGGGACATGTTTGATCCAGCACCTCTTTTCTTTCAGTACAAGTTTCTTATTAAAGTAAAGCTTGATGCATAACTCCCTCTGTGGAAAGGACCCATTAGTTTGTTCAAATGGAATCATTCAGAAACAAAAAGCTATAACAACATGTTCCTTTACTTTTCTTTCCTTCTCGATGCTGAGACAATACTTCTCTCTGTGTCCCCCGCCTCCAGCTTTACAAATCAAGCTCTGCATAAATGTGTGTAAATACTATGTGCCTCTTCACATTGTGTGAACATCTCAGAGGGAACAGGCTGCTTTATGTGTTTGTGCATGTCTCCAGACGTGTGCTCATAAGCTCACTCTTCCCTTCTGTGTCCTCAGGTGGATGTAATGAAGACTAATCCTCAGGAGAGTCTTGTCCTGGTCACAACGTATCGGCCAATGCCCCAAACCCAGTCTTCTTCACACTCCCATTCTTCAGCTCAGTGACAGATTAGCAACAAGTGCTCAGATGGTCATTACTGGCAGAAAAAAGGGAGTGAACCTGGTTTTAAAGCAAAGATAACTAATGAAGGGAGGATTAGCTGAAGGCCAGTGCTCCTACACTACACTGTCCACATGAAGAATTAGAAGTGCAAATAGACATCATCTCAATGTGACGACACATAGCTTTAACAAGTGGGACAAATCCTGTTGTTTATGTCGTCACAAATGGTCCCATCAACAAACGCCTGGAAATATTCAAACGACATGTTCAACATTAATGTTCAAGAATCTATCTTTTCTGTTTATACAGTATGGGGGTCGCACAACATACCATAAATGTGTTTTTACAACCTCCACAATGACACTGGCCAATCAGAAGCTTAAACACACTGTACCTGATCGTTTTTTCTTCTGGAAAATGGTTGAAACCCCAAAATGTATATTGTAAAAAAACAAACAAAAAACTGTGTTTATGATCATTTTAAAACATAAATTGGGTCTTAGTGTTGCTACATTCATTAGTGATGGTTTTTTGTTCATCGGTGCTCTTACTCAGATGGATTATTCTATGACATTTTCCATTAAAGCCCTATTAGCTGCCATTATGACAATAACATTCAAGCTGAATGAAACGAGAGAAGAGCGCAGGATTCAAAGGTTAGTAAAACATTTAAAGGTTCACTAAAACCTACCTAACCTTATTTGATACATGTCAAGGGCTGAATATTCTTATCTATTCAAATTGATCTAAAGAAATATATAAAAATGTATATAATGATAAAAAACTATGTGTATGACATCCTCAGGTGTCTTTATTTCACAGATCATTCAAATAAAAAGAAGGTATACCTCATTTAAAAGAACAAAAGTAATGTTAAACTAAAGTAAAAGTGAGCTTGGTTTTTAGAGTACGTCTGCAGCATTAATGTCTTCATTGTCTTACACACAATGTGTTTTGTAAAAGGTGACTTAATTGTGGATGAGCTGTTCATCTTGGTGAGAGAATGTGATAAAAACATTTCTATTCTTTATTTGGTCTTATGTAAGAGGTGTCACAGTGTGTTCTTTCTCATGTACAGCCTGTTCCTCAAGCCTCCACTGAGTGATCATTAATGAATGCAGTACGTAACCTGACCACATGCTGTAGCACATCTGCACCTATAGGCGCCGCCTTAAATAAGACCTGTCACATTATGTGCCAGTATTGGACAAGCTTTGGCTGCATGTGCATGTTCTGTGCACGTTTTATCTGAACGCGTGTGCCATTGAGCCTGATCCAGCTGCATGTAATGTTCTGCAGATTTATCAGTGTTTATATGCATTGAACATATATTCTAGGGGATTAAACGGGGAATAATGATGTACAAGTAATTACATGGTGGGTGTCTACCTCCGAGGGTCTGTCATTCCAATCAGTTCTGTGCAATATTCTCATGTCTGTTCTGTTTCTTAGCCTCAGCACATGATCTGAATTTGAATTAGCCCTGTGTCCTGCCCGAGGAATCCCGCTTATTCACAATAAGACAATGAAATTAAAATTTGAAGACTGGAAGGGATATTGACGTAATGGTCATCATGCTCCATGTGTTGATGCTAGATTTGATTGTTTTCTTACAAACATTAACTTAATCCATTCTCTACTTGTCTATTACGTCACTCGGAGCATTTTTATTCATCTTTGCTGCACTATTATTCTGCAGACATCAACTGATGCTGATGAATTGTAAATTAAGATTTTCCATAGAGTCTTTTTCTGGAGATATATTTCTGTGAAAGATGAATATGTCACGGTGGATCAGGACTCTGCAAAGTTGGCCGCGGCTTCCGCACCTAGCTCCCCCGCCCCTACTGATTCGCAGAGGGGAAACAGGTGTGCGGGAGCGCCGGCGGAGCAAGCCCAGCTGATCCGAGTTGATAATCAACAGAGGTTAAGAAGCACCGCAGCCTGCTCATCGATGCCAGATCGTAACACTTACTACCGTTAGTACACGCCTCGCGTCGAAAGCCTTGTGATACTTATGATTACTTACCTGTTCTTTGTTCCTCTCAGATCCTTCCAGTCCTGCCGTCAGTCCTGTTCCCGCTCCACCTCTGCCTTCTCTTGTTCCCAAGTCCTGTCGTTGTTCCCGCTCCAGCCCAGCCCCGGTCTTGTCCTGCTGCACCTCGTTATCCACGAAGAACCCGCTATTCCTAAGTTGTCCTTTTGTTCAAATAAATCTGTTTTGTTTACTTTACGTGTGTGTCTGCGTTTGGGTTATCTGCCAGTCCATAACAGTACGATCTGGCCCTAATGAACCCAGCAGAGCCTCACACTCTTCCGCAAACTGTCGCTGCTCAGACCGCGCTTCTGGAGCAGCATGACGCCACTCTCCAGTCTCTCAAGGGCCATATGAAGGAGTTTTCCTGCAACTTATCCGTGCTGAGTGATAAGTTGGCTTCCTTGAACACACCACCGCCTACCAGCGCTCCAGCCCTCTCCGCCGACTATGGAAGCCCCGCCTCCGTGTACAAAGAAGCATATGTACCGCCGCCTTCACCATATAGTGGAGATCTCGGCTCTTGCCGGGCTTTTTAACACAGTGCTCCTTAGTTTTTGAACAGCAGTCACAGACTTATCAGAGTGAACGCTTCAAAGATTGCTTTTAATTGGTTGTCTAAGGGTCATGCGCTACACTGGGCCTCTGCTGTCTGGGAAAAGCAGGAGTCTGTGTGTTTCTCGTACTCCGCATTCATCACGGAGATGAAATTGATTTTTGATCACCCAGTTCGAGGAGGGGAGGCAACTAAGAGACTGTTTTCCATTCGACAGGGGAATCGCAGTGTGGCTGAATTTGCCATTGAGTTTCGTTCACTCGCAGTGGAGAGCGGTTGGAATGAGGACGCTCTTCACGGAGCATTTCTGAATGCGATTTCTGATGAACTGAAGGACGAGATGGCGGCAAGGAGCCACCCACTAGTCTTAACGAACTCATAAAGGGGGCCATTAGGATGGATAACCGCCTTCGGGAGCGTAAGAGGGAGAAGGCCAGCCTACAGGCGCGCTGGGATCCTCTACTAATCCATGGTCGGGATCCACCGCACATCAGGGGCTTTCCCAGCCTCAACGAGAGGACCGGGGGGTGGTGGACGCAGACAGTCGATGGTAGAGGCTCAGCCAGTTCTACTACAGATCCACCGGGTCGTCCACTGCAACCAGCCGCACCGAACCCATGCAATTGGGCCGGACTCATTTGACAGAGGAGGAGAGACAGCGTGCCACTACAGGGAGTTGTCTCTATTGTGGGAGGTTAGGACATTTTCGTGCTTCTTGTCCGCTCCGTCCGGGAAAAGGATGGGCTCGGCAGTAATGGGAGAAGTACTGCTGAGCCAAGTCCGTTGCTCATCTCCCAAGCCGGTGCGAATGGAGGAACTATTATTTTAGCAGATCAGACTCGGACTTTGGATGTCCTGATCGATTCCGGAGCTGATGAAAGCCTTTTGGACCGTGGGGTGGCTAAAATGTTGGGTATCCGGACTTTGCCGTTGGAGGTGCCTTTGGAGGTTAAGGCTTTAAACGGAGAGGTTTTGACCCAGATCGGGAACAGACGATTCCGTAACCTTCCTTCTGTCGGGTAATCACAAAGAGACTATTAGTTTTTACATTTTCGACTGTGTGCACACTCCAATAGTTTTGGGGTTACCCTGGCTGAAAATACATAACCCTCACATAGACTGGGCCGCATACAAAGTGTTGTCATGGAGTAATTTTTGTCATTTACATTGCCTGCAGTCTGCTTTGCCTCCTGTTTCTTCTAGGTCCAACCCGGTACCTGAACCTTCAGATCTGTCCTCGGTTCCGTCTACCTACCATGACTTGTCGGCAGTGTTCAGTAAGCATCAGGCCTTGTCGCTTCCACCTCACAGACCATACGACCGCGCCATCGACCTCCTCCCGGTGCTCCTCTGCCCCGCAGCCGCTCTCTATACCCTCTCGAGGCCGGAGAACGAGGCGATGGAAAAGTACATCCAGGGAGTCATTGGCAGCTGATAATACAACTCGTCCTCTCCGGTAGGTGCAGGGTTCTTTTTGTTGACAAGAAGGACAAATCCTTGAGACCCTGTATCGATTTTCGGGTTTGAACAAGATTACTATAAAGAACAAATACCCACTTCCCTTGATCAGCTCTGTTTTACTCCTCTGTGGATCCATGGTTTCACAAAACTCGATCTCCGCAACGCCTACCACTTGGTGCGTATTAGGGAGGGGATGAGTGGAAGACCGCTTTAACACACCCTTAGGACATTTCGAATATCGGGTGATGCCATTTGGACTCACGAATGCCCCCGCGGTATTCCAGAATTTAGTTAATGATGTCTTACGAGACATGATTGGACGTTTTGTGTTTGTATATTTGGATGATATCTTGATTTTTTCTAAAGACTTGGAGGAACACCAGAGACATGTCCGGGGAGTTTTACAGAGACTATTTGAGAATAAGCTGTTTGTGAAGGCCGAGAAGTGCGAGTTCCACGCACCATCAGTTACCTTCCTCGGCTACATCATCGCTCAGGGGCAGATCCAGATGGACCCGGAGAAAGTCACGGCGGTACGGGAATGGCCGGTCCTGGCCCAGCCGCAGGGATGTTCAGCGATTCTGGGGTTCGCTAATTTTTACAGGAAATTTATTCAGAACTTCAGTAGACTGGCAACCCCTTTGACGGCCCTCACTTCCACTGCACAACCTTTTGTCTGGACACCGGAGGCAGAAGGAGCATTTAATGAACTTAAGCATCGGTTTACGTCGGCCCCTGTGCTCATCCAGCCGGATCCTGAGTTACAGTTTGTGGTGGAGGTCGACGCTTCGGAGACGGGAGTAGGAGCTGTTCTTTCCCAGCGCTCTTCCACTGACCAGAAGCTTCACCCCTGCGCCTACTACTCTCGTAAGCTCTCTCCAGCCGAGCGGAATTATGATGTGGGGAACAGAGAGCTCCTGGCGGTAAAGTTGGCATTAGAGGAATGGCGTCATTGGCTGGAAGGTGCCATTCAGCCGTTTGTGGTCTGGTCCGACCATAAGAATCTGACCTACATCCAGACGGCAAGGCGGCTGAACTCCCGGCAGGCTAGGTGGGCATTATTTTTTGATCGTTTTAATTTTGTTCTTACTTATCGCCCAGGGTCCAAGAACATCAAGCCAGATGCGTTATCCAGAGTCTTTCCCACGGAGCAGCTATCTCCAGAGGAAGAGCATATCCTGCCCCAGTCGCGCATCGTGGCTACCCTCACCTGGGAAATAGAAGATCGGGTCCGGCTTGCCCAGCGTCGGCACCCCGATCCTGGGACGGGGCCGACTAACGCTATGTTCGTTCCAGATCCTGTCAGGTCGGAGGTGTTGCACTGGGCCCATGGGACCCGCCTCACGTGCCATCCGGGGATTGGTCGCACCCTGGCTGTCCTACGCAGCAAGTTTTGGTGGCCCACCATGGACAGAGATACTAAGGACTACATTTTGGCCTGTCACGTGTGTTCCCAGAATAAGACCCTCCATCGACCCCCAGCAGGACTGTTACAGCCACTACCCATCCCTAGCCGGCCGTGGTCTCATGTGGCATTGGACTTTGTCACGGGGCTTCCACCATCTAACGGACATACGGTTGTGCTGACGATTGTCGATCGTTTTTCCAAAACAGCTCACTTCGTGCCGTTACCCAAGCTGCCGTCCGCTCGGGAGACCGCTGATCTCCTGGTGAGTCATTTGTTCCGGTTACACGGGATCCCTTGGGACATTGTGTCAGACAGAGGTCCACAGTTTACCTCCCAGGTTTGGAAGGCGTTTTGTACTGCGTTGGACATCAAGGTGAGTCTCTCCTCTGGTTACCATCCCCAGACCAATGGACAGACGGAACGGGCAAATCAACAGATGGAGGTGGCACTGAGGTGCACATCATCTGCCAATCCTGCAAGTTGGAGCGCCCAGCTGCCTTGGGTAGAATATGCCCACAACACGTTGGTGAACGCCTCCCTAGGTATGTCTCCCTTCCAGTGTTGTTACGGTTATCAACCACCTCTATTTTCAGATCAGGAACAAGAGCTGGCAGTTCCTTCGGTTCAGGAACACTTGAGACGGTGCCATCAGGTCTGGAGACGAGCCCGCTCAGCTCTTGTACGCACCTCGTCCCAGTCACAGGTCCAAGCCAACCGCCACCGCACTCCTGCCCCTAGGTACTCCCGGGACAGAAGGTTTGGCTATCCTCCAGGGACCTGCCGCTTGCGGGTTGAGGCTACGAAATTGGCACCACGATTCATCGCCCGCTTTGAAGTAGAGAAGGTCATCAACCCTGCAGCAGTTCGACTGAAGCTTCCTCGGTCTCTTCGGATTCACCCTACCTTCCACGCTTTCCAGGATCAAGCCGGTCAGGTCCAGTTCCTGATGCCTCCTGTCCTCCCCGCCTCCTCCCAGGATGATTGGCATCATCCCGCATACACGGTCTGGCGGATTATGGATGTAAGGCGCTGGGGTCGGGGCCTTCAGTTTTAGTGGATTGGGAGGGTTATGGGCCGGAGGAACGCTATTGGGTGCCCCGGAGAAACATTCTTGACCCTTCCCTGATTCGGGAGTTTTTCTTCGCCATCCGGAGAAGCGGGATAGAGCCGCCAGGTGGCGTCCATAGAGGGGGGGGGTACTGTCACGGTGGATCAGGACTCTGCAAAGTTGGCCGCGGCTTCCGCACCTAGCTCCCCCGCCCCTACTGATTCGCAGAGGAAACAGGTGTGCGGGAGCGCCGCGGAGCAAGCCCAGCTGATCCGAGTTGATAATCAACAGAGGTTAAGAAGCACCGCAGCCTGCTCATCGATGCCAGATCGTAACACTTACTACCGTTAGTAATACGTCTCGCGTTCGAATGCCTTGTGATACTTATGCTTACTTACCTGTTCTTTGTTCCTCTCAGATCCTTCCAGTCCTGCCGTCAGTCCTGTTCCCGCTCCACCTCTGCCTTCTCTTGTTCCGTCAAGTCCTGTCGTTGTTCCCGCTCCAGCCCCGTCCCGGTCTTGTCCTGCTGCACCTCGTTATCCACGAAGAACCCGCTATTCCTAAGTTGTCCTTTTGTTCAAATAAATCTGTTTTGTTTACTTTACGTGTGTGTCTGCATTTGGGTTATCTGCCAGTCCATAACAGTATATTTCTAGTTTAAGATACATCAATCTTTCACAGAGCTGGTCCTGGTTCAACACTTTTCAAAACACAAGCTTTAAGATGAATATCAAAGATGGAAGACACAGCTTTACTTTGTTCACAATGATTCTATTTGATCCATGTCTTGTAATGAAAGCACAATGGTTACTTTCTCCTAAACCTTATTTTATTTGTATTCTCTTAACAGTCGTGCAAAGATGCAAACATACAACATACAAAACATTATCATAATCTCAAATAAAGGCTGTAAGCTTTAAAAGAAGTCCACCACTATTGGTGCTTGGTGACAGAGACAGTCTGCGTTTGTATTCGACGGAGAATATGGTGATGTAGGCTGTGCATAACCTGCAAACCTGTATCCTACCGACGAGTGTCAACCCCAGGTTCCACTGCAATGTTCCATCAAAACTAATAAATGAGTTCAAACCTGAAGCCTGTACAGCACTGTTGGCAGTATTGAGTGTTAAATCTGCTAAACTTTGACAAATAAAGTAGACGCTCAGTGCAATGTTGTACAATGTGACAACGTCTCTCACAATATTATAATTTACATCAACCAGCCTTTAATAATCTGTTAATATGAGTGTACTATACTGTGTAGGCCTTTTGTTTAGTTTAATTAAACATTAACAGAGGCTTTAGTCACACAAGCTCATCACATTCATCCTGACCTACTTTTTTTTTACAGAAACAAAACCATATGAGCATCATTAACACACATTCATGAGTAAATACACTTTGTGAGAAAAACACAATAAAAGACTTTTCAGGTCTATGTCCTCACTTTTTGTGTTTATATAAGGTTCAAATACATATTTTGTGTTGATTTTAATTTTCCTTCTCATTTGTAATATCTATTGTCTGGACAGTGGAAAGTATTGTAATATATTTCTGTCTAAAAGCCCTGTTAATGACACTAATATTCTTCTCTAGAATCATTGTGTTTGTGTTTTTCAGTTATAGATACGTAACTGCACTGCACCATTCACTTGCATCTAAAACTACAAAATGAAAGCTTCCATTTCAGAGCAAGTCAAATGTGATTTCTCTTTGAAAACCTCCTGTTCTGTGTGTGTGCTCCAGATCCAACATGTGTGAAGACATGTGGTGTTGAGCAGCTTCAGTGCAGGCGTCTATCAGCATCTGCTCAGGTGGCTCAGTGGAACCCTGGCACTCGCACCACTTACATTTCTGAGTCCAATCCAATCATCTAACGGACAGCAGCAAAGTGGATTATATGCAGGAGTCATTTAAGAAGCTTTTAACCAATGCATGAAGAAATGTCACTGAAGCTCTGTCACAGGAGGAAAAAAGAGCTGCTGTAGACTGGAACTAACTTGGACTCGTAACAACAATTATGTGGGCTCATTTTTTTTTTTTTTTAGCCAAAGCACAAGTTCAAGGGCAGAGATAGAAACCAGAATTCATAATAGACACTTGACACTATATTAATAAGAAGAGTCTATGGAAACACAGCTCTTCTATGGACCTCACTCTTAAAGGACCTACGTTTCTTCAAAGAAGGCCTACAGAAGTCTAGTTTTCACATGGTTTAGTTGTAGTTGCTGCGGTGACTCACCTGGTAGAGTGTGTACCACGACCACATAAAGCACAATGGTCTTAGAACAAAAACACTATCTGTATTTAGTTCATTTGATCTGGTTGAGATCAGTTATATTTAAACATACATCTTTTAGTTTAAATTTTCCCGGACCCCTCACGATGAGGAAAGTTAACCAAGTGGACCTCGGCTGATTTTAGTTAAAGACCCCTGTTCTAGTTGATAACTAAATATGATATGGAATTTTATATAAATCATTTGACACGTTTAATGCAATAAATTGCAGGTCAGGGAAATATGAATCTGTAGAAAAGGTTTTTGATAAGGTTATGCTGCAAAAAAAGAAGTTTAAGTCGTTCAAGAAATCACACAGCATTGCCAATATTTGAGAAATCTGACAGAAGTCTTAAAATATCTATCCTTTAAACTTTCTGAAGAACAAATGGAGTAAAGTATTTGTGATAAATCAATATTACATACAGTACAGTAATTGTACATCAACATGTATTTGTATGAGATTGAGTTTGTAATTAAGATGCAACTGTGACTGTTCACAGACGGACAGTGTTGTTGACAGTGTTGTTGACAGTGTTATTGACAGTGTTGTTGACAGTGTTGTTGACAGAGAGGTGCTACACCGAGAGCTCAAACAAACACTCTCTGAAGTTCAGGTGCAGCTGGCGGACATGAGGGAAGAATATATCATGAGTAGATCCTCCTGATGAAGAGGTGTATGAGCAGATATTAACAGAAGGTAAGAATAAGTCGGACTTGTATCAAAGTGTTAAGCTTAATCTTTGCCCGCAACTCCTGTAAAATCACAAATAGAGTCCATAGATAAAAAGTAAAAATGGGTAAAAAAGACTTATATTTTACCAAAAGGAGGCGATAATGTTAATCTTATATTCAGTTGTGCTAATAAATTTGTGTGCCAATAAAAATTTTATGAACTGAAATATGGCTAAAAGACTCTGTTTCTGTTCTGCTCAAACACTTAGAAGCCAACACTTTGAACTTGTGCCGAGTCACTCGCTCACGAGTCATGGCCCAGGACCTGAGTGAACAACTAAGCTTCCATGTCTACTGTTCCCCAGTTATCCTGGCTCTTTCATGGTCAACGAATGAGGAGAGAGCTGCACACCTTCCTATCTTCCTTCCAAGGCAGCTAAAGGACACTCTTCTGCACATGGGACTCTTCCACCTCCTGATGTCTCCAGTGAACCTTCCTGTTACCATGCTCTTGAACAGGTTTTTCCTCCATTGTAACTGCCTGCCTCGTCCCTTGTGTATTCCACCTGTGCTTCTTTGTTTTCACATTATAGTCTGTGTCTTTTCCTCTGTCCAGCGCCAGAGTATCTTGTATTTAATGTCTAACTTTCCAACAAATGCCTTGTCTATGACTGTGCAGTAAAGTAGCATTGAGTGGCTAAAGTGGCTCAAGAAGAGAGGCTCAGAGGCAAAGTCAAGTCCAAAAGGTGTCTTTTATTTACAGTGTTCCCCCACCTTCTATAAATACAGCAGCACCTTTCTCCACACAACCAGCCTCCACTCCCCCAGACACACACCTGCCTTGTATCCTAGGCCAATTGGATTGGCCTATCCCACTTAGCTGGAATCCTCAAACAAAGTTATAATCAACTCCCCAACATCCGAAACATAATCACTGCACACACAGTACCCTAATACAGACATTGCACAGAAACCACAAGTTATAACAAGTAAACCCCAATCATATAAGATCTACCTCAAGAAACCCCCTCTCCAAATAGTAGCTTCTGATGATGTCATAAGTGACTTCAGTGACATTTACAAGCAGCAGATCTCAAAATGAGATCCAAAGAGCTGTCACTATCAGTGAAGAAAGCCATCATTAGGCTGAAAAAACAAAACAAACCCATCAGAGAGAAAGCAAAAACCTTAGGTGTGGCCAAAACAACTGTTTAGAACATCCTTAAAAAGAAAGAACACACCGTTGAGCTCAGCAACACCAAAAGACCTGGAAGACCATGTGGAAAACAACTGTGGTGGATGACCGAAGAATTCTTTCCCTGGGGAAGAAAACACCCTTCACAACAGTCGGCGTTGTATGTATAAGGTGTATGTGTGTCAAAGTCAACACTCAAGAGAAGACTTCACCAGAGTGAATACAGAGGGTTCACCACAAGATGTAAACCATTGGTGAGCCTCAAAAACAGGAAGGCCAGATTAGAGTTTGACAAACAACATCTAAAAAAGCCTTCACAGTTCTGGAACAACATCCTATGGACCGATGAGACCAAGATCAACTTGTACCAGAGTGATGGGAAGAGAAGAGTCTGGAAGGAAAGGAACTGCTCATGATCCAAAGCATAGCACCTCATCAGTGAAGCATGTGGTGGTAGTGTCATGGTGTGGGCATGTATGGCTGCCAATGGAACTGGTTCTCTTGTATTTATTGATGCAGCAGGATGAATTCTGAAGTGTTTCGGGCAATATTATCTGCTCATATTCAGCCAAATGCTTCAGAACTCATTGGACAGTGCTTCACAGTGCAGATGGACAATGACCCGAAGCATACTGCGAAAGAGTTTTTTAAGGGAAAGAAGTGGAATGTTATGCAATGGCCAATTCAATCACCTGAATCTGATTGAGCATGCATTTCATTTACATTTTACATTTACATTTATTAATTTAGCTGACGTTTTTATCCAAAGCGACTTACATTAAGGTTCCATTCACCAGTGTTACAGCTGGAATAACACTGGAGGCAAGGGGGTTTAAGTGTCTTGCCCAAGGACCCAACGACAGTAGAGCGGGAATCAAACCACCTACCTTCCGGTTGAAGGACGACCGCTCTACCACTGAGCCACTGCGCCCCAACCTTCACTTGCTGAAGACAAAACTGAAGGGAAAATGCCCCAAGAACAATCAGGAACTGAAGACAGTTGCAGTAGAGGCCTGGCAGAGCATCACCAGGGATGAAACCCAGCGTCTGGTGATGTCTATGCGTTCCAGACTTCAGGCTGCAATTGTCTACAAAGGATTTGCAACCAAGTATTAAAAAGTGAAAGTTTGATTTATGATTGTTAATCTGTCCCATTACTTTTGGTCCCTTTAAAAGTGTGAGGCACAAATACAAACTGTTGTAATTCCTACAGCGTTCACCTGATTTAGATGTAAATACCCTCAAATTAAAGTTAAAAGTCTGTAGTTAAAGCACATCTTGTTCGTGTCATTTCAAAACCTTTGTGGTGGAGTATAGAGTCAAAAAGATTAGAATTGTGTCGATGTCCAAATATTTTTGGACCTGACTGTACGTCCAGATGCTTTGGATTTAACCTTTTTCTTCAAAATGTCCTGGATGACTGAGAATCTTCACAGACAGACTGAGCGGAGTAATACTGCTCACTTACAGATACTACACTGTCAGAGCTTTTGTCAAAGAAATGTTGACCCCAAACAAAGGTAGAAATAATTCAGACAAGAGTAGAGTGTGCAGCAGTCTCACAACTGACACTGGTTCAGTTTTTTTTTTGTGCTCTAGAAACTTGTGTTCACCACATCCTGTTTCTGAGTTTGAGGAAGTAGCTTCACTGCAGCGAACTCTTTCTGTCGACAACAAGCGGTGAGTTTTCTCTGTGGGCTCTTTGTTTTTCACTGATGTTGTTATAAATGTTATAAAAACTGAAATAATTCAGGAAAGATGTTACTATTAAGAGTTAAAGTGGAAGCAACGGATCAAGGACGTGTCTGAGACAGAGTCACGTCTGAAGCAGAGACAAAATGGAAGACGGTTTGTTCTTGTTCACATGAGAACTGTCTGTGTTACACTGAGCTGCTTTATTATAATTTGAGAAAGAACTTTAACAAAGACTTAATTTAGATTCAAACATTTAGTGGTAAAGCTCTTATTAAACCAAACAGTTGAACACACTTTGACTTTGAGTCAGAGCTGCTCTGAGCATGGATCACAGAAGACCTGCTTTGAGTTTAGTCCTGTTTTAGCAGGTGTCCACACTTTTCTTGTTTGGTTTGATTTAAACTGACTCTGGTGTGGATGCTCTGTTGTTAGGTACATTGACCCCTAATGGCAGTAAGCAGAAGGATATAAAGGAATGATTAGAACACAGGCTGTGAGGCTGAACACGGAAAGAAAACTCTGACCTGGGCAGGACTGTAGCAAACACATGGTGCTGGTTTAGTTTAGTGTGTTGTTTAGTGTGTTGTTTAAAAGTGATCACTCCATGGATCTATTTATTGAGTTCAAAACAGAATGTGGTCCACAGTAAGTCATCGTCAGAACTATTTGTAGAATAATTCAAATAACAGCTATGTGACCTCCACATCCTTAGAGTCAGACAAACACATTAAAATTGTCGTTGTGTCCTTGGGCAAGACACTTAACCCACCTTGCCTCGTATGAATGTGTAAGAATGTTGAGTGAATGTATGTGGTGATGGTCGGAGAGGCCGTAGGCGCAAAATGGCTGCCACGTCTCTGTCAGTCTGCCCCAGGGCATCTGTGGCTACAGTTGTAGCTTACCATCACCAGTGTGTGACTGTGTATGAATGAATAATGGATGGACTGTAAGCGCTTTGAGTCCCTTGGTCCCTCGGGAGAAAAGCGCAATATAAATCCAAGCCATTATTATTATTATTATTAAAATGTTCACTGTCAGTGAAAAAGACAAAAGAAAACTGTCGACACTGAGCACAAGTGTTTGTCAAAATTCAAATAAAAACACTTTACAGCTCAAATCTTCTACAGATGAATTATTCTTGGGGATTTCTAAAGTTAAACTGAGTTGAATCTCTTCAGAGTTTTGTCCTGGTGGCCTTTAGTTTGTTGGAAAGAGAAGAGCACAACTCACAGTCATTAAACCCAAGTGTCATCAACCTCTGGAAACTGCAAAAATAAAAACATCTACAATTACAAGAGAAATCAGAAACACTGTCCTTAAATAAAGCACTCAACACTTCCAACACTGACTCTGAGTCCAGTCGTCTCCAACGAAGACATGAAGACATGGCAGGACAGCAGTTCCATTTGAGCTCGTGGCTCTAACAGTGAGGAGACAAAAAAGCACAAATTAACTATTGATGACAACACTACATCTTATTCATGTGCTTGTTTGCATTCATCTGTCTTTTTGTAACACATACACTGTTTTCAATGAATACGGGACGGTCTTTGTATTTCCAAGTGTTCTTTAATGCACCATCCAACAGAAATGTTCCCTCCCACATTCTGTGAAGACTCGTCCTGTTCTGCCTCTGATTGGGTAATACTCGCTGCCATCGTTGGTTTAATAGGGTCAGTTTCGGGGCCAGTGTCAGAGTGTCAGTGTCATCTCTCTGGGCAGAGAGTTGATTTAACACAAGCAGCTCCAGAGACCCCTCCGTGTCTGGATCTAAAAGCCACACTGTCTCACAGTTCTTCAGAACTCAAGCATCTCCCGAGGCACACAGTGTAATGACAGCTTTTTAATCACGTCACTCATTTTCTGATTTTATTCCAGTACATTATGTCATCTTGTTCTTCAGACTGAGGCCTACAGTCAGACACAAGCATGAGTTTAACACTAGCACTACCGGAATTCTATAACTACTAGAACTGCCAATAGCGGTCATTTTGACTGTTCATACCAGACAGCAGTGAATGTCATTTTTGTCATGTTATATTTACTTCAAAGCTTCTATGGTCATGTTTTATGAAAAATGTGGGGTAATTTAAGCATACATAATATAATATGTTTGTGATATTATTGTGTAAGAGCTACTAGACCTCCCACAAAAGTGCATGCCGCAATTTGCTTTCCGCAATTTGCATCCGGCAAGCTGGAGAGCAAAGTTTTTCACCGCAGTTAAAATGTTGTTTTTGAAAGTCAAAATGTCAACAAATATAAAATGAAGCAGAATATTTCGTTAGATAAAAATATATTGTGAATTTTGGAAATGATTACATCTGTCTTTATTCAATACATTTTGACTTTTGGAGTTTACAGTTTAGCATTATCGGAAATGTTTGGACCACACGAATCGGAAACAATTTTATGCAGCCTCTAATGAAATCTAGAATGAATAAATAGTTCTGTTATATTAGGACAGATAATAAACATCATAACACAAAATTGAAATTTAAATGAATGTGAAAATTTATTTTCACATTCATAAGGTTTTAAACCTGCTATTGTTAACCTAATTACAGATACAAATTCAAAGTAGATCAATATTCTGTTAATTCTTAAAAAAAAATGATGATATATTAACTAATAAAACATCACCATTTATGGACTTGAAAATACATTTAACAAAATGTTCAAAACTAAAATAAAGAATATAAAAATTCCATAAACTGCGGGAAAACAAACTGACTTGAAAAGCAATTTTTGTGAGCAAAAATATCATGTTGTAAAATTATTATGAAAATATCATGCTGTAAAATTATTATGAAAAATCATGCTGTAAAATTATTATGAAAATATCATGCTGTAAAATCATACTGAACGCATTATCCTCTAAGAGGTCTGTCTTGAAAAAGGCATTTAATTTTCGGGCAAACACCGACCATCATTCACTGACGCATGTGGATCGATTACTACTTGAGGCAACACAGGTAATCTCTAACTTCCAAATGCAGCTCCCACACACTACCCTTTGGCATTTGTTACAAGTGTGTTTTGTTTTGTTTTTCTTGCAGTTTCTTCGCACTTGGCACTGCCTTCTTATCTCCATCTGCTGCTGCTGCCTGAGTTCTGGCCCTCGCACCATCAGCTGTGTTGCTTTTGCTTTCATGTGGCCGGCGCGAAGTTCAGTAGCGAGTCGCATTATAAAGTTCCTCCGTGACATTCTCTCATGTGTGCATTTCTGGAAGAGGATGGAAGCATTTATCGCAGCAAGGTCAAGGATATTATAAAACACAGCAACTGGCCATCTGCGTGTTGGCGCTTTCACCGAATATTTGATCAAGCACATCTACCCCGACCTTGGTTCGGTTGTAGTATGTGACTGTCTCTGGTTTCGCCTTTTGGCCACTTGTGATGGCAACATCTGTGTTGAGAATGCAGACATTTTTCTTTGCTTTGCCTTGGTAGACTGTGAGTGTTGCATTTTCACTTTTCAGCACCTTTGTGGTGAACAGCGGCCGTTGCCCCTTTACGCATGGGGGCAGCTCTCGTCTGCTCTTATTTATTGTGCCAACGAGGCTGTTTTTTTTGGCCTGTAGTGTCTTGGCCAGTTCGAGGGAAGTAAAAAAGTTGTCAGTGGTGATGTTCCTCCCCTTCCCCACGTAAGGCTCAGCCATTTTCAACACCACACTGTCTCCAAGTCGCTGACCTGGTCTCCGTGTCTCGTCTTTGCCCAGATATGGCGCACCATTCAGCATATATTTGGTATCAACGTCAGCAGCTAGCCAGAACTTTATACCAAATTTATCGGGTTTGCTTGCTATATACTGCATAAAGCTACACCTTGCTTTTGTTGGGAAGAGCTGCTCATCAACAGTTATATCGGCGCCGGGTTTGTAGCAAGCGATGCTGTTCTGAACAAATTTTTCCCAAACCTCGGCCACCAGGGCAAACTTGTTCTCTTGCAGCCGTGTGCGTCTGGTCTCCTTTTTATCAAAACGCAGGAATCTATTTCGGGACATGGTCTCCTTGAAAAATGCATAACCCCAGTCAGCTGACCAAAAGCTCGCCAGGTCCATGCCTTTTCCACCTTGCGCACCACGAATGTAGATGAGGGCAATGAAAGCCTTTAGCTCATCGACTGTTATATCCCATGAGCTGTCCTCCTCTACTCTGTGTGCTTCAGCAATGGTGCAGTCCCTGATATGCTTCAACATGCCATCATCAACCAAACAGAGAAATGCGGTGAGGGCATCTTCAATGTTGCGCTTTGCATATGGTGTGGGTCCTGCAGCTTCTGTCATGACATTCTGGCTTTGTAACCGTCCCCTGTTTTCACTGCACTGTATAACAGTCCACACAGTACCGTCTTTCGCTGTTTGGATCTCTGCTGAAGGTGGATTTAGTAAGATAGCTTCGTCATCCAGTGGCGGGCTAGGTGCTCTTGTGGTTGGCTCAGCAGGCACAGCTGATAATTCAGGATTTTGCACTGTCGCCAAAAAATTATAGCCTAATTAGTTTGTTTATTTCATGAAATATCAGTTTCATCAGGGCTAGCATAATAATAATAATGATAATAATATTGTTGTTGTTGTTGTTAGAGGCTATCTCATTATAATATTGAAGTGGGTAATTATTGATAACAGCCAGGATAGTATCGATAACATACCCAAAGTTGCAGATGAAATGACAGTTGTCGAATTTGAAGTGTCCACTCTCCTTTTTTTACGAACCGGAATTATCTCTGAATCACTCTCAGAATCAGTGTCAGACGAACTGTCAAGAGACCAAGAGACATCGCTCTCTGCTCCTCCATCAGACTCTGCATCATCAATGTTCTCAAGCAAGGATAAAACCTCAGTGACAGTCATTTTCTTTCTTGTTGCCATTTTGACGGTAAAGCTAAGTTTTAGCTTAGCAAAAGCATACAAAACTGCCAGAGAAAGGTTGCTAGGCAACAGCTACGCACATCTTTAACGGCGGGAAAAAGCGCTGAGGAGATACAATGCCTGTAATATGTGCGGTCAAATTGACCGCTATGGCCATTCAAGGTAGAAATACTCAGAACTCTTTTGTGTTTTGTAATTTTAATAAAATAACAATGTTAAAATAAAATTTACATTAATTTAAGAAAAGTCATGGAACTGTAGTTATATGGGTTTTATTTCAACAAAGTTATTACATTGCAAATCTTTAAAACGGTCAAAATGACTGCCTTGGTAGTTCTAGTGCCTACTTGAATAAAACGTGTTCTGCTTGAGTCAGAATGAAGCCAGGCTTTTTGAGCCATTTCCAGAAAAGCCTGAGACTTTGTGCAGAAAGACTGAGTGAGAGAGCAGAGGAGCAGAGGGAGAGAGGATCTGTGACATCAGAGGAAACTTATTACTGGCTTTAACAAAACTATACATAACATCCATCTTAAGAACTCACTGTTTACCATTTAGTGTTCTTTTGTGATGTAGGCTTTAAAAACGTACCAGTCCAGTATAAGGCTGGACTATGTCTAAATGAAATAAATAATAGACAGTGTGAGCAGTGAGCAAGAGTGTTTTATTCTATCTGGAGTTGGACATTTAATATACCTCTTTATTTTCTTTAGCTCAGCACTAAAACCACTGCACCATCTTTATCCACAGACCTGCTCCTGGGCCCAGACAAGTCTCCTTTAAAAGTGATGCCTCCATGGATCGACCGATTGAGTTTAAAACAGAAGGTGGTCAACAGTAAGTCATCGTCAGAACACTTTCGAAGAACAACTTTGGGGGGGGGGTCTCATTTCCACTAGAACTGATCTGAACACAGGCCCTGCCCCAGGTATAAACACAATCTGATCTGTATTTGTCAAACATTAAATAATTTCTGATAATTGATGGGCTGTAATTGCTGTAAAGAGTTTGTGGTCCAAGTTTAATGAGGAGACTGGTCGATATGAACTATTCTCTTCCTTTGGTTTCACACAAACAACAGAGTCATTACAAACTGGAGGCTCAACAAGTCTTTAGAAAGTGTCCTTGAATAGATCTTTGAAAGTTTTTATTAGAATGAATTCATATATTCATCACAGATCCTAGAGTAACGTTAGGATAATGGTTGGAGTTTTGTTTGTGTAAAGCAGGTTCAAATGCAGGTTCAGAGCTGGATCCCACTTGTGTCTCTTTAGATTTGGATGGAGTCTATAAAACAATATCTGTCATTTATTGTTAAAAGTATGTGTATAATAATTCAGATAACAGCTCTGTGGCTCTGGAGTTAAACATTTTCACAATTTACCCAGCATGCTTCAGCCTCAGAAGGAAAAGAGAAAGAAGAACAACACATTCATGAAGCTCTGAGAGACGGTAGATCCCCCAGATGGACATTCAACAAAACTACAAGGACACAGAAACCAAACAGACAAGAACCAGGGACAAAAGAGAAGAGTGTAGTTATCCTTTATGAGTCTGCAGTCCACCTCCACCTCAAAGAGAAAGGACAGTCCTTTCAATGTCTGACCTCTGTGCATAACAGAAAGGCCACTTTGTTCTGAAAAGAGTGGGGTTTGAATTCAAACATCACAGGAAGTTTGTTGTAGAATAAAAGAAGATCCAGAGGAATTGAAAACATAATAATAAAATAATAATAATAATTAAAGCCGCAAGCGGCGATAAAGGCCCTCGCCTCCCTTGAGACCGCGGGGACACATGCACTCGGAGGATCGCATTTCGTGCTTTAAAGCGTAAACTTCACGGTAATGTCAAATAACCGGGCCTGTGCTACTGCTGGGGCCTGCTACACCACCTTGTAACCTAACTTTAGAGTTAAAGGTCTCCACAATCTCTGGTTTTCCTGGGAGCTGTCTGAACCTTTGGAAATAATAGATTATGCTTGGGCTAAGGCGAGAAAAACAAAGTACTGGCTGGAGATTTGAGATGACTCAGGAATCGCTGCACCCCCCTGTTTAAAAAGGCAAAATGTAAATATTACTTGTCTAAAAGTACAAGGTTACAAGTTCCAAAGGATTCTGAGGAGTTTTCTAAGACTATAGCCTTGGCTCTGGAGGGGCCTCCTCTAAAGTAAGGATCCTGGCAATTGGGAAATGGCATTTATTTCCCAAAGAAATGGCTGCCTCTTCACAGACTCATTACGACCACAGCCACAAATGTAACAAAAAACAAATTGATAACTTTTTTGGCACACGTGTCTAGATGAAACTCACCAAATTTTGAGCTGTTTAGATGAAAAGCCTTTAGCACAAGGGGTGCGATTTAGGTGGTCACGCATTCCACCCAACATAGTAGATTTCCTGTTGAAATTACGATATGGCTGTAATGAACTTTTCTGTTTGCCCTGAGGTGTCCTATGGATGTACCAAGTTTTGTATTTCTACATTGGAAAAAATTACTTTCATTTTCCATAGGCCCAATGTATTTTGACTTTTCTAGGGGTCGCCACCGAGTCATTTTTTGTATTTTTTTTTTCGGGGACTTAAAATACATAAATTTTTCGCCGAGCTTGAAGTCTGGGACCAATAAAAATGACTTTTCATTCATGTTCACTGGGTCAAATTTAGGATCATAGGTGGAGAAGAATAAAAAAAAAAAAAAATAATAATTAAAGCATGGCGATAAAGGCCCTCGCCTCCCTTGAGACGCTGGGGGACATGCATGCAGTGCATTAAAGCGTAAACTTCACGGTGGAAGGATTCTGAGGAGTTTTCTAAGACTCTAGCCGTGGCTCTGGAGGGGCCTCCTCTAAAGGAAGGATCCTGGCAATTGGGAAATGGCATTTATTTCCCAAAGGTTGCCTCTTCACAGACTCATTACGACCACAGCCACAAATGCATCAAAAAACAAATTGATAATTTTTTTTGGCACACGTGTCTAGATGATACTCACCAAATTTGGAGCTGTTTAGATGAAAAGCCTTTGGCACAAGGGGTGCGATTTAGGTGGTCACGCATTCCACCCTACATAGTAGATTTTCTGTTGAGTTTACGATATGGCTGTAATAAACTTTTCAGTTTGCCCTGAGGTGTCCTATGGATGTAGCAAGTTTTGTATTTCTACATTGGAATAAAGTTACTTTCACTTTCCATAGGCCCGATGTATTTTGACTTTTCTAGGGGTCGCCACTGAGTCATTTTTCGTATTTTTTTTTCGGGGACTTCAAATACATACATTTTTCGCTGGGCTTGAAATCTGGGACCAATAAAAATGACTTTTAGTTGTACGTTTACTGGGTTAAATTGAGGATCATTTTGCAGAAAAATATGATAAAAAATATATACGAATTATAATAAAAAAATATAACTCGAGCAAAAAGTCTAGAAAACGCTTGTCTATTTTACATACATGTGTTTAGCTCATTTTGCCCAAGTTTGGTGTCTGTGGAATGAAGCAGCTATTGTCTGTGTACTTTTAAAAGAGGTGTATTTTAAGTCGGTTCACCTTTTCAATTCAAAATGGCCGCCTTCCCGTGTGTGATAGGGTGTGGTCCCAATTGGCTGTTTTGTTCAAAAGCCCATGGTGGATGTGTGTACCAAGTTTCATTTGCCTACAACAAACTAAAAATTTCACTTCCCATTGACTTTTCCACATTTTTGGGACGTTGCTATGGCAACACATTTATAGATAGGGGGTGGTTGTCATTGGCTTTTATGCTCGTCATGACATAAGAGATGTGTGTACAAAATTTTATGTCTCTATGACAAACTAAATTCTTGGGTCCCATTATAAGTTTGTAGGGGGCGCTGGAGAGCCATTTCTAAAGATAACCCTTTTATTTACATATCTTTGTGTTCAGGTCATGAATGTGCACAAATGCATTTTTGGGTCCAACTCGATCCGAGAAGGCGTTTGAGAGTTAAGATACATTTTATTTTCACAAAAATGGCCACCTCGTTACAGGCTTGCCACACCCATACCCGATAAGATATAAAAAAAAAAAGTCACAACTTTGGTTGGCACACATGTCTAGATGATACTCACCAAATTTGGGGCCATTTAGATTAAAACACAAGGATTTGCATCTTTTTGCGCAAGGGGTGCGATTTTAGTGGCCACGCATTTCACCCCACATGGCGGACTTCCTGTTGAGTTTAGGGTGTGGCTGTCATTGACTTTTCAGTTTGCCCTGAGGTGTTCTATGGATGTACCAAGTTTCATTTTTCTACGTTGGAAAAAAGTTACTTTCACTTTCCATAGGCCCAATGTATTTTGACTTTTCTAGGGGCCGCCACTGAGTCATTTTTTGTATTTTTTTTTTCGGGGACTTCAAATATATAAATTGTTCACCGAGCTTGAAAAATTGGACCAATAAAAATGACTTTTCGTGCATGTTCACTGGGTCAAATTTACGATCATATGTCAACAATAAAAAAACAAAAAAAGAAAAAGAAAATAAATATTAAAGCCGCAAGCGGCGATAAAGGCCCTCGCCTCCCTTGAGACCGCGGGGACACATATATTCGGAAGATTGCATGTCGTGCTTTAAAGCAAATTTGGAGCTGTTTAGATGAAAACCCTTTAGCACAAAGTGTACGATTTAGGTGGTCATGTATTCCACCCAACATAGATTTTCTGTTGAGTTTACGGTATGGCTGTAATACATTTTTCTGTTCGCCCTGAGGTGTCCTATGGATGTACCAAGTTTCATTTTTCTACGTTGGAAAAAGTTACTTTCACTTTCCATAGGCCCAATGTATTTTGACTTTTGTAGGGGTCGCCACTGAGTCATTTTTCATATTTTTTTCGGCGACTTCAAATACATAAATTTTTCGCCGAGCTTGAAGTCTGGGACCAATAAAAATGACTTTTAGTTGCACGTTTACTGGGTCAAATTGAGGATCATTTTGCAGAAAAATTATAATAAAAAAAAAAAACCAAATTATAATAAAATAAAATATAACTCGAGCAAAAAAGTCTAGAAAAACACTTGTCTCTTTTACATACATGTGTTTAGCTCATTTTGCCCAAGTTTGGTGTCTGTGGAATGAAGCAGCTATTTTCTGAGTTCTTTTAAAAAGAGGTGTATTTTAAGTCGGTTCACATTTTCAATTCAAAATGGCCGCCTTCCCGTGTGTGATAGGGTGTGGTCCCCATTGGTTTTTTTGTTCATAAACCCATGGTGGATGTGTGTACCAAGTTTTATTTGCCTACAACAAACTAAAAATTTCACTTCCCATTGACTTTTTTCACATTTTTTGGGACGTTGCTATGGCAACACATTTATAGATAGGGGGTGGTTGTCATTGGCTTTATGCTCGTCATGACATAAGAGATGTGTGTACCAAATTTTATGTCTCTATAACAAACTAAATTCTTGGGTCCCATTATAAGATTGTAGGGGGCGCTGGAGAGCCATTTCTAAAGATAACCCTTTTATTTACATATTTTTGTGTTCAGGTCATGAATGTGCACAAACGCCTTTTTGGGTCCAACTCGATCCGAGAAGGCGTTTGAGAGTTAAGAGACGCTTTATTTTCACAAAAATGTCCACCTCGTTACAGGCTTGCCACACCCATACCCGATAAGATATCAACAACAAAGTCACAACTTTGGTTGGCACACTTGTCTAGATGATACTCACCAAATTTGGGGCCATTTAGATTAAAACACAATGATTTGCATCTTTCTGCGCAAGGGGTGCGATTTTAGTGGCCGCTTTCACCCCACATGGCGGACTTCCTGTTGAGTTTAGGTGTGACTGTCATTGACTTTTCTGTTTGCCCTGAGGTGTTCTATGGATGTACCAAGTTTCATTTTTCTACGTTGGAAAAAGTTACTTTCACTTTCCATAGGCCCAATGTATTTTGACTTTTCTAGGGGTCCGCCACTGATTCATTTTTCATATTTTTTTCGACTTCAAATACATAAATTTTTCGCCGGGCTTGAAGTCTGGGACCAATAAAATGACTTTTAGTTGTTCATTTACTGGGTTAAATTGAGGATCATTTTGCAGAAAAATTATAATAAAAATATATACCGAATTATAATAAAAAAATATAACTCGAGCAAAAAGTCTAGAAAAACACTTGTCTCTTTTACATACATGTGTTTAGCTCATTTTGCCCAAGTTTGGTGTCTGTGGAATGAAGCAGCTTTTTCTGTGTACTTTTAAAAAGAGGTGTATTTTAAGTCGGTTCACATTTTCAATTCAAAATGGCCGCCTTCCTGTGTGTGATAGGGTGTGGTCCCCATTGGCTTTTTTGTTCATAAGCCCATGGTGGATGTGTGTACCAAGTTTTATTTGCCTACAACAAACTAAAAATTTCACTTCCCATTGACTTTTTCACATTTTTTGGGACGCTATGGCAACACATTTATAGATAGGGGTGGTTGTCATTGGCTTTTATGCTCATGACATAAGAGATGTGTGTACCAAATTTTATGTCTCTATAACAAACTAAATTCTGGGTCCCATTATGTTTGTGTAGGGGCGCTGGAGAGCCATTTCTAAAGATAACCCTTTTATTTACATATTTTTTCGTTCAGGTCATGAATGTGCACAAACGCCTTTTTGGGTCCAACTCGATCCGAGAAGGCGTTTGAGAGTTAAGAGACGTTTTATTTTCACAAAAATGGCCACCTTGTTACAGGCTTGCCACACCCATACCCGATAAGATATCAACAACAAAGTTACAACTTTGGTTGGCACACTTGTCTAGATGATACTCACCAAATTTGGGGCCATTTAGATTAAAACACAATGATTTGCATCTTTCTGCGCAAGAGTGCGATTTTAGTGGCGCGCGTTTCACCCCACATGGCGGACTTCCTGTTAAGTTTAGGGTGTGACTGTCATTGACTTTTCTGTTTGCCCTGAGGTGTCCTATGGATATACCAAGTTTCATTTTTCTACGTTGGAACTGGGACCAATAAAAATGACTTTTTGTGCATGTTCACTGGGTCAAATTTAGGATCATTGGGTCGGAAGAAAATAATAAAAAAAAAAAAAAAAAAAATAATAGGCCCTCCCGGTCATCACCATCGGGCCTAATTAAAGCCATAGCGATAAAGGCCCTCGCCTCCCTTGAGACCGCAGCATTTATTTCCCAAAGAAATGGCTGCCCCTTCACAGACTCATTACGACCACAGCCACAAATGTAACAAAAAACAAATTGATAACTTTTTTGGCACAGGTGTCTAGATGAAACTCACCAAATTTGGAGCTGTTTAGATGAAAAGCCCTTAGCACAAGGGGTGCGATTTAGGTGGTCACGCATTCCACCCAACATAGTAGATTTCCTGTTGAAATTACGATATGGCTGTAATAAACTTTTCTGTTTGCCCTGAGGTGTCCTATGGATGTACCAAGTTTTGTATTTCTACATTGGAAAAATTTACTTTCATTTTCCATAGGCCCAATGTATTTTGACTTTTCTAGGGGTCGCCACTGAGTCATTTTTCGTATTTTTTTTTTCGGGGACTTCAAATACATAATTTTTTGCCGAGCTTCAAGTCTGGGACCCATAAAAATGACTTTTAGTTGCACGTTTACTGGGTCAAATTGAGGATCATTTTGCAGGAAAATTAAAAAAAAAAACAAATTATAATAAAATAAAACTCGAGCAAAAAGTCTAGAAAAACACCTGTCTATTTTACATACATGTGTTTAGCTCATTTTGCCCAAGTTTGGTGTCTGTGGAATGAAGCAGCTATTGTCTGTGTTCTTTTAAAAAAGAGGTGTATTTTAAGTCGGTTCACATTTCCAATTCAAAATGGCCGCCTTCCGTGTGTGATAGGGTGTGGTCCCCATTGGCTTTTTGTTCATAAGCCCATGGTGGATGTGTGTACCAAGTTTCATTTTTCTACGTTGGAAAAAAGTTACTTTGACTTTCCATAGGCCCAATGTATTTCGACTTTTCTAGGGGTCGCCACTGAGACATTTTTGTAATTTTTTGGGGACTTCAAATACATAAATTTTCGCCGAGCTTGAAGTCTGGGACCAATTAAAATGACTTTTAGTTGCACGTTTACTGGGTCAAATTTAGGATAATTTTGCAGAAAAATTATAATAAAAAAATATACCAAATTATAATAAAAAAATAACTCGAGCAAAAAGTCTAGAAAAACGCTTGTCTATTTTACATACATGTGTTTAGCTCATTTTGCCCAAGTTTGGTGTCTGTGGAATGAAGCAGGTATTGTCTGTGTTCTTTTAAAAAGAGGTTTATTTTAAGTCGGTTCACATTTTCAATTCAAAATGGCCGCCTTCCGTGTGTGATAGGGTGTGGTCCCCATTGGCTTTTTGTTCATAAGCCCATGGTAGATGTGTGTACCAAGTTTCATTTTTCTACGTTGGAAAAAGTTACTTTCACTTTCCATAGGCCCAATGTATTTTGATTTTGTAGGGTCGCCACTGAGTCATTTTTCGTATTTTTTTCGCGACTTCAAATACATAAATTTTCGCCGAGCTTAAAAAATTGGACCAATAAAAATGACTTTTCGTTCATGTTCACTGGGTCAAATTTAGGATCATAGGTCGACAATAAAAATAAAAAAAAAAAAAAAAAAAAAAAAAATAATCCGAGCAAAAACAATAGGCCCTCCCGGCCATCACCGGCTCGGGCCTAATTAAAGCAAGCGGCGATAAAGGCCCTCGCCTCCCTTGAGACCGCTGGGACACATGCACTCGGAGGATTTCATTTCGTGCTTTAAAGCGTAAACTTCACGGTAATGTCAAATAACCGGGCCTGTGCTACTGCTTGGGCCTGCTACACCACCTTGTAACCTAACTTTAGAGTTAAAGGTCTCCACAATCCCTGGTTTTCCTGGGAGCTGTCTGAACCTTTGGAAATAATAGATTATGCTTGGGCTAAGGCGAGAAAAACAAAGTACTGGCTGGAGATTTGAGATGACTCAGGAATCGCTGCACCCCCTGTTTAAAAGACAAAATGTAAATATAACTTGTCTAAAAGTACAAGGTTACAAGTTCCAAATGATTCTGAGGAGTTTTCTAAGACTCTAGCCTTGGCTCTGGAGGGGCCTCCTCTAAAGGAAGGATCCTGGCAATTGGGAAATGGCATTTATTTCCCAAAGAAATGGCTGCCTCTTCACAGACTCATTACGACCACAGCCACAAATCTATCAAAAAACAAATTGATAATTTTTTTGGCACACGTGTCTAGATGATACTCACCAAATTTGGAGCTGTTTAGATGAAAAGCCTTTAGACACAAGGGGTGCAATTTAGGTGGTCACGCATACACCCAACATAGTAGATTTCCTGTTGAGTTTACGATATGGCTGTAATACATTTTTCTGTTCGCCCTGAGGTGTCCTATGGATGTACCAAGTTTCATTTTTCTACGTTGGAAAAAGTTACTTTCACTTTCCATAGGCCCAATGTATTTTGACTTTTGTAGGGTCGCCACTGAGTCATTTTTCATATTTTTTCGACTTCAAATACATACATTTTCGCCGAGCTTGAAGTCTGGGACCAATAAAATGACTTTTAGTTGCACGTTTACTGGGTCAAATTGAGGATCATTTTGCAGAAAAATTATAATAAAAAAATATACCAAATTATAATAAAATAAAATATAACTCGAGCAAAAAAGTCTAGAAAAACGCTTGTCTATTTTACATACATGTGTTTAGCTCATTTTGCCCAAGTTTGGTGTCTGTGGAATGAAGCAGCTATTGTCTGCGTACTTTTAAAAAGAGGTGTATTTTAAGTCGGTTCACATTTTCAATTCAAAATGGCCGCCTTCCCGTGTGTGATAGGGTGTGGTCCCCATTGGCTTTTTTGTTCATAAGCCCATGGTGGATGTGTGTACCAAGTTTCATTTGCCTACGACAAAGCTAAAATTTTCACTTCCCATTGACTTTTTCCAAATATTTGGAACGTTGCTATGGCAACACATTTATAGATAGGGGGTGGTTGTCATTGGCTTTTATGCTCGTCATGACATAAGAGATGTGTGTACCAAATTTCATGTCTCTATGACAAACTAAATTTTTGGGTCCCATTATAAGTTTGTAGGGGGCGCTGGAGAGCCATTTCTAAAGATAACCCTTTTATTTACATATTTTTGTGTTCAGGTCATGAATGTGCACAAACGCCTTTTGGGTCCAACTCGATCCGAGAAGGCTGAGAGTTAAGAGACGCGTTTATTTTCACAAAATGGCCACCTCGTTACAGGCTTGCCACACCCATACCCGATAAGATATCAACAACAAAGTCACAACTTTGGTTGGCACACGTGTCTAGATGATACTCACCAAATTTGGGGCCATTTAGATTAAAACACAATGATTTGCATCTTTCTGCGCAAGTGCGATTTTAGTGCCCATGCGTTTCACCCCACATGGCGGACTTCCTGTTGAGTTTAGGTGTGGCTGTCATTGACTTTTCTGTTTGCCCTGAGGTGTCCTATGGATGTACCAAGTTTCATTTTTCTACGTTGGAAAAAAGTTACTTTCACTTTCCATAGGCCCAATGTATTTTGATTTTGTAGGGGTCGCCACTGAGTCATTTTTCGTATTTTTTTTTCGGCGCCTTCAAATACATCAATTTTTCGCCGGGCTTGAAGGCTGGGACCCATAAAAATGACTTTTCGTTCATGTTCACTGGGTCAAATTTAGGATCATAGGTGGAAAATAAAAATAAAAATAAAATAAAAAAAAAAAAATCCGAGCAAAAACAATAGGCCCTCCCGGTCATCACCGGCTCGGGCCTAATTAAAGCCGCAAGCGGCGATAAAGGCCCTCGCCTCCCTTCATACCGCGGGGATACATGCACTCGGAGGATTGCATTTCGTGCCTTAAAGCATAAACTTCACGGTAATGTCAAATAACCGGGCCTGTGCTACTGCTGGGGCCTGCTACACCACCTTGTAATTTAGAGTTAAAGGTCTCCACAATCCCTGGTTTTCCTGGGAGCTGTCTGAACTTTTGAAAATAATAGATTATGCTTAGGCTAAGGCAAGAAAAACAAAGTACTGGCTGGATATTTGAGATGACTCAGGAATCGCTGCACCCCCCTGTTTAAAAAACCTAAATGTAAATATTACTTGTCTAAAAGTACAAGTTTACAAGTTCCAAAGGATTCTGAGGAGTTTTCTAAGACTCTAGCCGTGGCTCTGGAGGGACCTCATCTAAAGGAAGGATCCTGGCAATTGGGAAATGGCATTTATTTCCCAATAGTTGCCTCTTCACAGACTCATTACGACCTCAGCCACAAATGTATCAAAAACAAATTGATAACTTTTTTTGCACACGTGTCTAGATGATACTCACCAAATTTGGAGCTGTTTAGATTTTCTGTGTTCTTTTAAAAAAGAGGTGTATTTTAAGTCGGTTCACATTTTCAATTCAAAATGGCCGCCTTCCCGTGTGTGATAGGGTGTGGTCCCCATTGGCTTTTTGTTCATAAGCCCATACTGGATGTGTGTACCAAGTTTCATTTGCCTACAACAAACTAAAATTTTCACTTCCCATTGACTTTTTTGACATATTTGGGACGTTGCTATGGCAACACATTTATAGATAGATGGTGATTGTCATTGGCTTTTATGCTTGTCATGACATAAGAGATGTGTGTACCAAATTTCATGTCTCTATGACAAACTAAATTCTTGGTTCCCATTATAAGTTTGTAGGGGCGCTGGAGAGCCATTTCTAAAGATAACCCTTTTATTTACATATCTTTGTGTTCAGGTCATGAATGTGCACAAACGGCTTTTTGGGTCCAACTCGATCCGAGAAGCCGTTTGAGAGTTAAGAGACGCTTTATTTTCACAAAATGGCCACCTGTTACAGGCTTGCCACACCCATACCCGATAAGATATCAACAACAAAGTCACAACTTTGGTTGGCACACGTGTCTAGATGATACTCACCAAATTTGGGGCCATTTAGATTAAAACACAATGATTTGCATCTTTCTGCGCAAGGGTGCGATTTTAGTGGCCGCGCTTTCACCCCACATGGCGGACTTCCTGTTGAGTTTAGGTGTGACTGTCATTGACTTTTCTGTTTGCCCTGAGGTGTCCTATGGATATACCAAGTTTCATTTTTCTACGTTGGAAAAAGTTACTTTCACTTTCCATAGGCCCAATGTATTTTGATTTTGTAGGGTCGCCACTGAGTCATTTTTCGTATTTTTTTCGCGACTTCAAATACATAAATTTTTCGCTGGCTTGAAGGCTGGGACCAATAAAATGACTTTTCGTGCATGTTCACTGGGTCAAATTTAGGATCATAGGTGGAAAAGAAAGATAAAAAAAAAAATCCGAGTAAAAACAATAGGTCCTCCCGGCCATCACCGGCTTGTAGGGGCGGTTTGTAGGGGCGCTGAGAGCCATTTCTAAAGATAACCCTTTATTTACATATTTTTGTGTTCAGGTCATGAATGTGCACAAACGCCTTTTTGGGTCCAACTCGATCCGAGAAGGCGTTTGAGAGTTAAGAGACGCTTTTATTTTCACAAAAATGGCCACCTCGTTACAGGCTTGCCACACCCATACCCGATAAGATATCAACAACAAAGTCACAACTTTGGTTGGCACATGTGTCTAGATGATACTCACCAAATTTGGGGCCATTTAGATTAAAACACAATGATTTGCATCTTTCTGCAAGGGGTGCGATTTTAGTAGTGGCATTTTAGTGGCACCCCACACGGACTTCCTGTTAAGTTTAGGTGTGACTGTCATTGACTTTTCTGTTTGCCCTGAGGTGTCCTATGGATGTACCAAGTTTCATTTTTCTACGTTGGAAAAAGTTACTTTCACTTTCCATAGGCCCAATGTATTTTGACTTTTCTAGGGGCGCCACTGAGTCATTTTTCGTATTTTTTTCGGGACTTCAAATACATAAATTTTTCGGGCTTGAAGTCTGGGACCAATAAAAATGACTTTAGTTGTTTGTTTACAAATTGAGGATCATTTTGCAGAAAAATTATAATAAAAAATATATACCGAATTATAATAAAAAAATATAACTCGAGCAAAAAGTCTAGAAAAACACTTGTCTCTTTTACATACATGTGTTTAGCTCATTTTGCCCAAGTTTGGTGTCTGTGGAATGAAGCAGCTTTTTCTGTGTACTTTTAAAAAAGAGGTGTATTTTAAGTCGGTTCACATTTTCAATTCAAAATGGCCGCCTTCCTGTGTGTGATAGGGTGTGGTCCCCATTGGCTTTTTTGTTCATAAGCCCATGGTGGATGTGTGTACCAAGTTTTATTTGCCTACAACAAACTAAAAATTTCACTTCCCATTGACTTTTTCACATTTTTGGGACGTTGCTATGGCAACACATTTATAGATAGGGGGTGGTTGTCATTGGCTTTTATGCTCGTCATGACATAAGAGATGTGTGTACAAAATTTTATGTCTCTATGACAAACTAAATTCTTGGGTCCATTATAAGTTTGTAGGGGCGCTGGAGAGCCATTTCTAAAGATAACCCTTTTATTTACATATTTTTGTGTTCAGGTCATGAATGTGCACAAACGCCTTTTTGGGTCCAACTCGATCCGAGAAGGCGTTTGAGAGTTAAGAGACGTTTTATTTTCACAAAAATGGCCACCTCGTTACAGGCTTGCCACACCCATACCCGATAAGATATCAAAAACAAAGTCACAACTTTGGTTGGCACACGTGTCTAGATGATACTCACCAAATTTGGGGCCATTTAGATTAAAACACAATGATTTGCATCTTTCTGCGCAAGGGTGCGATTTTAGTGGCAGCGTTTCACCCCACATGGCGGACTTCCTGTTGAGTTTAGGGTGTGACTGTCATTGACTTTTCTGTTTGTGAGGTGTCCTATGGATATACCAAGTTTCATTTTTCTACGTTGGAAAAAGTTACTTTCACTTTCCATAGGCCCAATGTATTTTGATTTTGTAGGGTCGCCACTGAGTCATTTTTCGTATTTTTTTCGTGACTTCAAATACATAAATTTTTCGCTGGGCTTGAAGGCTGGGACCAATAAAAATGACTTTTCGTGCATGTTCACTGGGTCAAATTTAGGATCATAGGTGGAAAAGAAAGATAAAAAAAAAAAAAAAAAAATCCGAGCAAAAACAATAGGCCCTCCCGGCCATCACCGGCTTGTAGGGGGCGGTTTGTAGGGGGCGCTGGAGAGCCATTTCTAAAGATAACCCTTTTATTTACATATTTTTGTGTTCAGGTCATGAATGTGCACAAACGCCTTTTTGGGTCCAACTCGATCCGAGAAGGCGTTTGAGAGTTAAGAGACGTTTTATTTTCACAAAAATGGCCACCTCGTTACAGGCTTGCCACACCCATACCCGATAAGATATCAACAACAAAGTCACAACTTTGGTTGGCACATGTGTCTAGATGATACTCACCAAATTTGGGGCCATTTAGATTAAAACACAATGATTTGCATCTTTCTGCGCAAGGGGTGCGATTTTAGTGGCCGCGCGTTTCACCCCACATGGCGGACTTCCTGTTAAGTTTAGGTGTGACTGTCATTGACTTTTCTGTTTGCCCTGAGGTGTCCTATGGATGTACCAAGTTTCATTTTTCTACGTTGGAAAAAAGTTACTTTCACTTTCCATAGGCCCAATGTATTTTGACTTTTCTAGGGGCCGCCACTGAGTCATTTTTCGTATTTTTTTTTCGGGACTTCAAATACATAAATTTTTGCCGGCTTGAAGTCTGGGACCAATAAAAATGACTTTTAGTTGTTTGTTTACTGGGTTAAATTGAGGATCATTTTGCAGAAAAATTATAATAAAAATATATACCGAATTATAATAAAAAAATATAACTCGAGCAAAAAAGTCTAGAAAAACACTTGTCTCTTTTACATACATGTGTTTAGCTCATTTTGCCCAAGTTTGGTGTCTGTGGAATGAAGCAGCTTTTTCTGTGTACTTTTAAAAAGAGGTGTATTTTAAGTCGGTTCACATTTTCAATTCAAAATGGCCGCCTTCCTGTGTGTGATAGGGTGTGGTCCCCATTGGCTTTTTTGTTCATAAGCCCATGGTGGATGTGTGTACCAAGTTTTATTTGCCTACAACAAACTAAAAATTTCACTTCCCATTGACTTTTTCACATTTTTGGGACGTTGCTATGGCAACACATTTATAGATAGGGGTGGTTGTCATTGGCTTTTATGCTCGTCATGACATAAGAGATGTGTGTACAAAATTTTATGTCTCTATGACAAACTAAATTCTTGGGTCCATTATAAGTTTGTAGGGGCGCTGGAGAGCCATTTCTAAAGATAACCCTTTTATTTACATATTTTTGTGTTCAGGTCATGAATGTGCACAAACGCCTTTGGGTCCAACTCGATCCGAGAAGGCGTTTGAGAGTTAAGAGACGTTTTATTTTCACAAAAATGGCCACCTCGTTACAGGCTTGCCACACCCATACCCGATAAGATATCAAAACAAAGTCACAACTTTGGTTGGCACACGTGTCTAGATGATACTCACCAAATTTGGGGCCATTTAGATTAAAACACAATGATTTGCATCTTTCTGCGCAAGGGGTGCGATTTTAGTGGCCGCTGCTTTCACCCCACATGGCGGACTTCCTGTTGAGTTTAGGTGTGACTGTCATTGACTTTTCTGTTTGCCCTGAGGTGTCCTATGGATATACCAAGTTTCATTTTTCTACGTTGGAAAAAGTTACTTTCACTTTCCATAGGCCCAATGTATTTTGATTTTGTAGGGTCGCCACTGAGTCATTTTTCGTATTTTTTTCGCGACTTCAAATACATAAATTTTTCGCTGGGCTTGAAGGCTGGGACCAATAAAATGACTTTTCGTGCATGTTCACTGGGTCAAATTTAGGATCATAGGTGGAAAAGAAAGATAAAAAAAAAAAAATCCGAGCAAAACAATAGGCCCTCCCGGCCATCACCGGCTCGGCCTAATTAAAGCATAGCGGCGATAAAGGCCCTCGCCTCCTTGAGACCGCTGGGACACATATATTCGGAGGATTGCATGTCGTGCTTTAAAGCAAATTTGGAGCTGTTTAGATGAAAACCCTTTAGCACAAAGTGTACGATTTAGGTGGTCATGTATTCCACCCAACATTTTCTGTTGAGAAGGATCCTGGCAATTGGGAAATGGCATTTATTTCCCAATAGTTGCCTCTTCACAGACTCATTACGACCACAGCCACAAATGTATCAAAAACAAATTGATAACTTTTTTGCACACGTGTCTAGATGATACTCACCAAATTTGGAGCTGTTTAGATGAAAAGCCTTTAGACAGAAGGGGTGCGATTTAGGTGGTCACGCATTCCACCCAACATAGTAGATTTTCTGTTGAGTTTATATGGCTGTAATAAACTTTTCTGTTTGCCCTGAGGTGTCCTATGGATGTACCAAGTTTCATTTTTCTACATTGGAAAAATTACTTTCATTTTCCATAGGCCCAATGTATTTTGACTTTTGTAGGGTCGCCACTGAGTCATTTTTCATATTTTTTTTTCGGGACTTCAAATACATAAATTTTTCGCTGGCTTGAAGTCTGGGACCAATAAAATGACTTTTAGTTGCACGCTTACTGGGTCAAATTGAGGATCATTTTGCAGAAAAATTATATAAAAAAATATACCAAATTATAATAAAAAATATAACTCGACCAAAAACGTCAAGAAAAACACTTGTCTATTTTACATACATGTGTTTAGCTCATTTTGCCCAAGTTTGGTGTCTGTGGAATGAAGCAGCTATTTTCTGTGTTCTTTTAAAAGAGGTGTATTTTAAGTCGGTTCTCCTTTTCAATTCAAAATGGCCGCCTTCCCGTGTGTGATAGGTGTGGTCCCCATTGGCTTTTTGTTCATAAGCCCATACTGGATGTGTGTACCAAGTTTCATTTGCCTACGACAAACTAAAATTTTCACTTCCCATTGACTTTTTCCACATATTTGGGATGTTGCTATGGCAACACATTTATAGATAGGGGGTGGTTGTCATTGGCTTTTATGCTCGTCATGACATAAGAGATGTGTGTACCAAATTTTATGTCTCTATGACAAACTAAATTCTTGGGTCCCATTATAAGTTTGTAGGGGCGCTGGAGAGCCATTTCTAAAGATAACCCTTTTATTTACATATTTTGTGTTCAGGTCATGAATGTGCACAAACGCCTTTTTGGGTCCAACTCGATCCGAGAAGGCGCTTGAGAGTTAAGAGACATTTTATTTTCACAAAAATGGCCACCTCGTTACAGGCTTGCCACACCCACACCGGATAAGATATCAAAACAAAGTCACAACTTTGGTTGGCACACGTGTCTAGATGATACTCACCAAATTTGGGGCCATTTAGATTAAAACACAATGATTTGCATCTTTTTGCGCAAGGGTGCGATTTCAGTGGCCGCGTGTTTCACCCCACATGGCGGACTTCCTGTTGAGTTTAGGTGTGGCTGTCATTGACTTTTCTGTTTGCCCTGAGGTGTCCTATGGATGTACCAAGTTTCATTTTTCTACGTTGGAAAAAGTTACTTTCACTTTCCATAGGCCCAATGTATTTTGACTTTTGTAGGGTCGCCACTGAGTCATTTTTTGTATTTTTTTCGGGGACTTCAAATACATAAATTTTTCCCGGGCTTGAAGTCTGGGACCAATAAAAATGACTTTTAGTTGTTCGTTTACTGGGTCAAATTGAGGATCATTTTGCAGAAAAATTATAAAAAAATATATACCGAATTATAATAAAAATATAACTCGAGCAAAAAGTCTAGAAAAACACTTGTCTATTTTACATACATGTGTTTAGCTCATTTTGCCCAAGTTTGGTGTCTGTGGAATGAAGCAGCTTTTTCTGTGTACTTTTAAAAAGAGGTGTATTTTAAGTCGGTTCACATTTTCAATTCAAAATGGCCGCCTTCCCGTGTGTGATAGGGTGTGGTCCCCATTGGCTTTTTTGTTCATAAGCCCATACTGGATGTGTGTACCAAGTTTCATTTGCCTACAACAAACTAAAAATTTTCACTTCCCATTGACTTTTTCACATTTTTGGGACGTTGCTATGGCAACACATTTATAGATAGGGGTGGTTGTCATTGGCTTTATGCTCGTCATGACATAAGAGATGTGTGTACCAAATTTTATGTCTCTATGACAAACTAAATTCTTGGGTCCCATTATAAGTTTGTAGGGGGCGCTGGAGAGCCATTTCTAAAGATAACCCTTTTATTTACATATTTTTGTGTTCAGGTCATGAATGTGCACAAACGCCTTTTTGGGTCCAACTCGATCCGAGAAGGCGTTTGAGAGTTAAGAGACGTTTTATTTTCACAAAATGGCCACCTCGTTACAGGCTTGCCACACCCATACCCGATAAGATATCAACGACAAAGTTACAACTTTGGTTGGCACACGTGTCTAGATGATACTCACCAAATTTGGGGCCATTTAAATTAAAACACAATGATTTGCATCTTTCTGCGCAAGGGGTGCGATTTTAGTGGCCGCTGCTTTCACCCCACATGGCGGACTTCCTGTGTTTAGGTGTGGCTGTCATTGACTTTTCTGTTTGTTCCCTGAAGGTGTCCTATGGATGTACCAAGTTTCATTTTTCTACGTTGGAAAAAGTTACTTTCACTTTCCATAGGCCCAATGTATTTTGACTTTTCTAGGGCCGCCACTGAGTCATTTTTCGTATTTTTTTCGGGACTTCAAATACATAAATTTTTCAGCTTGAAGGCTGGGACCAATAAAAATGACTTTTCGTTCATGTCCACTGGGTCAAATTTAGGATCATATGGAGAAGAAGAAAAATAAATGAAAAAGCGCGATATAAAGGCCCTCGCCTCCCTTGAGACGCTGGGACACATGCACTCGGAGGAGTGCATTTCGTGCTCTAAAGCGAGACTTCACGGTAAAAGGATTCTGAGGAGTTTTCTAAGACTCTAGCCTTGGCTCTGGAGGGGCCTCCTCTAAAGGAAGGATCCTGGCAATTGGGAAATGGCATTTATTTCCCAAAGAAATGGCTGCCTCTTCACAGACTCATTACGACCACAGCCACAAATCTATCAAAAAACAAATTGATAATTTTTTTTGCACACGTGTCTAGATGATACTCACCAAATTTGGAGCTGTTTAGATGAAAAGCCTTTAGACACAAGGGGTGCAATTTAGGTGGTCACGCATACACCCAACATAGTAGATTTCTGTTGAGTTTACGATATGGCTGTAATACTTTTCTGTTTGCCCTGAGGTGTCCTATGGATGTACCAAGTTTCATTTTTCTACGTTGGAAAAAAGTTACTTTCATTTTCCATAGGCCCAATGTATTTTGACTTTTCTAGGGTCGCCACTGAGTCATTTTTCATATTTTTTTCGGGACTTCAAATACATAAATTTTTCCAGCTTGAAGTCTGGGACCAATAAAAATGACTTTTAGTTGACGCTTACTGGGTCAAATTGAGGATCATTTTGCAGAAAAATTATAATAAAAAATATATACCAAATTATAATAAAATAAAATATAACTCGAGCAAAAAAGTCTAGAAAAACACTTGTCTATTTTACATACATGTGTTTAGCTCATTTTGCCCAAGTTTGGTGTCTGTGGAATGAAGCAGCTATTTTCTGAGTTCTTTTAAAAGAGGTGTATTTTAAGTCGGTTCACATTTTCAATTCAAAATGGCCGCCTTCCTGTGTGTGATAGGGTGTGGTCCCCATTGGCTTTTTTGTTCATAAGCCCATGCTGGATGTGTGTACCAAGTTTCATTTGCCTACAACAAACTAAAATTTTCACTTCCCATTGACTTTTTCCAAATATTTGGGACGTTGCTATGGCAACACATTTATAGATAGGGGTGGTTGTCATTGGCTTTTATGCTCGTCATGACATAAGAGATGTGTGTACCAAATTTTATGTCTCTATGACAAACTAAATTCTTGGGTCCCATTATAAGTTTGTAGGGGCGCTGGAGAGCCATTTCTAAAGATAACCCTTTTATTTACATATTTTTGTGTTCAGGTCATGAATGTGCACAAACGCCTTTTGGGTCCAACTCGATCCGAGAAGCCGCTTGAGAGTTAAGAGACGCTTTATTTTCACAAAATGGCCACCTCGTTACAGGCTTGCCACACCCATACCCGATAAGATATCAACAACAAAGTCACAACTTTGGTTGGCACATGTCTAGATGATACTCACCAAATTTGGGGCCATTTAGATTAAAACACAATGATTTGCATCTTTCTGCAAGGGGTGCGAATTTAGTGGCCGCTTTCACCCCACATGGCGGACTTCCTGTTGTTTAGGTGACTGTCATTGACTTTTCTGTTTGCCCTGAGGTGTCCCATGGATGTACCAAGTTTCATTTTTCTACGTTGGAAAAAGTTACTTTCACTTTCCATAGGCCCAATGTATTTTGACTTTTGTAGGGTCGCCACTGAGTCATTTTCGTATTTTTTTCGCGACTTCAAATACATAAATTTTTGCCAGGCTTGAAGTCTGGGACCAATAAAAATGACTTTTAGTTGTTCGTTTACTGGGTTAAATTGAGGATCATTTTACAGAAAAATTATAATAAAAAATATATACGAATTATAATAAAAAAATATAACTCGAGCAAAAAGTCTAGAAAAACACTTGTCTCATTTACATACATGTGTTTAGCTCATTTTGCCCAAGTTTGGTGTCTGTGGAATGAAGCAGCTTTTTCTGTGTACTTTTAAAAAGAGGTGTATTTTAAGTCGGTTCACATTTTCAATTCAAAATGGCCGCCTTCCTGTGTGTGATAGGGTGTGGTCCCCATTGGCTTTTTGTTCATAAGCCCATGGTGGATGTGTGTACCAAGTTTTATTTGCCTACAACAAACTAAAAATTTCACTTCCCATTGACTTTTTCACATTTTTGGGACGTTGCTATGGCAACACATTTATAGATAGGGGTGGTTGTCATTGGCTTTTATGCTCGTCATGACATAAGAGATGTGTGTACAAAATTTTATGTCTCTATGACAAACTAAATTCTTGGGTCCATTATAAGTTTGTAGGGGCGCTGGAGAGCCATTTCTAAAGATAACCCTTTTATTTACATATTTTTGTGTTCAGGTCATGAATGTGCACAAACGCCTTTTTGGGTCCAACTCGATCCGAGAAGGCGTTTGAGAGTTAAGAGACGTTTATTTTCACAAAAATGGCCACCTCGTTACAGGCTTGCTACACCCATACCCGATAAGATATCAACAACAAAGTCACAACTTTGGTTGGCACACGTGTCTAGATGATACTCACCAAATTTGGGGCCATTTAAATTAAAACACAATGATTTGCATCTTTCTGCGCAAAGTGCGATTTTAGTGGCCATGCGTTTCACCCCACATGGCGGACTTCCTGTTTAGTTTAGGGTGTGGCTGTCATTGACTTTTCTGTTTGCACTGAGGTGTCCTATTGATGTACTAAGTTTCATTTTTCTACGTTGGAAAAAGTTACTTTCACTTTCCATAGGCCCAATGTATTTTGACTTTTCTAGGGTCGCCACTGAGTCATTTTTCTTTTTTTTTTCGGGACTTCAAATACATATATTTTTCGCCGGGCTTGAAGTCTGGGACCAATAAAAATGACTTTAAGTTGTTGGTTTACTGGGTCAAATTGAGGATCATTTTGCAGAAAAATTATAATAAAAAATATATACCGAATTATAATAAAAAAAATATAACTCGAGCAAAAAGTCTAGAAAAACACTTGTCTCATTTACATACATGTGTTTAGCTCATTTGCCCAAGTTTGGTGTCTGTGGAATGAAGCAGCTATTGTCTGTGTACTTTTAAAAAAGAGGTGTATTCTAAGTCGGACCAAATTTTCAATTCAAAATGGCCGCCTTCCCGTGTGTGATAGGGTGTGGTCCCCATGGGCTTTTTTGTTCATAAGCCAATGGTGGATATGTGTACCAAGTTTCATTTGCCTACAACAAACTAAAAATTTCACTTCCCATTGACTTTTTTCACATTTTTGGGACGTTGCTATGGCAACACATTTATAGATAGGGGGTGGTTGTCATTGGCTTTTATGCTCGTCATGACATAAGAGATGTGTGTACCAAATTTTATGTCTCTATGACAAAGTAAATTCTTGGGTCCCATTATAAGTTTGTAGGGGGCGCTGGAGAGCCATTTCTAAAGATAACCCTTTTATTTACATATCTTTGTGTTCAGGTCATGAATGTGCACAAACGCCTTTTTAGTTCCAACTCGATCCGAGAAGGCGTTTGAGAGTTAAGACGTTTTATTTTCACAAAAATGGCCACCTCGTTACAGGCTTGCTACACCCATACCCGATAAGATATCAACAACAAAGTTACAACTTTGGTTGGCACACGTGTCTAGATGATACTCACCAAATTTGGGGCCATTTAGATTAAAACACAATGATTTGCATCTTTCTGCGCAAAGTGCGATTTTAGTGGCGCGTTTCACCCACATGGCAGACTTCCTGTTGAGTTTAGGGTGTGACTGTCTTTGACTTTTCTGTTTGCCCTGAGGTGTCCTATGGATATACCAAGTTTCATTTTTCTGTGTTGAAAAAAACTTACTTTCACTTTCCATAGGCCCAATGTATTTTGATTTTGTAGGGGTCGCCACTGAGTCATTTTTCGTTTTTTTTCGCGACTTCAAAAACATACCATTTTTGCCGAGCTTGAAGTCTGGGACCAATAAAAATGACTTTTTGTGCATGTTCACTGGGTCAAATTTAGGATCATTTGGTCACAATAAAGATAAGAAAAAAAAAAAAAAAATCCGAGCAAAAACAATAGGCCCTCCCGGCTATCACCGGCTCGGGCCTAATTAAAGCCGCAAGCGGCGATAAAGGCCCTCGCCTCCCTTGAGACCGCGGGGACACATATATTCGGAGGATTGCATGTCGTGCTTTAAAGCAAATTTGGAGCTGTTTAGATGAAAAGCCTTTAGCACAAAGTGTACGATTTAGGTGGTCATGTATTCCACCCAACATAGTAGATTTTCTGTTGAGTTTACGGTATGGCTGTAATAAACTTTTCAGTTTGCCCTGAGGTGTCCTACGGATGTACCAAGTTTTGTATTTCTACATTGGAAAAATTTACTTTCATTTTCCATAGAACCAATTATTTTGACTTTTCTAGGGGTCGCCACTGAGTCATTTTTCATATTTTTTTTTCGGGGACTTCAAATACATACATTTTTGCCGAGCTTGAAGTCTGGGACCAATAAAAATTACTTTTAGTTGCACGTTTACTGGGTCAAATTGAGGATCATTTTGCAGAAAAATTATAATAAAAAATATATATACCAAATTATAATAAAATAAAATATAACTCGAGCAAAAAAGTCTAGAAAAACGCTTGTCTATTTTACATACATGTGTTTAGCTCATTTTGCCCAAGTTTGGTGTCTGTGGAATGAAGCAGCTATTTTCTGAGTTCTTTTAAAAAGAGGTGTATTTTAAGTCGGTTCACATTTTCAATTCAAAATGGCCGCCTTCCCGTGTGTGATAGGTGTGGTCCCCATTGGCTTTTTTGTTCATAAGCCCATGCTGGATGTGTGTACCAAGTTTCATTTGCCTACGACAAACTAAAATTTTCACTTCCCATTGACTTTTTCCACATATTTGGGACGTTGCTATGGCAACACATTTATAGATATTGGTTGTCATTGGCTTTTATGCTCGTCATGACATAAGAGATGTGTGTACCAAATTTTATGTCTCTATGACAAACTAAATTCTTGGGTCCCATTATAAGTTTGTAGGGGCGCTGGAGAGCCATTTCTAAAGATAACCCTTTTATTTACATATTTTTGTGTTCAGGTCATGAATGTGCACAAACGCCTTTTTGGGTCCAACTCGATCCGAGAAGCCGTTTGAGAGTTAAGAGAGGCGTTTTATTTTCACAAAAATGGCCACCTCGTTACAGGCTTGCCACACCCATACCCGATAAGATATCAACAACAAAGTCACAACTTTGGTTGGCACACGTGTCTAGATGATACTCACCAAATTTGGGGCCATTTAGATTAAAACACAATGATTTGCATCTTTCTGCGCAAGTGCGATTTTAGTGGCCGCGCTTTCACCCCACATGGCGGACTTCCTGTTAAGTTTAGGGTGTGACTGTCATTGACTTTTCTGTTTGCCCTGAGGTGTCCTATGGATGTACCAAGTTTCATTTTTCTACGTTGGAAAAAGTTACTTTCACTTTCCATAGGCCCAATGTATTTTGATTTTGTAGGGTCGCCACTGAGTCATTTTTCGTATTTTTTTCGCGACTTCAAATACATCAATTTTTCACCGGGCTTGAAGGCTGGGACCCATAAAAATGACTTTTCGTTCATGTTCACTGGGTCAAATTTAGGATCATAGGTGGAAAAGAAAAATAAAAAATAAAATTAAAAAAAAAAAAAATCCGAGCAAAAACAATAGGCCCTCCCGGTCATCACCGGCTCGGGCCTAATAATCCGAGCAAAAACAATAGGCCCTTCCGGTCATCACCGGCTCGGGCCTAAAAATAAATAAAAAATCTGAGCAAACATAATAGGCCCTCCCGGTCATCACCGGCTCGGCCTAATAATAATAATACATAAGGTAAGCACTTTTTAAAGGTCCGTGAAGGTTCTCAGTCATCCAGGTCATTGTAGTGTACTGGTTATGATGTAATAAGAAATATTAATTTATTAATTTGAGTAAATTATCAACTAATATTTTTATTATCGAAATCATTTCCTCGCATGGAGGTGCCAAAAATACACTGTAGCTTACAAGGGTATGTTTGTATAAACATATAGAAGATTAATTTTAATAATTTCAATAATTAATTTTGATATTAATATTAATTCATTAAAATTAATTTCTGATTAAAAGGGGCACCACCCTGGTTTTTAACAGATCCAGAGAAACTCTTTAATCTAGTCTCATTAATCTTAAAGGAAGAGAATTCGTTTTGTTTTCGAACATTTCTTAATATAAACAGAGAAACATTAATGTCTTTTATGGGATTTTATTAAAAATTACACCTCTATAATAGTAAATTACATTGGGAAAGGGAAAAGGGATTGACACAAAAAGGAATAAACACAGGGTTAAACACAGGAATAAACATTTGCTTTCACAGGGTTTGTGAAACCAAAGGAATGCTCAGGCTTGTTAATCTAAATGATGAAATTTTACCAAAGTGGCTTTTAACGGAGAAGGGGATGGCGATTTTGGGCAGAGGACATTTAACAACACCAAGGCTGTTGTGTCACGTGCGGACTTACTCTGTAGTCAGCGGGGCTGGCTCGGTTAGGTGGGTCGCTATCAGCGGTCCGAGCGTCCTGAATGTTCTCCAGAAAGTTCGTCGCTTACTGATGAAGCGTTCCACACCAAGGATGCGTGCGCATCTCGTCCAGAGGGTTTGCAGCCCGGGGGTAGAGAGAGATATCCGGTTGTTGTCCAAAGCACCTGGGCCTCCATGTACCGTTAAAAGTCTGAGGTTGTGCAGGTCATTGCAGTGTCCATGAAAGAATTCTTAGCTGTTGCTGGTTTCTGCTTCTGCGCGCGCTCTTTGGGAAAAGAGCAGGCGCTTTGGCAGGCAAGGTCTTTGGAACCAAGAAGTTTACTCGTGCTTACACAAGGCTCGAAGCTTTGGCGATGGTGGCATTAGCGGTCCTGATGGCCCGCCGGCCCTTGTGGGGTCAGCGAAGGCGGAGGGGCAAGAGCCCAGAGGCAAGAGAGTGAGTTCTTGGCCAGCGGCCAGTTTTATCACCTTTGAGTCGGGGGCCCTCTTCCGGCGGAAGAGGAAGTTGCTTGGGAACATTTAAACTAAAGTTTAACTAAAGTTTTTTTAAAACATTCCTTTTGTTTTACCTTATTCTCATAACACACACCAAAACATTTATACTTGTAGGATTATACAAAGAAAAGTCGAGTATTATGAATATGTAGAATATTGTTGAAACATTAATTACATTTAATTTAAAACAAAACGGAAACCATAAACCATAAAGGGAGTTATTTGGTCACAACTCCGTGTCCTGGAAGAGAACAGTATAAACAACACAATATCAAAAATACATTTTCCTTTAGTGTAAGAATTACGAAATTGTCTTTTGATGATTGGATAGAGTCATTTGTTCATTTGACCACCAGGGGCGGTCTTTGATCATTCTTGGATGTTAGGATCGAAAGCATTCTGACTGTCAATCAGTATGGAGATAAAGCGGCTGAAACAGCAACTTATCTCCAAGACTTTATGGTTAGAAGACATGGCGCCAGGGGGTGGTCCTGGTCCTGAGTGACCTTTGACCCTGGTGCCTGGTGGACCCAAGTTCCACTGCTTGTAAAAGCAAAAGCAAAGTTGTTAAGAACATTTCTTGTCCATCCTTTTATCTGAAAGAAAACAGTGTTAACTTTCAAGCTCCAGATACAGGCTTGTCTCTGAAGGCCTCTGGCAATGGCAGAAAAGACAGGACAGTTAATCAGTGGGGATCACAGGGGTTGTTCTGCTACAACATTAATAATCCAGACCTTCCAGAGTCTATCAATAGTCAGTGTTGTGCCTGAACGCGTTCATTGAACGATAGTTCATGAACTCGTTCATATTTTGGGCGAACGTGAACTGAACGTGCTGTATTACTGCCTGATGAACGTTACTGTGAACTCGTTCATTCTGGTGTCTGTGAACGGCACGCTCTCTCAGGTTAACTTCGTTCAATAGGGTGCCAGATTTCTATAGAGCCTTCCAGGCGAAAACCCGGCTAAAACACACCGCAAACGGGTCTTAATATGTAGCGGAAAAACACCAAACCTGGCAACACCAGCCACCTGTGTCGCACCGCGTCCGCGCATGACGTGGCCATAAAAAAATAAAAAAATAAATAGAGCATGGAGGCGACAGCAGCATTTAGTAAGGCGTATGATCATTTAAATTCATTCATGTAACTTGTTTGTTGAACCTGCCTGGTCTATTTTCCCAGGATTCCAATATTCTGTTTTAGCATGTGGACAATGGAAAATTATTAAAATTTAAAAACGTTTTCACCTTAATGATAACTGTCCTGTTTTTCTTTTAATAATTCCTCATTAAAAAAGACCATTCAAGCAGCACGTTTGTCCTCATGTTTTTGAGAATGTACTGTAGGGTTGAAAGCTGCAGCTGCTACTAGTGTGGAGTGAATGGACAGCAACAAAGCATTAAAGCAACAGTGTCCCCTCAATGCTAATGTAAACCCTGGTTGGATAAGGATTGAAAATTGGATATGAAAATTAAATCTGACGCATAGCTTCATTGTTAAAACTGATAAAATAATTGCTGTCTGTGATTCTACTGTATATGGGCTGTGGCAATAATTTTGAAAAATAATAGCTCGCAGCAACATATGGAAAAAAAGAACTATGAACTAGTTCATTTTTGGAACTGTGAACTTAGTTCAAAATTTTGAAGTTTGAACTATGAACTGAACTAGTTCATTTTCAAATTTGTGAACTGAACTTTGAACTAGTTCTTGTAGAAAGTGAACTTCCCCAACACTGTCAATAGTACAGACTTTACAACAGAGAGTCAGGAGTGTGTCACTGAAACAGAGAAATAATCAGTCTTTGTTGTGTCCTCATCCACAGAATGAAGCAGCAGGGGTCAGAGGTCATCAGTGATCAGCAACATCAGACACAGCTGGACTCCATATTTATGGTCTGTCATTCACTATAGTTTGGAAATGTATAAATGAATGAGAACTTGTTTTACACAGATCTGAACACTGACTGCATTTGTGTTGTTTATAATGTATCTGCTCAGCTTCTGGAGGAGAACATCTGCACTTTTGTCAAGAATCACATTTTAATTTGTGGTTTTGATGTTTTTATATTTAGCTGTAGTGACTGCTCTGTGGCTGTAGGGGGCAGTGTTTATGGTTTATGACTGAAGAAGAAAAAAAACATGTGTTTTACAAAAATGACACAAAAGTTCAAACAAAGATCTAAGTTGGGAGAAATAAAAAATAAATAAACGGTATAAAAATGTTTTAATGATGTAGATTTTGTAAAGTGTATATTTCCACATCATGCGTCACATGATGGTGTTGTCTTTACAACAGCGTCATGTGACACGTCTGATGAAGGCTACAGGAAGTAGTCAAAACTAGTTGAGCAGGTAAAGCCACATTTTGTCCTGTCGGATCAGAACAAAGTATTTCTTTAAAATATTCTGAACCTGAAGACAGAATGAACTTATACCAAAGGTGTATTTTTTTATGAAAGTAACAGTTGTTGAACAGTTTTGTAATATTTGTGAGAACTGAGGGAGCAGAAGAATGTCTGTAGAAAGAAAAACACCTGCCTCCACTTTTACACAAAGAACTTTTGGCTTTTTTATTTAATCCATTGAATTAGTTTGAAAATGTCTAAAGATCTATATATTTATTATATTTATTTTTCATATTTCTAACTGCAGTAAATGTGTTTAATTTAAAAGTCTATCTAAAAGAAGAGTGTGTCCCTTGTGTTAATGTCTGTTGTAAACATGGAGCAGACTCTTGTTATTGGCCCTGTTTCTTGCAGGAGGCTCCACCAAGAGTTTAAATCTGAAATCAGAGTCCTCCTCCTCAGACCGGCCCAACTCACAGTTCCTGTTTCAGAAACAGGTTCAGAGTTGATTTCCTTTGAGTTTAGCTCAAGTCCTTCTCAATGGAGCCAGAAAAGAGGTGTTTTAAAGTGACCTTCATCAGCCTCTGCTCAGACTAAAGCTGCACCAACAAGACCAGGAACAAATACAAACACATCAACATTTACTAAGAATCCAACAGAGTTAACACACTCTGAGTTTGGACTAAAGCTGCAACAAAACCTGTTCAAACCTGCTTTAGTCCTGCTTTAATCAGGTTTGGACTGGATTTAATCTATGTTTCATAAAGGTTTAATAAATATTGGTGCAGGTTCATTTCTGGTTGAGTCCTGAATAAGTCTTAGTTTTAATCTCAGTTTAGTCCCTGAGGATTCAGAGCTGCTTTAGTTTAGTGTGTTGAGCTGCAGTGACTGGTCTGTGGCTGTAGGGGGCAGTGTAGGACAGAGGAAAGGATTAATGAGTGTCCTTTACAGTTTGTTCACTTTGTGTCATTTTGTAGGACTCTGGACTGAGCATGGATCAGAGTGAGCACAGAGAGGACGGAGCCCCTCCCTCTAAAACCACTGATCCCCCCAAAGCTCAGAGGTGAGATGAGGATCTCTAACGGTCCACCACTGTTCTCCAGGTCAGAGGTCAGCACTAAAACCACTGCACCATCTTTATCCACAGACCTGCTCCTGGGCCCAGCTGTGTCTCCTTTAAAAGTGATCACTCCATGGATGTATTTATTGAGTTCAAAACAGAACGTGATCCACAGTAAGTCATCGTCAGAACTAATAATAAGAATAATTCAAATAACAGCTCTGTGACCTCCACATCCTTAGAATCAGACAAACACATTAAAATGTTCACTGTCAGTGAAAAAGACAAAAGAAAACTGCCGACACTGAGCACAAGTGTTTGTCTAAATTCAAATAAAAACTCGTTACAGCTCAAATCTTCTACAGATGAATTCCTCTTGGGGATTTCTAAAGTTAAACTGAGTTGAATCTCTTCAGAGTTTTGTCCTGGTGGTCTTTAGTTTGTTGGAAAGAGAAGAGCACAACTCACAGTCATTAAACCCAAGTTTCATCAACCTCTGGAAACTGCAAAAATAAAACCATCTACAATTACAAGAGAAATCAGAAACACTGTCCTTAAATAAAGCACTCAACACTTCCAATGCTGACACTGAGTCCAGTCGTCTCCAACGAAGACAGGAAGACATGGCAGGACAGCAGTTCCATTTGAGCTCGTGGCTCTAACAGTGAGGAGACAAAAAAGCACAAATTAACTATTGATGACAACACTACATCTTATTCATGTGTTTGTTTGTATTCATCTGTCTTTTTGTAACACATGCACCATCCAACAGAAATGGTCCCTCCCACATTCTGTGAAGACTCGTCCTGTTCTGCCTCTAATTGGGTAATACTCGCTGCCATCGTTGGTTTAATAGGGTCAGTTTCGGGGACAGTGTCAGAGTGTCAGTGTCAACTCTCTGGGCAGAGAGTTGATTTAACACAAGCAGCTCCAGAGACCCCTCTGTGTCTGGATCTAAAAGCCACACTGTCTCACAGTTCTTCAGAACACAAGCATCTCCCGAGGCACACAGTGTAATGACAGCTTTTTAATCACGTCACTCATTTTCTGATTCTAGTCCAATACATTATGTGTCATCTTGTTCTTCAGACTGAAGCCTACAGTCAGACACAAGCATGGGTTTAATAAGACAGACACATTTATCATATTTAATATCAAATCTAGTGCGTACATGAATAAAACATGTGTTCTGCTTGAGTCAGAATGAAGCCAGGCTTTTTGAGCCATTTCCAGAAAAGCCTGAGACTTTGTGCAGAAAGACTGAGTGAGAGAGCAGAGGAGCAGAGGGAGAGAGGATCTGTGACATCAGAGGAAACTTATTACTGGCTTCAACAAAACTATACATAACATCCATCTTAAGAACTCACTGTTTACTATTTAGTGTTCTTTTTTGATGTAGGCTTTAAAAACGTACCAGTCCAGTATAAGGCTGGACTATGTCTAAATGAAATAATTAATAGACAGTGTGAGCAGTGAGCAAGAGTGTTTTATTCTATCTGGAGTTGGACATTTAATATACCTCTTTATTTTCTTTAGCTCAGCACTAAAACCACTGCACTATCTTTATCCACAGACCTGCTCCTGGGCCCAAACAAGTCTCCTTTAAAAGTGATGCCTCCATGGATCGACTGATTGAGTTTAAAACAGAAGGTGGTCCACAGTAAGTCATCGTCAGAACACTTTAGAAGAACAACTATGGGGGTCTCATTTCCACTAGAACTGATCTGAACACAGGCCCTGCCCCAGGTAAAAACACAATCTGATCTGTATTTGTCAAACATTAAATAATTTCTGGTAATTGATGGGCTGTAATTGCTGTAAACAGTTTGTGGTCCAAGTTTAATGAGGAGACTGGTCGATATGAACCATTTTCTTCCTTTGGTTTTAGACAAACAACAGAGTCATTACAAACTGGAGGCTCAACAAGTCTTTAGAAAATGTCCTTGAATAGGTTTTTGAAAGTTTTTACATTTACATTACATTTAGTCATTTAGCAGACGCTTTTATCCAAAGCGACTTACAAGTGAGGAAAACAATGGAAGCAATTTTAACAACACAAGGTACAAAAAGCACAAGTGCACAAAAAACTAGTCAGTTTAAACCCAGCACAGTATACAATGCTAAGGATAAGAGATTATTTTTATTTTTTTTAAAGAAAGGTATCGATAGACAGAAAGTAGAACTCAGTGTTTGTCAGTCAGGTGTTGACGGAAGAGATGTGTTTTCAGGCGTTTTTTTTAAAGATTGCTACAGAATCTGCTGATCTTTTAGCAGCAGTAGATCATTGCACCAATGTGGAACAGAGCCAGAGAAGGTACGTGAGAGTAATTTTTTCCCTTTTTGGGACGGTACCACCAGACGTTGTTCATTTGCAGCGCGCAGGGATCTGGTAGGAATATAGGTCTGTATTAGTGAGTGAAGATATGAGGGGGCGGAGCCAGTGGTGGTCTTGTAGGCCAAGAGCATAGCTTTGAACTTGATGCGGGCGTCAACCGGGAGCCAGTGTAACCTAATGAATAGAGGAGTTACGTGCACTCTCTTAGGTTAATTAAAGACCATTAAAGACCACTCTTGCCGCTGCATTCTGGATCAGCTGCAGAGGTTTGGTTGTGCAGCAGGGAGTCCAGCCAGTAGGGCATTGCAATAGTCCAGTTTGGACAAGACAAGAGCCTGGACTAGAATTTGCGTAGAGTGTTCTGATAGGAAAGTAAGTAATTTTCCTAATGCTGTAGAGGATGAATCTACGGGACCGGGTGGTGCTGGCGACATGACTTGTGAAGTTTAGCTGATCATCAATTACCACTCCCAGATTTCTGGCAGTGCTGGACGGTGTAATGGTTGATGGGCCTAGTTGAATGGAGAGGTTGTGGTGGGTCTTTGAATTGACTGGAATCTCAAGCAGTTCTGTTTTTGCAAGGTTAAGCTGCAGGTGATGGTCCTTCATCCAAAGTGAGATGTCACTCAGACATGCCGAGACGCGAGCAGAGACCGTCGGATCGTCAGGTTGAAATGACAGGTGGAGTTGAGTGCAGCAGTGATAGGAAAAAAACATGCTTCTGGATGAAGCATTTTTATTAGAATGAATTCATATATTCATGACAGATCCTAGAGTAACGTCGGGATAATGGTTGGAGTTTTGTTTTTGTAAAGCAGGTTCAAATGCAGGTTCAGAGCTGGATCTCACTTGTGTCTCTTTAGATTTGTGTGGAGTCTATAAAACAATATCTGTCATTTTTTGTTAAAAGTATGTGTATAATAATTCAGATAACAGCTCTGTGGCTCTGGAGTTACACATTTTCACAATTTACCCAGCATACTTCAGCCTCAGAAGGAAAAGAGAAAGAGGAACAACACATTCATGAAGCTCTGAGAGACTGTAGATCCTCCAGATGGACATTCAACAAAACTAAAAGGACACAGAAAGCAAACAGACAGGAACCAGGGACAAAACAGAATGGTGTAGTTATCCTTTATGAGTCTGCAGTCCACCTCCACCTCAAAGAGAAAGGACAGTCCTTTCAATGTCTGACCTCTGGGCATAACGTAAAGGCCACTTCGTCCTGAAAAGAGTGGGGTTTGAATTCAAACATCACAGGAAGTTTGTTGTAGAATAAAAGAAGATCCAGAGGAATTAAAAACATGATAATAATAATTGATTTGATTTGATTCAATTTATTGTCATTACAACTGTAAAAGTACACTGCAACGAAAAGCTTATTTAGTGGTGCAACATATTACATTTATACATAGATAACACACAAGGTTGCAGGCCACACCAGTACGCTATTACAGCGCGCCGATGATCCTCCGGAAAATGAAATAAGGCATTGCACAAACATAGCAAACATCACATACATACAGACATAACAGACAGGTAGTTATAACAACAGTAGCAGTTACAACATAAACAACAGTAGCAGTTCAACAAAACAAGTAATAGTACAGGGTCAGACAGATGTAAAAGTGGCAGACTGTTGGTTTGGGCTGGTGTTAGGATAGGAGTCCAAGGCCTCTGTGGGCAATGAATAGGCAGTCTGTTGGAGTGAGACTCAGTGGCCTTGGGCTTTTTGGGAACGGAGAGTCTCAAGCGGATAAGATAAGACCCAACTGCCGGCTAGACTTCCAAGAGGAAGGGGGGGGGGCACAGCAGAAATTTCAGATCGGGCCAAGATGGTGCGAATCAGCTCTTCGATTCGTGTGCCCCATTGATGTAATCCCTTCACATCAGTTAAGCCGCACAGTAGCTCTCCAGTCTGTCTTTCGGTGTTATGAACACTTTTCAGTATGTCCACAGTCCGTGCTGAGAGATCTCGGGTCAGCTCCTCGGACTGCGCATCTCTTTGATGTAGCCCTTTCAAAGAGAGCAAGAGCACAGAGGGAGCAGAGGGAAAACACGTCCGCCTTGTCTGAAGGGGAAAGAAATAATAACAATAATATTAATAATAATAAAAAATAAATAATAATAATAATTAAAGTGTTCAAGCGCGATAAAGGCCCTCGCCTCCCTTCATACCGCTGGATACATGCACTGAGGATTGCATTTCCTGCTTTAAAGCATAAACTTCACGGTAATGTCAAATAACAGGGCCTGTGCTACTGCTGGGGTCTGCTACACCACCTTGTAATTTAGAGTTAAAGGTCTCCACAATCCCTGGTTTTCCTGGGAGCTGTCTGAACCTTTGAAAATAATAGATTATGCTTAGGCTAAGGCAAGAAAAACAAAGTACTGGCTGGAGATTTGAGATGACTCGGGAATCGCTGCACCCCCCTGTTTAAAAAAGCTAAATGTAAATATCACTTGTCTAAAAGTACAAGTTTACAAGTTCCAAAGGATTCTGAGGAGTTTTCTAAGACTCTAGCCATGGCTCTGGAAGAGCCTCCTCTAAAGGAAGGATCCTGGCAATTGGGAAATGGCATTTATTTCCCAAAGAAATGGCTGCCTCTTCACAGACTCATTACGACCACGGTCCCATTATAAGTTTGTAGGGGGCGCTGGAGAGCCATTTCTAAAGATAACCCTTTTATTTACATATCTTTGTGTTCAGGTCATGAATGTGCACAAACGCCTTTTTGGGTCCAACTCGATCCGAGAAGGCGTTTGAGAGTTAAGAGACATTTTATTTTCACAAAAATGGCCACCAGCCAGGCTTGCCACACCCATACCCGATAAGATATCAACAACAAAGTCACAACTTTGGTTGGCACATGTGTCTAGATGATACTCACCAAATTTGGGGCCATTTAGTTTAAAACACAATGATTTGCATCTTTCTGCGCAAGGTTTGCGATTTTAGTGGCGGCGCGTTTCACCCCACATGGCGGACTTCCTGTTTAGTTTAGGGTGTGGCTGTCATAGACTTTTCTGTTCGCCCTGAGGTAGTTCTACGTTGGAAAAAAGTTACTTTCATTTTCCATAGGCCCAATGTATTTTGATTTTGTAGGGGTCGCCACTGAGTCATTTTTCATATTTTTTTTTCAGCGACTTCAAATACATAAATTTTTCGCTGGGCTTGAAATCTGGGACCAATAAAAATGACTTTTAGTTGTACGCTTACTGGGTTAAATTGAGGATCATTTTGCAGAAAAATATGATAAAAAAATATATACCATTTTAATTTTAATTAAAATATATAACTCGAGCAAAAAAGTCTAGAAAAACACTTGTCTATTTTACATACATGTGTTTAGCTCATTTTGCCCAAGTTTGGTGTCTGTGGAATGAAGCAGCTTTTTTCTGTGTACTTTTAAAAGAGGTGTATTTTGAGTCGGTTCACATTTTCAATTCAAAATGGCCGCCTTCCCGTGTGTGATAGGGTGTGGTCCCCATTGGCTTTTTTGTTCATAAGCCCATGCTGGATGTGTGTACCAAGTTTCATTTGCCTACAACAAACTAAAATGTTCACTTCCCATTGACTTTTCCACATTTTTGGGACGTTGCTATGGCAACACATTTATAGATAGGGGTGGTTGTCATTGGCTTTTATGCTCACATGACATAAGAGATGTGGGTACCAACTTTTATGTCTCTATGACAAACTAAATTCTGGGTCCCATTATAAGTTTGTAGGGGCGCTGGAGAGCCATTTCTAAAGATAACACTTTTATTTACATATTTTTTGTTCAGGTCATGAATGTGCACAAACGCCTTTTTGGGTCCAACTCGATCCGAGAAGGCGCTTTGAGAGTTAAGAGACGCTTTATTTTCACAAAAATGGCCACCTCTTTACAGGCTTGCCACACCCATACCCGATAAGATATCAACAACAAAGTTACAACTTTGGTTGGCACATGTGTCTAGATGATACTCACCAAATTTGGGGCCATTTAGATTAAAACACAATGATTTGCATCTTTCTGCGCAAGGTGTGCGATTTTAGTGGTCCGCTGCTTCACCCCACATGGCGGACTTCCTGTTGAGTTTAGGTGTGGCTGTCATTGACTTTTCTGTTTGCCCTGAGGTGTTCTATGGATGTACCAAGTTTCATTTTTCTACGTTGCAAAAAAGTTACTTTCACTTTCCATAGGCCCGCTGTATTTTGACTTTTCTAGGGGCCGCCACTGAGTCATTTTTCATATTTTTTTTTTTCGGGGACTTCAAATACATACATTTTTTGCCGGGCTTGAAGTCTGGGACCAATAAAATGACTTTTAGTTGTTCGCTTACAGGGTCAAATTGAGGATCATTTTGCAGAAAAATTATAATAAAAATATATACCTAATTATAATAAAAATATAACTCGAGCAAAAGTCTAGAAAAACACTTGTCTATTTTACATACATGTGTTTAGCTCATTTTGCCCAAGTTTGGTGTCTGTGGAATGAAATAGCTTTTTTCTGTGTACTTTTAAAAAGAGGTGTATTTTAAGTCGGTTCACATTTTCAATTCAAAATGGCTGCCTTCCCTTGTGTGATAGGGTGTGGTCCCCATTGGCTTTTTTGTTCATAAGCCCATGCTGGATGTGTGTACCAAGTTTCATTTGCCTACAACAAACTAAAAATTTCACTTCCCATTGACTTTTTCACATTTTTGGGAGTTGCTATGGCAACACATTTATAGATAGGGGTGGTTGTCATTGGCTTTATGCTCGTCATGACATAAGAGATGTGGGTACCAAATTTTATGTCTCTATGACCAGTGTTGCCACAGTTACTTTGAAAATGTAACTTAGTTACGCTACAGATTACTTGATTTAAAAAGTAACTTAGTTACTATACAGATTACTTGATTTTAAAAGTAACTGCTATTACTTTACAAGTTACTTTATTAGTTACATTCAGCAGCTGTCGACAACATAAAAATGACAACTGGTTTTGCCAACAATCACTTTATTTATAGTGTTTTTTACAGTAACATCAACAATCTATCTCCTGACAATTAAAGTTGAATTTAAAAACTATTTCCTGAAAATACATGTTTTTTACAATAAATAAAGGCAGTCTCTTGACTTAACATAAATACTTGTTTTAATAAAAATAAAGGCAGTCTTCCTTTGTAACTAACTCTAAGGGAAAAGTAAATAAGTAATAATTTATTTTGTACTTTATTGTATTTGAATCCAGGTCATCTTGAAGAAAACGTTATAGAATAATAGAGAATATTAATAATCCAGACCTTCCAGAGTCTATCAATAGAACAGACTTTACAACAGAGAGTCAGGAGTGTGTCACTGAAACAGAGAAATAATCAGTCTTTGTTGTGTCCTCATCCACAGAGTGAAGCAGCAGGGTCAGAGGTCATCAGTGATCAACATCAGACACAGCTGGACTCCATATTTATGGTCTGTCATTCACTAAAGTTTGAAAATGTTTAAATGAATGAAAACCTGTTTTACACAGATCTGAACACTGACTGCATTTGTGTTGTTTATAATGTATCTGCTCAGCTTCTGGAGGAGAACATCTGCACTTTTGTCAAGAAGGAGCTGAAGAAGCTCCACAAGATTCTGAGCACAGATTACCCAGAATGCTTAGAGCATCTGAAGGATGAGGATGAAGAGCAGAGGAGCAGCAGTGAGGCTTTTCTGGAGATCACACTGAACTTCCTGAAGAGGATGAAGCAGAAGGAGCTGGCTGAGCGTCTGTGGAGCAGTAGGACCATTTAACACATTTAACAAGAGGCTCACAGCCATTTTATATTCTCTGAGACTCATGGCTTTATCTGTTGTCTTCATTCAGGAAGTAATCCTGGAGTTTGTCAGAGTAAACTGAAGTCTAACCTGCAGCAGAAGTTTCATTGTGTGTTTGAGGGCATCACTAAAGCTGGAAACCCCAACCTTCTGAACCAGATCTACACAGAGCTCTACATCACAGAGGGAGGGGCTTCAGAGGTCAACCAGGAACATGAGGTCAGACAGATCGAAACAGCCTCCAGGAAACCAGGCAGACCAGAGACAGCCATCACATGTGAAGACATCTTTAAAGGCCCAGCTGACACAGATGGACCAATCAGAACAGTGCTGACAAAGGGAGTGGCTGGCATCGGGAAAACAGTGCTCACTCAGAAGTTCAGTCTGGACTGGGCTGAAGGCAAAGCCAACCAGGACATACAGCTGCTGTTCCCGTTCACTTTCAGAGCACTCAATGTGCTGAAAGAGAGACAGTTCAGTTTGGTGCAACTTGTTCAACACTTCTTTAGTGAAACTAAAGAAGCAGGACTCTGCATCTTTGAAGACCTCCAGGTGGTCTTCATCTTTGACGGTCTGGGACGAGTGCAGACTTCCTCTGGACTTCACCAAAACCAAGGCCCTGACTGACGCCACAGAGTCCAGCTCAGTGGATGTGCTGCTGGTAAACCTCATCAGGGGGACCCTGCTTCCTCCGCTCGCCTCTGGATAACCACACGACCCGCGGCCAATCAGATCCCTGCTGAATGTGTCGCCATGGTGACAGAGGTCCGAGGGTTCACCGACCCACAGAAGGAGCAGTACTTCAGGAAGAGGTGCAGAGGCAAGGCCGACACAATCATCTCCCACATCAGGACGTCCCAAGCCTCCACATCATGTGCCACATACCAGTCTTCTGCTGGATCACTGCCACAGTCCTGGAGCATGTGTTGAAAACCAGAGAGAGGAGAGCTGCCCAAGACCCTGACTCAGATGTACATCCACTTCCTGGTGGTTCAGGCCAAAGTCAAGAACGTCAAGTATAAAGAAGGATCTGAGACAGACCCACACTGGAGTCCAGAGACCAGGAAGATGGTGGAGTCTCTGGGAAAACTGGCCTTTGAGCAGCTGCAGAAAGGAAACTTGATCTTCTACGAGTCAGACCTGAGCGAGTGTGGCCTCGACACCACAGCAGCCTCAGTGTACTCTGGAGTGTTCACACAGGTCTTCAGTGAGGAGCCAGGTCTGTACCAGGACAAGGTCTACTGCTTTGTCCATCTGAGTGTCCAGGAGTTTCTGGCTGCTCTTTACGTCCATCAGAACTTTATCAACTCTGGGTTTAACCTGCTCTCAGACAAATCCAAGAGTGCAACAAATGTAATACTTCTTCACCAAAGAGCTGTGGACCAGGCCTTACAGAGTCCAAATGGACACCTGGATTTGTTCCTTCGCTTCCTCCTGGGTCTTTCACTGCCGACCAATCAGAGCCTTCTACAGGGTCTGCTGACACAGACAGGAAGTACCAATCTGACCAATCATGAAACAGCAGAGTACATCAAGAAGAAGATGAGTGAGGATGTGTCTGCAGAGAGAAGCATTAACCTGTTCCACTGTCTGAATGAACTGAATGACCGTTCTCTGGTGGAGGAGATCCAACAGTACCTGAGTTCAGGACGTCTGTCTGAAGCTGGACTGTCTCCTGCTCAGTGGTCAGCTCTGGCCTTCATCTTTCTGTCATCAGAAAAAGCTCTGGATGTGTTTGAGCTGAAGAAATACTCTGCTTCAGAGGAGGCTCTCCTGAGGCTGGTGCCAGTGGTCAAAGACTCCAACAAAGCTCTGTGAGTAATCACTATTTTACTGAGTTACATTTTAATACAATTCTACACTTCAAAAATCTTTTCTCTCCAGCCTGAGCAGCTGTAACCTGTCAGAGAGAAGCTGTGAAGCTCTGTCCTCAGTCCTCAGCTCCCAGTCCTCTAGTCTGAGAGAACTGGATCTCAGTAACAATGACTTGAAGGACTCAGGGCTGAAGATGTTGTCTGTTGGACTGAAGAGTCCTCACTGTAAACTGGAACAACTCAGGTCAGGAGTCTAAAACTTTCATGTAATGTTACTCACTATTAGGCTTTTAAAAAGCATCCTTATGGATTAAGTGCTCTTTGGAAAAGACAGACGCTTAAAACATTAATTTGTCTGCTCTGTAAAATAGTTAATCTTTTTTTTTTTACTAAACAAACTCATGGTCAGGAGCCTGATTTCAGTTTTTTATTAACTACACAACACAATGTACTGAACCAAATGTGCTGGGGTTTGACCTGTTAATGTTTAGACCTGTTACTGATGATCTGTATAATGTTGTGTGTTTGCAGACTCTCAGGTTGTCTGATCTCAGAGGAAGGCTGTGCTTCTCTGGCCTCAGCTCTGCGGTCCAACCCCTCCCATCTGAGAGAGCTGGATCTGAGCTACAACCATCCAGGAGACACAGGAGTAAAGCTCATTTCTGCTCTACAGGAGGACCCCCTCTGCAGACTGGACACTCTCAGGTATGGACCATATGTTGGTGAAAGAAATAGATATGATCAGCCAGGCTGTTGTGGGTTGGTTGGGCTCCGTGCTCCTCTTGTCACTGCCTTTAACATCTGGCATGTACATGCACTCTGAAATTCTGCTCATTTTAACAATAACAAGCTGCGAGTACAGAAACCTGTCTAGAAATTAAAAGATTTGAGTGAAAGGAAAAGAGAATGTGTGCGCTCGACAGTATTTCTCTTTCTCTTAGTCCTGTTAAGAGGGACATCCAACTTAACCCAGGCCCAAACACTGACGCGGTTACAAACATCCAAACCACCAGCGTAGAGCCGGTGGGCCACCAGCGGCGGTAAAGCATGGGCTAACACCGGGCCGGATCAGTAAGCTAGCAGAAGCTTCTGTCACTGAGCTGGTGCAGCGCCTGCAGAGTGGAGAAATGAGTGGAGCCGGGACCACCAGGATCTGTCAGCAGGAGGGTAATGAGCTTCACTTTGGAGGATTGACAGTATTTGGCCTTTGATGCAGAAAGAAACTGTGGAAATGGTTCACTGCGTCTGTTAGAGTCACTCAGACGCGTGGACTGCACTAATGGAGGCCTGACGAACTCCTGACACGACCTACAACCTACGAGAGAAGAGGCTGAGGCTAAACTGAGTGGAAACTCTAAATGTGTTTCTTACACAGGGGTCCAGAGATTATACTTTGAACAGTAAGACTGTTTTCATTTGAACTGTGATCAATAAAACTCACAAAACTAAATATAAACAAGCAAACAGAGACACTACTGATAAATAAATAATATTGCACCAGCAATAATAAAACAGAAGTATTATTTTTAATTTTGTGTTTCTTGTTATGAAGGGTACGTATCACTCTTGCACTGAACAGGAAACAGCTGCAGCAGTCAGGAGGCATGGGGTTGTTTTAGCTGAAAATATTGTCATTAGAACTTTAAAACTTCATAGTAGGCTATTAACATGTCAAATGTATTTTTAAATCTATTTTTATCAAATTTACATTTACATTTACATTTAGTCATTTAGCAGACGCTTTTATCCAAAGCGACTTACAAGTGAGGATAACAATGGAAGCAATTTTAACAACACAAGGTACAAAAAGCATAAGTGCACAAAAACTAGTCAGTTTAAACCCAGCGCAGTATACAATGCTAAGGATAAGAGAATTTTTTTTTTTTTTTTTTTTAAAGAAAAGAATCGATAGAAAGGAAGTAGAACTCAGTGTTTGTCGGTCAGGTGTTGACGGAAGAGATGTGTTTTCAGGCGTTTTTTAAAGATGGCTACAGAATCTGCTGATCTTGTAGCAGCAGGTAGATCATTCCACCAATGTGGAACAGAGCCAGAGAAGGTACGTGAGAGTGATTTTTTACCTTTTTGGGACGGTACCACCAGCCTTTGTTCATTTGCAGAGCGCAGGGATCTGGTAGGAACGTAGGTCTGCATTAGTGAGTGAAGATATGAGGGTGCAGAACCAGTGGTGGTCTTGTAGGCCAAGAGCATAGCTTTGAACTTGATGCGGGCATCAACCGGGAGCCAGTGTAACCTAATGAATAGAGGAGTTACGTGCGCTCTCTTTGGTTCATTAAAGACCACTCTTGCCGCTGCATTCTGGATCAGCTGCAGAGGTTTGGTTGTGCAGGCAGGGAGTCCAGCCAGTAGAGCATTGCAATAATCCAGTTTGGACAAGACAAGAGCCTGAACTAGAATTTGCGTAGAGTGTTCTGATAGGAAAGGTCTAATTTTCCTAATGTTGTAGAGGATGAATCTACAGGACCGGGTGGTGCTGGCGACATGACTTGTGAAGTTTAACTGATCATCAATTACCACTCCCAGATTTCTGGCAGTGCTGGACGGTGTAATGGTTGATGGGCCTAGTTGAATGGAGAGGTTGTGGTGGGTCTTTGAATTGCTTGGAAACACAAGCAGTTCTGTTTTTGCAAGGTTCAGCTGCAGGTGATGGTCCTTCATCCAAAGTGAGATGTCACTCAGACATGCCGAGACGCGAGCAGAGACCGTCGGATCGTCAGGTTGAAATGACAGGTGGAGTTGAGTGTCATCTGCAGCAGTGATGGGAAAAGCCATGCTTCTGGATGACAGAGCCAAGGGATGTCATGTATATGGAAAAAAGTAGCGGTCCAAGCACTGAGCCCTGTGGCACCCCTGTATTGAGATGTTGGGACTCAATCAATCAATCAATCAATATTTATTTATATAGCGCCTTCCAACAACCACAGATTGAACCAAGGTGCTTAACAACATTAGTAAAAAATAAACATATTTACAAATAGGTTTAAAACATATTTACACAATAAAAACAGAGCAGTGTCACAGAGCCATTAAGTGCAAAAAGCCATTTTAAATAAATAGGTTTTAAGTTTGGCTTTAAACAGAGGCAGGTCAGTGATGGAACGTAACTCAGTGGGCAACGAGTTCCAGAGTTTAGGACCGGCTACTGCAAAAGAACGATCGCCCCACTGTTTGAACTGGGACCGGGGCACCTTCAGCAGATACTGTCCAGCAGAACGTAGAGCTCTGCTGGGTTGGTGAGGGGTCAGAATCTCAAACAAATAGGAAGGTGCAAGGCCTGTGAGTGCATTAAAAACAAACATTAAGATTTTAAAATTAATTCTAAACTGGACAGGGAGCCAGTGCAGGGAGTACAGGACAGGTGTTATGTGCTCGTGTTTACGACTGTTAGTTAGCAGTCGGGCAGAGACCTCGTTTCTCCAGGATACTCTGAATGACCTATCCGAGAGGTAAGACTTGAACCATTGCAACGCAATTCCAGAGACACCCATCGCCCTGAGAGAAGACAGGAGGATGTGATGATTGACAGTGTCAAAAGCAGCAGACAGATCCAGTAAGATGAGTACAGATGACTTGGATGTTGCTTTTGCCAGTCTCAGAGCTTCGATGACTGAGAGCAGGGCAGTTTCGGTGGAATGACCGCTCTTGAACCCAGACTGGTTCTGGTCTAGGAGGTTGTTCCGTGTGAGAAAGGATGAGAGCTGAGTAAACACAACTCGCTCCAGAGCTTTGGCAATGAAGGGAAGGAGGGAAAACGGTCTGTAGTTTTCTAGCAGTGTAGGGTTAAGAGTGGGTTTCTTCAGTAGTGGTGTGATGCGGGCCTCTTTGAAAGCTGTGGGGAATGACCCAGTGGAAAGAGATGAGTTGATAATGTGGGTGAGAGCAGGCACGACAGATGGAGAGATGGCCTGAAGGAGATGTGTGGGGATGGGATCCAGCGGGCAGGTAGTCGGGTGGTTAGAACTAATGACCTTGGAAACATCTGCTTCAGTTAGAGGAGAGAAGGAAGTGAGCAAACACATATCAGGGGTCTGAATGAGCTCGACAGGTGGTGGCGCAGAGAACTGACTGCTGATGGCGGTCGTTTTCTTTATAAAGAAAGACGCGAAATCATCGGCTGTTAAATCCGATGAAGGTGGGGGAGCAGGCGGACAAAGGAGGGCGGAAAAGGTTTTAAAGAGAGTGCGCGAGTCAGGTGAGTTGATTAACCTAGAATGGTAGTAGACAGTTTTTGCAGAGGTGACATCAGCGGAGAAAGTAGAGAGGAGAGACTGGTAGATACAGAGGTTAGTAGGATCTTTTGACTTGCGCCATTTTCTCTCGGCTGCCCGGAGGCTGGCGCGGTGCTCGCGTAGAACATTGGATAACCAGGGGGCAGACGAGGATGTACGGGCTGGTCTAGATGTAAGAGGGCATAAGTTGTCCAAGCAGGATGAAAGCGTGGAGCACAGAGTGTCGGTGGCGTTGTTTGTGTTTAAAGAGAGAGCTCCAGAAGAGGGGAGTGCAGAAGAGACAGCAGAGGAAAACGGGAGGGACTGAGGTACGCAGGTTGCGAAAGTGACCAGTGGTAAAACAATTGCAGTGTCTGGAGAAGTTAGGTCAAGGTCGAGAGTAATGAAGAAATGATCGGAAGTGTGCAGTGGCGTGACCTGAGTGTGCCGAGTGGAGCAGTATCTTATGTAGATAAGATCTAGTTGGTTACCAGACTTGTGGGTTGCCGATGTGGAAACCTGCTTGAGGTCAAATGATGCAGTTAGGTTAATGAAGTTAGCGGCCTGTGGCTTTCCAAGGTGGATGTTGAAGTCTCCTAATACCACCAGAGGGGTACCATCCTCAGGGAAGGATGAAAGAAGCGCATCCAACTCCTCCAAGAAATGTCCAAGCGGACCTGGGGGCTGATAGATGACTACAAAATGACTTTTAACAGGGTGGGTGATGGTAACAGCATGGAACTCGAAGGAGCTGTTGTCACACAAGGGTGATAGCTGTTTGAACTTCCAGTCGGTAGGAATAAGTAGTCCGGTCCCTCCGCCCCTTCCAGTGAGGCGAGGACTGTGGGAGAAAGTGTGATTATGGGAGAGGGCAGCGGGAGTGGCAGAGTCCTCTGGTTTGATCCATGTTTCTGTAAGTGCTACAACTGAAAGACCAGAATGTTGAACAAAAGCTGTAATGAATTTAGCTTTGTTCACAGCAGACTGGCAGTTCCACAAGCCTATTGGGAAAGTAGAAGGGGCAGTTATTGACAGTGATACAACATGCAGATTATTATGGTTGCGTCGCCTTTTGCGTGAAACAGATGATAATTTCCGTGTTGAAATGACAGTAGTAATTTGAAAACACATTTAAGAGCCGAAGAGGAGATATGCAAGAAGAAATTGAAAAAATAGTAATAATAAATTATAAGTGCAAACAATTAGTACTAAAAAAGTGCAATACTCAGGTTCTCTGTGGGTGTGTCCCTGCTCGGTGGAGTCGCTTGCAGGTAGAGTCGATGGTCTTTACTCTCTTCGGTCTTCACGCGATGACAGCTGCCGCGACCGCTGCCGCGGTGGTAACTCCTACTTAAATACCCATCTATTCAAGTAATTGAATTCAGCAGGTCACGCCTCCAGACCGGCACAAACAACTCAAACGAAACTAGCCCCGCTAGCAGCTGAGACTAGACACCGGTACACCACGTGACAGGGACGTAGTAAACACACTGCGCGGTTTCTCAGCAATAACACGGCACTATAAGCTCAAAAAGACAAGAATTACATACACTCACACAGTTCTGTAGGCTTCTGCTGCTAGGTTGCTTCTCAAATGAATGAGATGGAATATTATTAACAGTCTACAAAGTTTAATTAACTTGTGTGTTTGAAGGCAACAAGCCAGATGGATATTACAGCATTTAATAAATAAAATAAATATATTCTTTATTGTTAAAATAAGTAATGAGGGTCCTTGCATATTAAAGTGGCATATCTCAAAAAGTAAATCTTATATCTTCTTGGTTGTTAGTGTCATTTGTATTTTGGAACATTTGCTTAAATGAATCTTTAATTTCCTGTTGGTGAGAGCTCAGAGAGGGAAAGAGGAAGTGAGAGAAAGAAGAGAGCAGAGTGAGCAGGTGATCTAAGAGACAGAGACAGAACCAGGTGAGACTGAGGACAGATGTTAGCTTAGACTTGTGAGCAACAGAAGGATGTGATCTGATGAGAACACAAAGGCTGTGAACAATAAACAAGTGTCACCATATACTCTATGTTGGATGTTAAATGTTACTGCTGAAGTTAAATTTGATGCAGTAGTAGTTTAATAGATTGTTTGTGATATGGATAATGTGGTAAATAATAATAATAATAATGTATTAATAATAATGTAAACTTGGATTATCTACACTTGCAGAAGACTGTGCAGTCTCTTGATTTCTGAGACAAACACACTGATCCCAAAACAGTTAATTTTGTCAAAATACCTCTTTCATCAGTTTGGGACAAAAAAAGAGCCTTTCAACAAAGCTGCTTTAAAACTGGTTGGAATATTCTAAAATAAATAATATATCCTTTTTTCAGTTTTTATTAGTCATAAAATAAACAAAAGAACAGAACACTTTCATTAAATATAAAACATTGACCAAAAGGGTTTTAGGCTGAAGTCAAGACTTAATGCGACTAACTCTTCTAACATTTAAATAAAAGTGTTATACATCGAAACAAAACAGCAAAACAATTATAATTAAAGCCGCAAGCGGCGATAAAGGCCCTCGCCTCCCTTGAGACCGCGGAGACACATGCACTCGGAGGATTGCATTTTGTGCTTTAAAGCGTAAACTTCACGGAAATGTCAAATAACCGGGCCTGTGCTACTGCTTGAATCTTCTTCTAGCTGGATTCTGCTTCATCACCTCGGACCTGTGCTACTGCTGGGGCTTGCTACACCACCTTGTAATTTAGAGTTAAAGGTCTCCACAATCCCTGGTTTTCCTGGGAGCTGTCTGAACCTTTGAAAATAATAGATTATGCTTGGGCTAAGGCGAGAAAAACAAAGTACTGTTTTTTAAAAGAGAGGTGTATTCTAAGGCGGTTCACATATTCAATTCAAAATGGCCGCCTTCCTGTGTGTGATAGGGTGTGGTCACAATTATCTTTTTTTTCATAAGCCCATGCTGGATGTGTGTACCAAGTTTCATTTGCCAACGACAAACTGAAATTTTCACTTCCAATTGATTTTTTCCACATATTTGGGACGTTGCTATGGCAACCAGTGGTGGATGAAGTACACAAATCAAGTACTTGAGTTAAAGTACAGATACACTAGGTAAAATATTACTTCAGTAAAAGTAAAAGTACTCCCTTTTAACTTTAACTTGAGTAAAAGTACAAAAGTATTTGCCTTCAAATGTACTTAAGTATCCAAGTACTATCATTTATTATGGCTATAATGTCCTTATAATTTTTGTCAGTCTCTTGCCCCCTTTAGGCGCCAGGGTTTATTTTAAAAAATACAGATTTTTGAGATCCAAATTTCAAAAGGCTGTGGTTTGAAAATGATGAGATAGAGTCCTACTCTAAACTAGAAAAATATCAGGTATGACCCAAAGTATATAAGTAAATACATTTTAAGCATCTAATTTGCATATAATTTGCATACCATGACATTATATATTGGCGGTTATGTTATTTACAGTACATGCACACTAATGAACATATAATAGTTTTTTTTTCTTTTTCTGAAATAATTTTTTATAACAGTAATTTGTAAAAGCAACATTACCAAAATAAAAAATAACTACAACTTCTAATATGCCATAACTAGTAAAACGTATGCAAATAGTTATGAGAAATATACACATGTACTGTATGTGTGTGGTTGCAGTAGCTTTATCTTTTCTTATCCATCCATGTGGCATAGTTAGTAGTTTTTTAGAGTGTGGGACCTCTCATAAAGCACATTTATTACGATCGCTGCTTTGATTAGCACATTCGCGCTGACTGTGTTTACCCCTGCCTCTCCCTCCTCGACTGGGTAAAGTGTCAGGATAACCAACACGTATTTGTTCCAAACAGCTGTCAATAGAAGCCGCATTATTCCCAAACTCCCTGTCACTACCGCGGCCACGACGAGTACACCCGCCCCGGCTTCTTTCACCTGTGCTAAAGGTAAAGCTGCAGGTGCTAAAGGTAAAGCTGCAGGTGCTACACGCTCACGGCTTCACTTCTCAACCTCCCCTTCACTACCGCGGCCAGAGCGACTAGTTTTCCTCCCGTTTCTTTCACTGATGTTTGGCAAAATGTGGGAAAAAACAGCGTGTGCTTTATGAGAGACACTGAGAAAGGCACGAGCAGCGGCGCCGCTGTCCAAGTTACACACGCACTCACTCTCGCTCATTCTCACTTTCACTCGGCTGAAAAGACTCTAAAGGTAGATGTTCTCCCTCAGAATCAGAGTCAGCCATTACTAATAAAGCTTCATGACAGTTGTCTTTTTATTTGTTATTTTCATGTTTATCAGCTCGCGTGTAGAGAATGAGGCTTCTATTGAGCCGGTCCTGACACTCCCACTGAGACGCGTCTTTGAGGTCTTCTTCTACAAAAAATGTTTAATGGCAACACAAGGAATGATTAATTTTGCAAAATGTAATTGAGTAAAAAGTAAGATATTTGACTTTGAAATGTAGTGAAAGTAAAACGTATCCCCGAGCGGAAATACTTAAAAGTACAGATAAAGTACAGATACTGGAAAAACTACTTAAGTACAGTAACGAATTACATTTACTTTGTTACTGTCCACCACTGATGGCAACACATTTATAGATAGGGTTGTGGTTGTCATTGGCTTTTATGCTCGTCATGACATAAGAGATGTGTGTACCAAATTTCATGTCTCTATGACAAACTAAATTTTTGGGTCCCATTATAAGTTTGTAGGGGGCGCTGGAGAGCCATTTCTAAAGATAACCCTTTTATTTACATATTTTTGTGTTCAGGTCATGAATGTGCACAAACGCCTTTTTGGGTCCAACTCGATCCGAGAAGGCGTTTGAGAGTTAAGAGACATTTTATTTTCACAAAAATGGCCACCTCGTTACAGGCTTGCCACACCCATACCCGATAAGATATCATAAACAAAGTCACAACTTTGGTTGGCACATGTGTCTAGATGATACTCACCAAATTTGGGGCCATTTAGATTAAAACACAATGATTTGCATCTTTCTGCAAGGTGCGATTTTAGTGGCCGCTTTCACCCCACATGGCGGACTTCCTGTTGAGTTTAGGGTGTGACTGTCATTGACTTTTCTGTTTGCCCTGAGGTGTCCTATGGATGTACCAAGTTTCATTTTTCTACGTTGGAAAAAAGTTACTTTCACTTTCTATAGGCCCAATGTATTTTGACTTTTGTAGGGGTCGCCACTGAGTCATTTTTCGTATTTTTTTTTCGGCGACTTCAAATACATAAATTTTTTGCAGAGCTTGAAGTCTGGGACCAATAAAAATGACTTTTTGTGCAGAAAAAGAAAGAGAACAAAAAAAAAAAAAAAAAAAAAAAAAATCCGAGCAAAAACAATAGGCCCTCCCGGTCATCACCGGCTCAGGTCTAATAAGTTCCATTCACTAAACAGAAAAGAAAAAACTAAACAGATAATATTGTGTCAATCAATTAATTTAATCTATTAACATTTTTTACTACATCTACAATCCTAATTAACATCCCAGAATACCTACGACTACTATTATACTCTTTTTATATAGTTTTAAATTGTTGTAAAGTTGCCACACTCTTCATATTACTGTCCAGACCAGTCCATAGTATCAGAGTATTTCTGCTAACACACCGTTTCTTTAGTGTAGCACCAACACACTGTACCTTTAAATTATGTTCTCATCTTAAATTCTACCTCCTTCTTTATTGGTGAACATTTTTTAGATGTTTTTTGGGAGTTGGTTGTTTTAAGTTTTATAAATAACTCCTTCTTTAAGATGTTCTTGAGTTGAGCTGCTGTTTGTGCAGATGCATTCATCCCAGTGCACTGTAGTGTACACATTTAACACTACTGTGTTCAATCCATGTGTGACACGAGGTTAGAGGGAAATATGTTTGTCTGATGGAAACTCCAACATCATGAGGCTAATGAAGACAAACATGTTTTAAACTCTTGTTCCTTATTATGTCTAAAGAATGTTTGATTTGACACAGAGGCTGACAGATTCTGAAGTCCTGTTTGTGAAATAAAACCTATGTGTGTGTTTAAAAGCTCAGCAGCTGCTGCAGTTTGAGGAAGAGACACTCACTGACCAATCAGAGCCTCAGTCTCATACATCACACATGCTCTTCTATCATTTCACACTCTTTCAACACTGGAATAGTCACAGACTGCTGCACTTGGACTTTTAATGTTTTTTACAAGAACTGCACAATATCAGAGATAAACACAAGCATAATTATGTCATAGTTCTTTTAAATCCTCCAAGAACTAACACTAAATCTGAACTGTGATATTTCTAAATCCCTTTTGGAAGAATAAAGGTTTGTTTTTGATGTTTTAAAAAAGAAAAACTGCTGAAGGTACAGAAAGAAGCTGGCCCTGGATCTGTGGAGTATTATCAGAGAACTGTGGACAAATAATGGCACAATATTATCAAAAAATATCCTTTAAATAAAAGAAAAGACGAGTTTAATGTCAGTAATTACTGCAGTATTTAAGTGTGATGGTCTCATGTTAATCAAAGTAAAAATTAATAATCAGCAACACAAAAATATAAATATGTTACAGACATAACTTAATAATACACTTCTGTATTTAACAAAACTAAAGTCCATAAACACTGGCTCATTTTTCATCAATCCTAGTGATTTAGCACTTAGACCTTTATTTTGAAGGCACCAGACAACTTTGTTTTTAAAGTTACTTTGACCAAGTTGGACAATGAAGTGAAGAACTAAAGCCGACCCAGAGACAATGAAATACACACTGCTCTGAGTTTTCACAAAACTATCTTTTCTTTTGTTTCTTTTGAAGAAATGTGTGGCAGCCTTTTCCTCAAAACAGTAAAATCATTTCTGAACCAAAAATCAAAGTATATCCTAAATACTTTCTTTCTTTGAAGTGAATTGTTGAAGTTTAATTAGAGTTTAGTGTAAAATCCTGTAAAACTGTGTTAAATTGACTGGAGCTCAGAGCTGCATGTGATCTGAGTGAACTTCTGCTGAAGTTCAGATTGATAAATGTCAGAGAACACATGTTTGATAAATGAGGCTCAAAGAGTGCTTCAGGAGGAACAATGAGATTGAAAAGAAAAGCTTGTGTGGATCAGACTGATGTAATGTCTCTGTTTTCCTTCAGACTGGATCCTGCTGGAGTCCACTGGATCAGACCAGTTCTCAGGAAGTGTAAGTGTGACAGTCTCATTGATTTAGACCAAGACATCTCTGAACCACAGGCTTTGCTCTAAACTCACAGAAAGATTTCAAAGCTTCAGAAATATTGGAGAAGCTCAGTTTGTCTTTTTGTACAAACTGCAGATGTTTCTTCTCTTCCGCTTGATGTAAAGTGAGTTTTTTCTCTGAGAAATAATGATTGTAAATGCTGTCATTGATGTGTCACTGAGCCTGACCTTTTGTTCACTCAGACAAACCCTATTCATTACTGGACTTACTGGACTTACAATGGGATCTGTCTCTGTCCAAACTCTGAGCCAGACACAAATTCAGGGACAAAAGTCATTTCTTTTCCACATTGGTCTGAAAAGTGTGTGTGTGTGACTCTGAGACAGTGATGGTTGTAAAAGTGATGCAGCAGTAGTTTGTTGCAGAGTTAGTGTGACTCAGACTCATAGAGGCCTGCAGACACCTGTATAAGCTGGAGCTGTATGAGAGTGTGTCTGTAGCAGAGTTAGGGGCTGCTCCTCTTCACACTCACCCCCAGTGTGTCTTTAGACCTGAACACAAGCCTCAATGCAGCAGGAACACACCTTAGAAAATGTGTTGGATTAAAGCTGTGTCAGTGACTTATCGATACCAGAGCACAGCGCTGTTGGACAAAATGAGAGAAATCAAATAAAGGCACGTTTACACACGTCACAATAAAAGTGAATGTGTCTGTTTGAGGTTTTAGTCAGAACCAGATCTGATTGAAACATTTGTGATAAAGACTGTCTCACAGAGATGTATGTATTTGCCTCAGACCAGATGAATATTTAGATCTGAGCCAGACAACAGCTCTTTAAATGGAACCAACTCTGTTTTCAATGCATCTATTAATAATCAGTGTCATAATCAACACTGTTCTGAAGCTCATGGCTGTGTGAGCCATACTTTGACTTTGTTTGAGAAGCTGTAAGGATGCTTATTGTCTGGTGGCTTTTGAGAGTAAGCCATAGGTCCTTAGTGTTAAATCTATCATAACTCCATGGCGCCCCCCGAGGCAGACGTGTTTGCCAGCTCCGCGCTAAAATTTCGAACTTTTTCTCTTTTTTGTATGTTTTTCGTGTTTTTCGTTCTTTCTGCAGTGCACAAATGCCATGCACTGCTAACATACAACCGACAGGCATTATTGGACATCGCCAACTCACGAAACTTTGTTTTTAGTGGTTCTATTCCGCTGGAGCTGCAGCTCATTGTTCGCCCATACCACCAAAACTTTTACCCCGAGGGCCACGAAGCACCGGTCTCGAGTGAGTTCGCTGACCCCAGGAGAGTGCTTCGGAGACGGCGACGCAAGCGAGGCAAGAGGAGGGCTACATGCTAGGCTAAAAGCTCGCGCTAGCCGACCACCGCTACCCAGCCTCCTGTTAGCGAATGTACGCTCCCTGGAAAACAAATTGGACGAGCTACGAGCCAGGATTTCAACCCATCGGGAAATCAGAGAGTGCTGCGCCTGATTTTCACCGAGACCTGGCTCTCAGACAAGGTCCCGGACAACGCCATTCAGCTACAGACTCACTCCCTTCACGAGGCGACCGAACGGCTGCATCCGGTAAGTCTAAAGCGGGGTGTGTGTGTGTTTGTAAACAACTCGTGGTGCGAAGATATACAGACTGTTGACGAGCACTGTTCACCAGATGTGGAGTTATTACTGCTGAAGTGCCGTCCGTATTATTTACCGAGGAATTTACTGCTGTGTTTTTGGCCGCTGTTTACATCCCCCCGCGTGCTGACGCCACAGCAGCACTCAGCAAACTCCATGGCGTCATCAGCGCGTTAGAACGGCTCATCCTGACGCTGTTTTTATTGTTGCTGGTGACTTCAACCACTGTAGTTTGCGGACTGTATTCCCCAAATACCACCAGCATGTTGACATTCCCACCCGTGATAAAAACACTCTTGACCACGTCTACAGCAACATACGTGGTGCATACAGGGCTGCACCCCGCCCCACTTCGGACACTCGGACCACATCTCTTTGTTCCTGTACCCTGCTTACAGACAAAGACTGAAACAAGCACACCCTGTCACCAAACAGATCAAACTCTGGACCCGGAGAGCGAGATCACCCTGCAGGATTGTTTTGCACTGACAGACTGGGATGTGTTTAAAGCTGCAGCCACTGTGGAGGACTCTTCCATCAGTGTACAGGATTATGCTGAGTATGTGTCTGGGTACATCAGCACTTGTGTTGATAACATCGTGCCCACCATACAAATCAGGAAGTTTCCCAACCAGAAGCCCTGGATAAACAGTCAGGTACGTCACATGCTGCGTGCTCGCTCTCTTGCATTTAGATCAGGCAATGAGAACGAGTACAAAGCTGCGAAGTATGGACTGAGAAAAGCCATCACAGCGGCCAAGAGGCAGTACAGAGAGAAGCTGGACAGCTTCTACTCTACTGCGGATTCAGGGCGGATGTGGCAAGGCCTGCAGCACATCACAGACTACAGGACCACCACCAACAACATCGCATCAACAGACAGCCTGCCGGATGACCTCAACAATTTCTACGCCCGCTTTGAGGCTCCCAGCAACACTGCAGAGAGGAGCTCACACACACCTGGATCACCCAACCCCCTCCTCCACCAACCATCTCAACAACACAGGTACACAGAGCTCTGAGGAAGATCAACCCCGCAAAGCAGCAGGACCAGACAACATTCCTGGGCGGGCCCTCAGAGCATGTGCCAACGAGCTGGTTGATGTTTTCACCTCCATCTTCAACCTCTCCTCAGCCAGCGCATTGTACCACCATGCTTCAAGACCACGACCATCGTCCCCTGCCCAAGAAGAACCCACCCACCTGCCTGAATGACTACAGGCCAGTGGCACTCACTCCAATCATTATGAAGTGTTTTGAGAGAGTGGTGCTGGCCCACATTCAGAGCAGCATACCGACACCATTGACCCCTGCAGTATGCCTACCGGCCCAACAGGTCCACCTCGGATGCTATCGCTACTGCTGTCCACTACTCCCTGTCACACCTGGAGAACAAGGACTCATACATACGGATACTTTTTATAGATTACAGCTCCGCCTTCAACACGGTCATCCCACACAAACTCACCCACAAACTGTCCACACTTGGTTTGCACCCCACCCTCTGTGACTGGCTCCTAGATTTCCTGACTGGCAGGCCTCAGTCTGTCAGGATTGGTAATAGGACTTCAGCCAGCACCATCACAAACATTGGTACTCCACAGGGCTGTGTACTCAGCCCCATCCTCTACACCCTGTACACCTACGACTGTGTCGCTCTCACAAGGACAACATCATCCTGAAGTTTGCTGACGACACCGCAGTGATAGGACGACGCTGGCGGTGACGCAGGCAGCTTACAGGAGGGAGGTGGCCAGTCTGGTGTCATGGTGTGAAGACAACAACCTCACCCTCAACACAAGACAAAGGAGATGATAGTGGACATGAGGAGAGAGAGGAGAACGCCTCAGCCACTGTTCATCCGGGAACTTGAAGTGGAGAGGGTGAGCAGCTTCAAATACTTGGGTGTCCACATCTGAAGATGGTTACTATGTTTGGCATAATAACAACCAAACCCCCCTCCCTCACTCCTCCTCGTCCTCTTCTGGGACAGTAGCAGTGTATGTGGACTGTCCTGCTGGCTCTCTGTCCTTCTACACAGTCTCCTCTGACCAACTGACCCACCTCCACACCTTCAACACCACATTCACTCAGACTCTGTTTCCTGGGTTTGGACTCTGTGATGTTGACTCCTCAGTGTCGTTGTTAACTCTGTGGGACTGAGAGTGTCCTCTTGTAGAGAAACATCCTCACTGCTGATCAGATAGTCCAGTCTACCTGACCTCACACACTCACTGTAGAACTCTCCAACAAGTAAATCGTTTGTGTGTAAATATGTTCTGGTGAATTTTGAGGTAATGTTAGGGAATAAGTGTGTGCATTTATTGATTTATTTCAAAGGCAAGCATATTTATGGTTTATTTAATACATATTGTAAATTTACTTAGTCAAAGGGCTATTTATTATTGCTCTAACTGCTCACCAGGCTGTGTCTATATATATATATGCTTGTCGCGGTGTCAGTTATCATTTCTGATCAGTCAGGACAGGTACGCCTTGCCGGTAAGTGTTTAAATATTGAATTAATAGTAGTTCAGATTAAGGATCAACATGGGTGTGAAATTCATTGGTTTATTATGGTGTTTGTGTTTGTGTTTGTTGCAGGTTTACAACCTATCTTTCAAGTAATTTATCTAGCATTCATAGTCATAAAATGAGCTAAAACTAGTGTTAACAGAACCGTTAGGTTTGGTTCGCCGGTAGGTGGCTATATGTTTAAATGTAATAAAGAAATAAAGAAATAAAGCTTGGAAAGCGACTCGAGTTGTGTCCGCCGTACTTGTCCTGAGACCCTTCCAGTGGGGAGCTTACTAAGTAAAAAGTAGGTAGCTTAGGAGATACTGGACACTCACACATGTTAGAAAAGATTAGAAAAGACTCCAAACACACTTCAATGATCAGAGATGGACTTTGTATTTTTACTTTGAGCTGGTCTGATTGGATAAAACAGAGGAACAGTTCTTTTCCAGTTTCTTTGACAGAGACAGATCCCACAGAAACAAACTGATGACATCAATCTCATGTTGGTCTCATTGTGTTTGTACAGAAGGATCAATCACAGCATTTGTCTCGACAAGTGCTTCTGTACACTTCATTAATATAAAGGTGGATTTGAAATATGACACAGATAAATGTGATTTGGGTTGAAATCCTGTGAGAAATGACAATAAAGTGAAATGAGAAAACACTCCACAGTAACGGCCTCATTCCTGCTGCTGTTCATGTGGAACCTGTTATTATTGGGATTTATGGACATGTGGGACGTCTTACAAAACCACTATATTGTCCCCAAAATGTAGAAAAGCACTTCAGCTGAACTCATCACCTTCCCACAATGCACCACGAGTCTTTGGAGAATAAGTCCAATACAAGAGGAAGTGCTTAGAGACGGAGGTTTTCAGTTTAAATCCAAGTGTATGTTTGTTCTATCAATGGAAATATTCTATTGTCATATTGTTTGTGTCATAAATGACACAGTTGAGTTTTCAGTTGGTGTTGCTGAGGTTTTAACTCAGTTGTCGTCACCATTTACTGAGACTATATTAAGTTGAGCTGTAAATAAATGTGTCAAATATGATCTGAGCTTTTCTAAATCACTTAAACACAACACACTGCATTCATCAGAAAAGACAGATGTTTATGTCACTAATTCAACTGTTCACAACTGCTTAGAATAAGCACAACTTAAAGAAAGACAACATTTCCATTAAAAGTGTCATTTTCTTTGGATTGAAAAAGGGGGCGGGGCTTTTGAAGCTGCAGCTCGGCCACTTGAAGCCTGTTCCAAAAGACGCTCATGTGGAGTTGGACTCTAGCCTTGACTTCAGACCTGACTCTGGAGCTGCCTCTGAAGGAAGGATCCTGAGGCTGTTGTACGAAGAGAGTTGAACAAACTCAGAGTTGAGTAAGTTTGGATCAAACCAAACAAATCCAAACCTGGTGCAGTGAACGCAGAAGATAAATGCAACTTCAAGGACCAAGGAAGACACAAATCCACAAGGACACTGTGTTAAAAGACTTTAAAAGAATTAAAAATAAGAAATAAAATACTTAAGAATGTTAAAAGTGAACAGTTTTAAAAGTGTAAAAAAAAAACAAAATGTGTTTAGTTCAACAAGAACCAAGAGTTTAAATCTGAACAGGTCTAGAAACAGGAAGTTAAAATATAGGTCAAATTCTGTGTTTGAGCAGAGAACAGGAAGTCATGACCAAATCTGGAGGCACACAGACCCAGGGTCACACAGAGGTCACAGAGGTCACTCTGATAAAAGGCTTTAATGGCTTTGACGTCAAGGCTATATCCTGTCCAAAGACAACCCAGTCTCCAAAAAAACATCCATAATAACTCTTTTACATTCTCACATTACGTTGACTATGATATGTACGTCTGTAATACTGTAATACATAATCCTGTAATACATCCAGAGAATACTACTGGATGGAACATCCTCTCTTCATTAAAGAAGTGCACTGTGCACAAACTGTCTGTTTTAGAATCTACCTGGAGGCCAGTGTTGAGCTCAGATGGAAACAGGGTTCTGCTGCAATGGACAAAAGTGGAATATCCAAAGAGCACACATTACCTATGTTCTGTGAAACTCTATGTTTGTCTTTCTTATTAATGATGAAAGAGGGCCAGCCTGACAAAATTCTCAAAAGACTGGATTTAAAACAGACTCACGTTTGATTAAACCTCAGTGTCTGAGCTGATGTCCAGCCTCAGAGGCAGCTCTCGTTCTGAACAGACCAGACTCTAGTTTACAGCGGGACATTACAGCACAAGTGGTTTCAATAGCTTCAGATAAACAAATGTATTTTCTCCAAACCACTTTAAAATAATGGATCTAATCAAGTGGCTCCGTGCACACTTTTTCAACTTTTTTTATTTTATATTTTGTATGTAAAAAAAAAAATAATAATAATATATGGATTTTTCAATAGCTTTCAGGTCATGTGACCTAGTCACTTCCACCCACCCTGTATTCATGCACCTCTTTTTTTCCACTTGTATTTTTTTTAATTTTTTTTATTAATTTTCTATTTACAAAATCAAGGATTTATTTCTATATCTTTTTGGGAACACATGCACAGAAAGTGTGTGCATGTGTAATTTCTGCCAGGGTTTGTAAACTTCTGAGCTGTATATATAGTTTGATATGTGCTGCATCTGAAGGTAGAGCTTATCTTTTAGTCTCTATACGGGTCAACACTGTCACTAAACTAACCTGTTCAGGGCTCTGTCTGAGTCCAGATGCAGTTATCACTTAAAACATATAAAGTTAATGTTGTCTGTTCTGCTGCTTGTGTGGACATGTTTTTCACTCTCCACTCAGCTGTTTTATTTTTTTATTTGTATTTTTGAAGCCCTTCAGACTGTTTGGTCAGTGGGTTGTTTTTATTCTCTATAGTGAGGTGTTTCCAGAGAAGAACCTTGTTTTCTACTGATTTTGTTTGGTTTTAGGCACTGCTTGCTTTGTTTTCTATCACACCAACACAATGCATGTGTCTGTTTATTTACAAGATTCTTAAGCCTTATATAATGTTTTATAATTACATTTGATTGTACCAAATTGTTTAAGTCGCACATTTAACAGTGAAATAAAAGTTGCCAGGTCACAGTCGGCAGCTGAGGATAAGAGCTGATGAAATGTGGAAACAGGAAGTGGAATGTGTGAATATTTATTTCTGTCATGTTTTTGTTCTACACAGATGTATAATAGCTTCAGGTTTAAATGTAAAGAGATTGAGTTTACAGTTCAAAACACATTGAAATCCTCTGAACCATAAACCAACAGAATACACACTACAGAGACATGTCCTGCTACTTCCCTAAACCAGTGAATCAAACATGGCTCTAAAGAGGTTTCTGGAGATTATTGAGCTGCTCTGAAGCTAAAGCAGCTTTACCACAACACAGTGAGCAGCACAGGCTTAAAATAAAGTGATATTTGACAATGTCCAAAACTTAAAAACTCAAATAACTGGAATTATTTGGATTTTCTGAACTATTTAAAAACAGAAATTCCAGCTAATTTCTTCTTTTTTTTGTTTTCAAAACCGTAATTTATTAAATTGGTCACATTCATTTTCTCCTTTGATTGACATTAAACATCTTTGTTAAATCCTTAAAGTGCATAAACACATAATATTAAATATTGACGAAGATGACATGGTTTTAAAGATTTATTGCTTGGTCAAAGTTATTATAGTCGTAGTATAAGTCAATATATAACATAAAATATTGTTATGTTCACCTTGATTCAGACGTTTAGTATTTTTATTAATATTTGAA